>JAULSY010000004.1:531512-649012 GCA_030512305.1 Cercophora samala | reverse complement strand
AAATAAATATTTTAAAGGATTTTTATTAAAAAGAAATATTAATAATTATTTATATTATAATTATAATTATAATAAACTTTATAAATTAATATTTTTTTCCCGATTGGTTTATAATTAAAACTTAAAGTCTTTACCTTTCTCTTTTTATAAAAGAAATCCTATAATTTATTACCGGTACTATAGTAATTTTACCTTAATTCTGCACTTCCTTTACTTTTTTTTTTTTCTTTATTATTTCTATTGTAAAAATTAAGGAAAGTAACTTTTTAATTACTATCTTTTTTAATAGTAATTAAAGAAGAAAGGTAAATATAATTATAAATATCTTTAGTAATATCGGTAATTATATAATCGTTACTTTTTATAAAGTCTTATTTATTAAATATATAAAAAGTCGCTTATATTTTAAAATTATTGTATTAAAGCGTTGACTATATTATTGTTAAAAATTAGGTTGTAAAATCTATAGTATTAAAGGTACTGTATTTATAGGTAAAATAAAAAATCTTTTTTTATTTAATAATTTAATTAATTATTTTTTTTATAGTATTTATTTTTTTAAAATCTTTAACGTATTTATAAAGTTTCTATTATTATTAAAATTAAAATTAATTGTCTTTAAATTTAATTATTTTTTTTAAATTATCGAAATTATAGAGGAAATTTCGGCTTTTATTATAATAGGTATTTTATAGAGACTTTTTAATATAGTTTTTTATTTAAGTATTTAAGGTTTAAAAGGTTTATTAAATATATTTATAGTTATTTAATAATAAAAGGATAAAGTATAGGTCCTTTTTATAAAGTTAAACTCCTTTAAAAGTTAAATCGTTAGTAGTATATATAGGTTTTATAATTTTTTTAAGATATTTAAAAAGTTTAAAATTATTTTTTATAGTTTAAAAATATTATATATTAATTTTTTAAATATATTTCCGATAAACTTTAAATACTTTAAAATTATAATTAAAGTAACTTTAAGTTTCTTATTTTTTAATATATTTAAAGTCTTCGATAATTATAATAATAGCTTTATAAAAAAGCGGTTTGTGATTATCGAGATCAATATAGCGTTATTAGTTTTAAACGATAATATAAATACTTCTCTCGAAACTATCCTAATCTTCGAGACCGTTAAGGAAAACGACGCTTTTTTCCTTTATTACTCCGAGGTAATCTATAAAGCCGTTACTTAATATTATAATAATATAAAATTATTGTATTTCGTAAGGTTAACGTAATAGTAATAGCTTTAATTAAAATATAATAAAACGACAGTCTAACTACGAATTATTAAATCCAATATAGGGGTTAAAAAGTGCTTAATTCTGGTATTATACGAAGGAGAGAACCGGGTGGCTGGTTAAAGCCGAACCCAGTGGCTCAGGTCCCACTGCCAAGGTATTAATTTCCTAACAGCGGGTCCCTCTGACTAATTTGACACAATATCGCTTGTCCTTTCACGAGACATTGTTTCGCCTTGTGGAATGCTCGCCGCAGCATTTAACAGCAAAGAGACACCATCTACCCAGCAAACAAGAACGTCATCGGCCGAATTATCAACAACATACTATCGAAAGGGAAATTCCAGGGATATATTCTTTTTTACTAAGGGAAACAAAAAAAGCCCAGGCCACCTTTTCATCCCCCCCCCGAAGCCGAAACATTAACTCATCATGCTAAGCGACGACAACCCTGTTCTGTCCTCCCCACAACCACGCGAGTTTGGCCAGACTGTTCATCCTCCTCTTCCTGCTCAAACCGTGCCGGAAGCCCGCGCCTTACGAGGATCATCTGGTGTCAGTAGCCAGGATAATGGATACGGCTCTCCACGCCAGGAGCTTGAGCGGCGCGCGGTAACACCAAATCCACCAGCATCGAAGCAGTCGCCCTTTAGCTTGAACGCGCCGAAGCCATCTCTCACCCCATTCTCGGAATATCACAGCGGGTATTCTGATGCCGACCTCGAATCCTCTCCTTGTCCATCACCGTCACCCTTTGGACCATCTCAGAAGCAGCCACACCGCCGACAGCAGTCATTTCCCAACTTGTTCCCCCTGGCACTGCGGAACCAAAGCCGGACCCCCTCGCCCACGAGGAAGACGCACCAACGCTATCCATCCGAACAGATGCCATACACAGGAGAAGGGAGGATACGCCAAAGGGCGGAAAGCCCGCGATCAGGCCTGGCAGGTTGGCTAAGTGGGACGGCAGCAGGGTCAGCACTGGGGATGACCCCGAACGGCAGCGACAGCATTGATGCCCGGGCCAACGACATGTCCAACAACACCAGCACCACCCCGACAAAGGGTGGCAATGTAGCCGCCGCCCCTACACAATTTTCTGAAGCAGCCCCCAACATCACACCCACCCGACCACCGCATCGATCTTCCACCGTTGATTTACCTCCTCCCACCCCAAAAACAACCACCACACCAGCAGGTAGTACTATGACATCGCGGTTCATGTCGGCCTTTACATCCCGCTTCACAACCCCAACCACACCCACCACCACCACCTCGACCATGGAAGCCCACGACGAGCTTTTGTCTCTCAACATTGAAGCCGCCTTGTTCCCCCCCTCCACCACCTCCACCCAGGGAACAGACCACAACTCCTTCTCCCCGGCAGCCTTTAAAAACTTTCAAACAAACGCCATCGGGCTCCTGACCAAATACCAAACCGCCTACAAAACCCAATCCATCACCATCCACAACCTCCGCCAGGAGCAATCCGCCCAAAAAGACGAGCTCGAAGAGGCCGAAACGAGAGCAAAACACCTGAAATTCCAACTCGAAAACATGGCCAAAGAGCTCGCCGAGCAAGAGAGAAAAGTGCGGGCTCTGAGCGAAGAACTCCAGTTTGAAAGGGAGAGAAGTAAAGCCCCGTCGGTGGTCCTGTCGGAGGATTTGGGCGTGGACAAGATCAGACGGCACAAGCGGCGGAGCGGGGAGTCTTGGTCGGGGGAGGGGGAAGGGGGAGAGGATGACGAGGTGGAGAGCGCCGAGAGCGAGAGCGTGTTTAGCAGTCGGTGCAGGAGTCCTGTGCCGGAGACGCCTGTTCAGGGGGGGTTTCCCAATGGAAATGGGGGTGGGAGTAGATTGGGAACTCCAATGACGGCTATCACCACCACCATCACCACCACTACACCACGACAGCAACATCAACCAAAACCAGCAGCACCGATGAACGCCTTCCAGAAAATCTTTAGGGGCGTCACGGGGGAGGAGCAAGGGTGTAGGAACTGCAAGGGGCAGGATGCGAGCGTGGCGTGGGACACGGTCGGCTTGCTGAGGGACGAGAACAGACACCTCAAGACGAGAGTGGGGGAGCTGGAGGGGGTGGTGGAGGGGGCGTTGGATCTGGTTAACGGGATTGGGATGTGAGGATTTCTCTCGAAAGCAAGCAAGCAAGTAATATGTGTGGGAAATTCTTTTTTTTTTTTTTTTTTTTTTTTTTTTTTTTTGAAAGAGGGGCGTTTTCAGGGAGGGAAGGGAAGGAGTGGGAAAGGCATATGTGCATTTTAGAAATGGAATACGGTACCTACCTATCAAGCGGATTTCCGGGGTGGGAGTTTAGGGGCTTATATAGGTGTATTTTGGCTTTGGCCTTTTTTACTTTTTGGAAAGGGGGAAGGGTGATGTTTGTGTTAATTGATCTGCAGATTCAGGGGATGGGCCAGTCAAGTAAACTTACCTACTCAACAAGCCAAAATTGACCCTCTTATAGAACCGTCAGTTTCCGTGATAAGCTTATTGGTGTTAGTGATACTTGACCACATGTGTGTGTCTCTTCTTGCCCACCCCCTTAGCTCTCTCTGCTTACCTACCTTACATCAACCTCTCCTTGTGGACTTGCGCAGACAAAGTTACACATTCCGCACCTAGGTACATCACATCTTCACATCCAGATACACAACCGACACCATCATAATAGCTTTGATACCCCCCCCCCCCCCCAAACTCAAATGGCTATTCTGCAAAACAAAACAAAAACAACACATTCGCTACTCGCTAACCCCAATATGACTTCTGGGAGAAAGAAAAAAAAGACACACAAAAACAACCACCCTCCCTTTTCAACGACCAGACCCCGTTTTGATTCTCCCCTCATCACAACTCCAAAACTATCACGACGCCAGATCATCATCGCCCTTCAGCTCAACAACCTTCGGCTTAACCCCCTTGGAGTCCTCCCCCTTGGGCCCCTCCCCCTTGGGCTCCTCCTCCTCGGGCTCATCCCCCCTCCCCCCATCAACATCAGGAGGAACAAAACCGAAAGGATCAGCACCACCAGCAGCCCCCTCCACAGTCCCACCACCTCCCGGCCGAGAACCTCGTTCATCACCATCCACCCCGAGATCCTCGTCTCCCCGCTTATTCCCCAAAGCATCTTGTCCCCCAGCAACGACAGAACGGGTCGGCCTACCATCACCAATAGCGCCAAACGGATGTGGTGGACGACGAGGTCTCCAATATTCAATATACTCAATAGTCCGAGGAGGATGAGGAAAAGGAGGAGGAGAATAAGGAGGACGAGGACGAGGATCAACAGGTTCGGGGCTACCTTGTAAAGGCTCTGGTCTCAATATAGGGTCATCCGATACACCACTAGTCTCATGAGAATGATCTCCTTGTCCGTTATACCATGGACCCCCAATAGTAATAGTCCCTTGGGGATTAGTAGTCCCCCGGGGATTAGTAGTCGCTTGGGGATACGCTTGCCTATATGATGCAGAGTGATCAGGGTGGATAGGAGCATAAGCTTCAGCGGGAGTATTCCCTGGAAAGCGTTGGCGTCCGGAACTGGAAGGACCAGGTACCGGGGTGAGAGGATGATGTGCTGTAGTAGTATTATCTAAATATCTTTGTCCAGAATTTGAGGAATAGTTTGTGTTGGCAGTATTCACTGGGAAGTGCCCGTGTCCGGAATTTGAAGGATGAAGTCCCGGGGCAGGAGGAGGATGTGCGGTAGTAGTAGTCCCAGAACTTGAAGAACAATTTGTGGTGGCAGTATCGTACGAATAGTACGAGCGGGGATCATTCCCTGGTAAGCGCCCTGGTCGAAATAATGGAGCCTTGTACGGGGGAGCAGGATAAGGTGCCGCGGGAGTATTCTTTGAAGGGTACCCTTGTCCAGAATTCGAAGTATGATGCGGGTTGGTGACAGGCCTTCGAGTGTCTTGCTGGAATGTCGGAGCGTTGCTCGGATAAGTAGCATGTGGCCTCGATGAAAACCCAGGGGGTGCGGCGATAGTAACACTACCACCTCGACCACCCCCCTGAGCAGCACCGCCCCGACTGCTACCAGCAAAACCACCTCCTCGACCGTGTTCCTGAGCAGCACCGCCCCGACTGCTACCAGCAGAACCACCTCCTCGACCATGTTTCTGAGCCACACCACTTCCAACAAAACCCCCTCGTTGACCATGACCCTGAGCCGGACCACCCCAACCGCTACCAACAAAGCCACCTCTTCGACCATCACCCTAAGCCGCACCACCACGAAGACGAAGTTCAACACTGTCGCTCTATACAGCAGAGTCTCCCGTGTCGGCAGAGATATCATCATGAATCATCATATTCGATACAGTAATACATGTGGTGAAGGCATCGCAAGAAAGAGGAGAAAAAACGCCATCCGTATGAACATTAATAAACTTGACAGTGTCGCTCGAATCGATACCCACCTCGCCCTCGACTCCTTTTTTGCTGTCGACTGGATCCACACTCGAGCTCTACCTAGTGCTGTTGGTATTTCCGCCGCCAAATGCAAACGCCCCAAACACTCCCCCTCCCCCTCCAGGTGTCATTGGACCCATGCCCCCGCCAACGCTCTGGGCGGCATTTCCGCCGGAAGACCCAGCAGCGGCATTGTTGTTGTTGGACTGGTTGTTCACACCATTGGTATGATGAGATGCTGGTGCAGGGGTGGTGTTGTTAGCCAGGCCGACATTGTTTGTGTTGGGCGTGCTTGGTGTAGCACCATTCGCAGCTGAACCATCGGTATTGTTGCTCTTATTGACCGTGGACTGCTGTTGCCCACTGTTGAACTGCGCCCCAATGGAATAATCCGGGACCCCCAATCCCCACACTTTGCCCAGATGTTCCTCCGGAATATGGCCGTTGAAGATGCGCTTGCGCAGCTCAAAGAATACTCGCCCAGTGAGCAAGCTGTCTGACCCAGCCTGGTGGGCACTGCCCACTCTCTTGATCTTGAGTGTCTCGGCAATGTGCTCAAGGCCGGCCTTCTGCTCAAACTTTGCCAAGATGTCGGCCACGCCGGGGTCTCGGATCTCAAGCTGGCCGCTATTCTGAAGCTTGATAGCATGCTTCATCAGATGCTTTACATCATACGTAGCCGGGAACCATCTCTTCATCTCTTCGTCAAAGTCACCCTCGTCGCCTGGAAGGTTCTTGGGCATCAAGAGCTTGGTCAGGTAACCGAAGTCATATCCGCCGTGAAAGCTGATCCAAAATACATCGTCCTCAAGAACCAGACCAGATGGTATCAAGAGCGCAGCGAACTTGAAAGGATCGATGCCGTCCTGCTCCATTCGCTTAAAATCGATACCGGCATGCTGGAGTGATTCGATCGAGGTCTCATTGTACATGTCGTCCTGAAGAGAGAACTTGAAGTTGAACTGCCAGGCAAAAGGCAATGGCGCTTGGGTGCCTGTCCTCCTGGTGTTTGACCATTGGGATGAAGGGTCTACTGAAGTCGGTTGTTCACCGTCCTCGTTGAAAAGTGCGATTCCGATTTGAATGACGTTGAGCATATCGACGTTTGTCCTGAGGCATTGATAATGATAATCACTTTTACCTCTAAACCCACCCATTGGCCTCGATACAACGCCAGGAAATTCCGTGTCCTATCATCATGAAGAAGCCCTCGTTAGCATGGGCTCAGAAGTACCTTTCAGAGGGCCTTCGTGTCACCTACCATAGCCACATATTTATGTGTCTGTACCAGATCTCGCAGGATCTCAAACTCCTCCTCCAGATTGTGCCTCCACACCTCCCGTATCCTTCCCTTATTTTGTGCCGCCCGTGTTGTGTGTTCCATGGCATGGCTTTGTTGTGGGGTATGTTGGGCAGGATGAACAGCGGGGTGTTGGCCATGTTGCTGTGCCTGCTGGTGTTGTTGCTGTTGTAAAACCTGTTGCTGCTGAGCTTGTGCCTGTTGCATCCCCCCGCTATGGAAGCCCATTCGCACGGCATGGCTGGCAAGGCCGGAGTCGGCAGTGAAGCCGGCAGCAGCAGCAGCAGCACCCATTCCACCGGCAAGGCCCATCAGGTTACTTGTCGCTCCAAAAGGGTTGCCACTGGCGGTGAGTTGGTTGAGATAAGCATTGCCACCTATTTGCGAGGGGTGGCCTGGGGTTTGAGGCGCGTGTGTCTGGTATGGTTGTTGATGGTATTGCATGGCATTTGGCCCGCCTGGGAAGCGGCCCATGGTGTTTGGCGGGGGCATCTTGACGCTGGATCCAGGAGACGGACCAGAGATCGAGAGGTTTGGCAGCGGTCGATCGTCGTTCTCCTTCTTCGCCGGCGGTACTTGCCTCTCGACTCCTTGTAGAGAATGGGGCAGCGGCGGGGAGTCGTGGCGCCGTAGGATTGCTGGTGTGAATGTGACAAAGGGAACAAGTTAACAACTATGGTATGGGGGCTGTCAAGTCGCGATAATCGAGGGGTCGTAGTTTGTTATGGTAGAGGGTGGTTGTTCGTTGAACATGAGAAGAGGGCAATGTCGTTCGGTGGGTGCCTGTTTTTTGGGGGAAGAATCGACCCAGTTGTTCGGAGCGCGACGTCGTGAAGAGGTTGCTGTTTCCAGGTTTTGCGCTTGGTCCAAAGATGCTCCTTCCATCAGACTGATCGCCGCACACAACTGTAGCAGGAGGTGCCGCAAGCTGAGTGCACAGACCACTTCCCGCCCCTGCCCGCCTCCCGCAAAAGAGTAGTGACTAAGCAGCCTTGGCATTTGCGACCGCACTCAAGTGACGACTGAACAGTGGTGATGCTTGGAGCTCAGTGAGCGAGCTCCCCTTCTGACGAAGACGACGACGAGGAATTGTCAACCACCGCCACACAATGTATCCCACAAGGTACTGCCCCCTCCAACTGTCCCCTCTCTTCTCCTTCTTGCACGGCTAACCTCTGGTTCACCCCACAGAATACTCCGCTCCGCCCTCCCCCAGCTTGGGGACGAGAAGCCAAACATCACTGGCTTCTCCATGAAGAAGTTCCTCGCCAACACCAAGAAGCCCCGCTACGACCCCTGGGAGAGAAAGTGTGTTTTTCTCGATACTCCCCCATCCTCCATCCCCAATCCATCGCTAACGACGTTACCCAAACAGTGAGGCTTGGCGATACACTGGCCGCTTCAGCCGATTCAACAGATACAGAAACACCCTCCCCGGTTTTGGTACTGCTGTCGTCGCTTTCACAGCCTACTGCGTCTACGAGCAACTCTTTATGAAGAAGGATGAGCACCACCACGGCGAGGAGCACCACTAAAGGGCAGATATAGGGGTTAGGGGAAGCACCAGACCAAGGGGCTGTACATAAGCGACGGGCGAAGAGAACTTGGCAAAGGACAGAGAGAGAGAGATAGACAGGCTCAGTCAGTTCCGTCAAGAGAAAGGGGCGGGAGGGGATTGCTATAGAGTTGACCAAATGGACGTCAATCAGCTGCCATCTGGCGCCGACCCGACCCTACTTACATGACATTCATTTGAGCATTTTCTTTTTGCACGGCCGGAAATACCGATACCAAATAATCATCACTGAATCAACACCAGCATAAGTCTTCTCCAAGTCCACACAACGATTTGTGCCCATGAACCACTGGCTTTACTTGATCATAAACACCGATTACGTTCATCAAATTCACCGCTATGTCAAGAAACACTTTCCCCCTTCCAAGTGGCTCTACTAACCCAAACACTTTCAGCCAAAACTGGGCCTCCAACTTTTGGCTTCTGGCTTCTGCTGTAGTTCAAAACATACCGCTGCTGTTGACCCAAGTGGAGCCCCTGGCCCTCTCAGTTCTGTAGGTACCTGAAATATCATACTCTTTGGCCCTCAAGAGTCTCCGCTGCTCCAAGAACGCCGCTATGATGCTAATAAACCAGAAACAAAACGAAAACAACACATGTGTTGGTATCCCACCAGGGAATCAAGTAATGAAGACCTTCTTCAACTCGTCCTCCCTGAACTTCTCCCCCGTTACCAAATCCTTCACTTCTCCCTCGCCCAACCGTGACTTGTCCGCGTAATCGTCTAGCTGTGCCTTGCCGTATACTCTCCCGTTTGGCAGCAGCATCAAATCATGTTCCAGCAAATGGCTCTTGCTGTGGTGGGCGTATGGTACGTTGCGAGCCAAGGCGTTGAGCTCAGTCGAACAAATCGGGCAAACGCTCGTTTGCAAGCTTGCCGTGCCATGACTCCGTGGTTCTTGGTCATCGTCTAGTCCTGGACCCGGCGTGGCTGATTTGTGTGATTTCTGCCCTTGGTGGCTCTGGTTCTGCTGACTGCTGTGGCAAGCTGGTGTCTTCAGTGCTGAAAGGCCGGACGACAAAGCAATGTGCAAAAGCGGAAACTGGGGAAGACCGAGCAACTTAAGGTGGGCGTCGGTGAACAAATCGGCAAGCATCTTCCATCGGGCCGAGCTGTAGAGAGAGGCATAGGGTTCATGAGGTGTGTCGGAGCGGTATGCCAACAACCCAGCAATGTTGCTGACCTCTGTTTGGTAGGTGTCGCTATAGGGAACGATGTACTTTCTGGCGTGCGCTATGGCGTCCGGCTTGGGGCAAGAGCTGCGGTTAAGTTCAATGTACTGCTGGCAACGTAGCTGGAACTCGAGGTTCGACTGCATTTTGCGAAGCTCCTTCTTGTTTTCATTGCACCAAGCGAGTGCCTCTTGTACGCTGCCGTTTTCGAGAGACTGGCGGATCTTGCTCATGGCGATAAAGGTGTCGATGTCGACTAGCTCAAGCATGTTTCTCTCCTTGGCAAGGGCGTTGGCGGATTCGTTGTAGCCATGTCGAAGCATGTAGTCGACTACCAAACGGTCAAGGCGCTGGCGGGACCAGGCTTCGTATTTGACATCTTCGACGGTATGCACGTCAGATAGCTCTCGAAGATGGGCGACCCTGGCGGTTGATTGACGATACAGGCGGTTTTCCTCTTCAGCATAGGTGCTCAACTTCCTCTTGAGACCGCGCATCCTTGCCAGCATCTGGTCGAGATTGTTGACGACATCTTGTTTGGATGCTTTCTGGTTGATGGAGTTTGTGGCGGTTTCTTTTAGGAGGTCCTTGACGGCGTTCGTATCCCACTCGATATGATAGTGTGCTGATCGGATATTCTTGCGGAGTAGCTCGTAGGGAAGGCGCAGGAGTGGTTGGTCCTATGGGTGTCACCTCTTGTCAGCTAGACCGATAGGGCTAGGAATCAGAGAGAAGAGAGGCGGCGATGACGTCGTCGTCTTACCAGGAGTAGGTGGTTGTCGTGGTTGATCTTGGAGGCGCCGTGATCGGCCATGTTCTTATTTACTTCCCACGTGCCTCTCCAGATATTCTGCGACGATGGAGTTGCTCACAGGGTCGAGCAATGGAAGTGCGGTTTGTGCTTCCAGGTTGTTACGGAGTACAGGCAGGGCAGTTGGGGAGTTGGGTGTTCGTTGACCGATAAAGGCCGATAGGGACAGGCCCCACTCATGCGGAGGCATCGCGACTGACAAATCGGATTGCTGCCCGTGTGGCAATCAACCCCGCGCACAGCAAGCAAGCATCGTGATGGATTCAACCGCCTGCATGGATACCTATTGAAGAGGGCGCCGTTTTCTGTCATTCCACCACGAATGCATTTCAGGTTGAGGGCCAGGCGGAACTATCGGCCTGCCTGACCAACTGTTTAGATTCTTACGACCGAAGTTTGTCAGAACGGTGCCCTTGGCGCCTCGTGACGCAAACACCACCCCTCCAAGCCATCAAATCATGTGTCGACTTGTCTCACTGCGGCACCTCTCTTCCAAAGTCAGGAGGGAGTTGCAGTAGGATCTGGTGGGTGGAGGGGGTTGGTGGTGCACTGGCTCCTCCAGCCTTGTTGAGATACCTACTGACAATCATCTAGGCAGTGCCGGCTACTGGCAGAGAGGTGTCAAGCGCCCACCTAGTCGAGTTACATCTGCATGAATTCCAAGTGTATCCTCGAGGTCGATGGAAGCTGTCAGATGCAGTGGCTAGTACTGTGTAAGTGGTAGGTGAGCAGGGATTGGGCAACACGTGCTTGGATGTGGCAGTGTTGTGATCATGGCCGAACAAGAAGGTTGACAGTCCTGGTGAACTCGAGGGGCAGACCATCCATCCAAACTGGGAGGTAATTATACCACGGAGTAACACACTTATGTAAAGGCCAAAACAATACGAAACAACAAACGGCAATTATTCCAAGCATGTCGATAGGCACCCCGCTTCTTCACTGGTTGCCTTGCGAGCCTTGTTGCTGTCTGTCCGTGTGTGTGTGTGTGGTATGTGTGTGTATGTGTGTGTGTGTGTGTGTGTGTGTGTCTGATGTACACGTGCAATTTAGAAACAACAAGGTGGGGGGTTGGAAGGAAGAGCTCTGTTGATGGTGGTGGGTGGGTGGTAGGCACTGGTAGGGTGGGAAAGTCACGAAGCCCCCAGGTGCTTGCTGATCGAGAGGTTGAATCTCGGTCGAGACGGGAGTTCGAAAGCAAAGGTGGGTGGTGGGTGGTGGGTGGACCGTGCACCGCGTCGCGCCCGGCCGGGTGTCGAAAACCCTCCACCCCCCGGAGCTGAATGTTCACGTGGTTTCGTCTTCTATCCCCATCCCCCATCAAGTCCTCGACGAGGAAATATCGACGCTTTCGCACTCCAAAGTCGACAGAAATAACTGTTTTAAAACTGCTGGTACGATCTCGCCGATTTCCATTTTCCTCGTTGCACGTCAAACTTTCTGCATCGAGTGTGGATCCGAGACTGACTATTCGCAGTCTCTCGTCACGGTCACGTTTTCGGGCACGTTCTCCCATCTTCATCAGGTGACCTCGACTTAAACCTGGCAAACCCCGACTGGTAAGGAGACATTTCTTCTCTCATCAAAGGGACAACAATCCAACTTCAAGAATACCAAACAACTCGCCTTTGCCCAGGGCCCTGCCACTGCTGCAGCACCTGCCCGCAGTCCTCTCTGCAACGGAAGTCCGATGAGGGTGTTATTTGCAGCGTGCGCAAACGCTGGCGCAATGCCCATCTCTCCTTGTTCCTATCATCCAACAGTCGAGTGGCTGGACATGGTAGGCTCCAGTACACACCTGCTCTCGGCAAGCCCCTAGTTTCTGTAGACATGAACAACATCCTTCAACAATGAATCGAGGGCCTTGCAGTCGAGTTGCCTTTGACGCCAGAGGCTTCGAGGCCAGCCTTCGAGGTCAGGTTGCGCGTTTGCGCCCTCCGATAAAGCAGTGGCCAGAGGAGGCTGGGGTTCTTTCGCTCATCATAATAATAAGGCGGCCATACAAGCGAGTGCTTGTTGCTTCGCTGATACGCCCAACGAGGAACCAAACCTGCCAACCAATTCTGAGATTTCACCTGCCCTCCCTCCTCAGCCCTTCTGATCTCATGTTTATTTATAACGCCGTGCACAATCATATCTGTCAATGTGGCTCATTTGACCCTGGTATGGCTCACTAATATGATATCAGGACTAAGCCATCCTGCAAGTTCCCGTGATGGCCGCGACAGTAGGAATCGAGCAACAACACACTGATCTCGGCGAGATCAATTCTTCTCCTGGTCACAAGCGGAAACGCAATACCGAGTCGATATCTCCAGACTCGCGCCGTAACAAACGGCCAGCGCCGCCCGCCACCATGAACGTCTCCGACTCTGAGGCCCAGGCCTTCCTCGAGAACACGGCAGTGAGCATCGCGCAGGCCGCACACGACCAGGTCAATGTGGACGATTTCAGCGTGCTCGCACAGGCTACCGCAGACCATGGCGAAGAGCCCGGCGATGCCAACAATGCCACTAGCACTGCTGCTGCCGCTCTGAACATGTACCCTTCTCTGCATGTCCCTCAACCTACGGAAGAAACGTTTGTCAATCAGCAGACTACCGAACCGCATCATGACGAGAATGCCTTCAACATGGCCGGCCCACAACCAGATGGCCTTCCCACCATGCCACGCGTGGTAAACATGCACCCACAGATGCCGAACGGGGTTCAACAGGTGCAGCAAGTGCAGCAGGTTCAGCAGGTTCCACAGGAGCAGCGCTACGCCCCTGCCTCCAATCCCAAACCAGCCGTTGGTTCAGAAGAATGGCACAAGATGCGCAAGGACAATCACAAAGAAGGTGGGTTGTTGACATTTGTAGCTGATGCTAGGAAGTTGTTAGTATTGACGCCTATCTAGTGGAACGTCGCCGTCGTGAGACGATCAACGAAGGCATCAACGAGCTGGCCAAGATTGTGCCTGGCTGCGAAAAGAACAAGGGCTCCATTCTTCAACGAGCAGTATCCTTCATCACGCAGCTCAAAGAGAACGAAACGCAAAACATCGAGAAATGGACTCTGGAGAAGCTCCTCACGGAACAGGCCATCGCCGAGCTCAGCCAGTCGAACGATAAGCTCAAGTTTGAGCTCGACCGGACCTCTCGGGAACTGGAATTATGGAAGAGCGTGGCACAAAACGCCGGTCTCAAGATCCCACAGAGTGACGAACGCAACGCCAGCAGCTAGGAGCATGCTGTCGTCCATCACACTCTGGGCGGAGGCCATCAGCTGTCCCTGAAGGCGGACCCGAGCTCTTTCCTGACTGAATAGATCATCAGTCGAACTTTGTTTTGTGGTTTTTGAGGGTATACCCTGGTGATTTCCCAACACCCTTTTTTCTCTTCGTTGGAATTGTATGGATAAGGTTTTATTTCTTTGACTTTTCTGATTTTATGTGATTTATCATTTCGATGGGAGATATCTTTTATATCGCCTTCGAGCTGGATGGATTCTAGTCAAACGGCAGGCAAGCAGGCGGGCAGGCAGTGGGCATAGCAAGGCGGTGGTGGTACTGTACATGGCGTTGAGGGCTGGCCGTCACAGTTGGTGATTCTATGACCCATACATTGTATTTGAGGTTGATGGTAATATCGGAAAGCGACTTGATTTTGCGGAAGCTGTTGTGGGTGCACGCGTTGCATTCCCAAAAGCTGTGAATGGTGAGGTGGTTTTGCTCGGGACATCTCAGTCAGGCAAACCGAGCATCAGGAGAAGAGGACGGCATTCGTCGGCGTTGATTATTTATGTGGCAAAGGCTGCAGTGTGTTTTCGTTAGTATCAGATCATTGTATACATGTGTCTTATAGCAACTGGTCTCGACGGACGTGAGATGGCCGTGAGCGTGCAGGTGACCAGAGCTCTGGACCGCGACCCCTGAAGGTGTGGGGTGAGGGGTGAGGGGTGTGAGGGGTGTGAGGGGCTTGGTGCACCCCGCTGTGGGTGTAAGTGGTCTAAGGCGTGCTGGGCAAGATGCTTATCACCATCCAGCTTGGTAGAATTGGGAAGCTGCATCATCGCCCGGCGGGTACACAACCGGCCATGTCGTCCACCAACTCTCCACGGAGTGGTTGGATACGACGGCATGGAGATGTTGGATCCACGGAGAGGTCCCGATGTCGCAGGGCAGTCCGGACGGCTGTTGGGTTGTCATAGCAGTAATGGCGGAGAAGGCATATATAAGCACTGCATTTATCAAGAGCAGCATCTAATGACTAACACACGACCGGCCGTTTCTTCTTTGATACTTTATTAGGAATTATACTGACGTAAGGACCGTTGCTGAGACGGATCGACGCAAAGAGCTTCCCCGCTCCCCCGAGCTCTCTCCCTTGAGACTAACCTCCAAATCTCCAACTCTTCTTAGCCCCCTTCCGATCCTGGACCCGATTGACCAAATATAAGCCGGCGATATCCTTTGCCTTTTCGGAAGGGACAATTTGTGGCGTTCCCTCCTTTCTCCCGTCTGCACCTCTCACAACATCAACCCACGTCAAGGAGGGTGGGAGTCAGAGCTTTTCTGCATACTCGACAATTTCATTGACTTTCAGGGAGGGTGGTACTGAGTTTCTCGTCGTCATAGAGAGGGAAAAAAAACATATAAGAGGTCATCATGATGGCATCCAGAGCCCTCAGGGGGCGTGGCTCTCTTTTGCGGTCCATCCCTTCCTCAGCTACCAGAGCTGCCGTCCCTCTCGAGGCCCGCCGTCAGTTCTCTTGCTCTACCCGCAAGATGTCTTCTTTCTACTCCTCATGGGAGCCAGAGGGGCCCTCGGTCAAGACTGAGATCCCCGGCCCCAAGGCCAAAGCTGAGATTGCCAAGCTCAACGAGGTGTTTGACACGCGCAGCTTGAACATGCTGACGGATTACTACAAGAGCGCGGGTAACTACATTGCCGACCCAGATGGGAACATCTTGCTCGATGTGTAAGTCACCCCAATCTTACCACCCCCTTTCCCACCCTCATATCAGCTCCTAACATTACCCCCAGGTACGCCCAAATCGCCTCCATCCCCGTAGGCTACAACAACCCCTCCCTCATCAAAGCAGCCCAGTCCCCTCAGATGATCCAAGGCCTCATCAACCGCCCCGCCCTAGGCAACTTTCCCCCTCACGACTGGGCCGATGTGCTCAAGGCTGGCATCCTCAAGGTAGCCCCCAAGGGCCTCAACCAAGTCTTCACCGCCATGGCCGGCTCAGACGCAAACGAAACTGCCTACAAGGCTGCGTTCATGTACCGCCGCCAGCAGGAGCGCGGTGGCGCCCACGTGGAGTTTACCGAGGAGGAGATGTCCTCCGCCATGCTGAACCAATCCCCCGGCGCCTCCCAAAACCTCTCCATCCTGTCCTTCAAGACGGGCTTCCACGGCAGATTATTCGGCTCCCTCTCCACCACCAGATCCAAGCCCATCCACAAACTAGACATCCCCGCCTTTGACTGGCCCCAGGCAACCTTCCCCCAGCTGAAATACCCGCTGGATCAACACGTCGAGGAGAACGCGGCCGCCGAAAAAGCCGCCCTGGAAGAAGTCGAACATCTCATCAAGAACTACCACGTGCCCCCTTGCGCGGTGGTTGTCGAGCCAATCCAGTCCGAAGGCGGGGATAACCACGCCTCCCCTGCGTTTTTCCGCGGGCTGAGGGAGATCACCAAGAAGAACAACGTCCTGCTCATCGTGGACGAAGTCCAGACCGGCGTGGGAGCCACGGGTAAATTCTGGGCGCACGAGCACTGGGACCTTCCCTCCCCACCGGACATGGTGACGTTTTCCAAAAAGGCCCAGACGGCGGGGTATTACTTTGGGAACCCGGAGCTGAGACCGAACAAGCCGTACAGGCAGTTCAACACGTGGATGGGGGATCCGGCGAGGGCGCTGCTGTTCAAGGGGATCATCGAGGAGATTGAAAAGTTTGGGCTGGTGGAGCACACGGCCAAGGTGGGGGATTATTTGTACAAGAGGCTGGAGGAGTTGGGGGGGCGGTATAAGGGCCAGGTGGAGAACCTGAGGGGGAAGGGGATGGGGACGTTTATTGCGTTTGATAACCCCAAGAGGGACGAGTTTTTGAAGAGGGCGAAGGCGGAGGGGGTGAATATTGGGGGCAGCGGGGAGAGGGCGGTGAGGTTGAGGCCGATGTTGGTTTTTGAGGAGAAGCATGCTGATCAGCTTGTGGAGGGGCTGGAGAGGGTGATTAAGAGTTTGGTGTAGGGGGAGGGAAAAGTTTGGGGGAAGTCATGGACGGTGGTTGATATATCTAGGTAGTTAGGGGGGTTTTGATGTTGTAGTTAAATTGATGAGCAGGCGAGTTTGAAGGAAAGATGGCTGTTGTTCAGGTCATTGCTGAGATGAGTGAGATGTTATAAAAGTCTTTCGATACTTAAAGTAAGGCTCCATGATGTTGAATATACAGTAAAAAAACCCCAATATGCATTTGGCAGATTGCCCGTGATAACTCATCCCCCATGCAGCTTCCATTTCCATTTGTGTGTAGAAAGAAACATTTGAAAATCAAGATAGCCTCCCTCCCTCCCTCCCGCCCCTCATATCTTTCACCATCTCACACACACACACACTCTCTCTCCTCTGTCGAACAAATAACAGTTGAAAAGCAGACACCCACCCATCCCACCTTTCCACAAACGCCGCCTAGAATGGTTAAAATTCAATTGAGTATAATGCAATACAACAAGAAGAAGAAAAAGAGGTATCATCCGTAAAAAAAAAGAGGTTTAAAAACAGAAACCAAACAATCAAGAAAAGAGAAGAAAAAAAAAGTCTAATAAAAAAGCATCGCATTTGCCTGCCTGTCCCATTTCCCAGTTCTGTATGTAGCTGCAGCAGAAGAAAGCCACCCACCCATCCACCCACCCACCCACCTACCCAGCCATCCACCCAGCCTCCATTTTTGGTTTGTTGTTGTTATTGTTGTTGTTATGTTTCCCCATCCTCGAGCTGATGCGAATTGGCGAAGGAAAAGAAAAGGGGTGATTATGTAAAAATGTTTCATGTGATGCATGCATGCCTGGTTTCCCCTTTCCTTTTTTTCCACTTCTTGTCCGATGTAAAAAAAAAAAAAAAAAAAAGAAAGAAAGGAAAAAAAATATTATGTACCATAAACCCCCCCCATCCAGGTAAGTAAAAACCCAGCGACACATTTTTGAACCTTCCACACAGTTTTCTGTCGTGGGGGGTGGTGGTTCCATGCGCTGTTGTTACACCACCACACTCAACCAATTCGATACCCCCCCTCCACCAGTCAGTCCATCTTCTTACCACCCCCCATGCTTCGGAGGTGTGTAAACCATCGCCTAGTGGCTCATGACCTCTTGCGCACCCCTCCCCTCCCTGTGCTCAAGCGGCTTGTCATCACCACCACCGCCACCATTACCACCACCACCACCATCCATATCAACATCCATATTACTCTGATGTTGCTGCCTGTTCTTGTTATTGTGGTTGATGCTCTCCTCCTCCATCCTCTGCGCCTCCTCGTTCTCCCTCATCAGCGCCTCTTCCTGCTCGCGCATGGCACGCTGCTCCTCACTAAGGGGCGTGTCCACCGGCGGAGGCGGCGGGGGTGGAGGGCTGGGTATGATATCCCCGTCCGCATCCCCCGTCTCCTCTTCCTTGAGGCGCTTAACGGACGGGGTCTCGGACAGCGCATCCTCCTGCGGTGACTGAGAAGCGCCCTCGCCTTCGATATCATCGTCATCTCGCTTTCTTTTGCGACCAGCAGGGGAGCTCGGGGAGCTGGGTTCGGAAAGTGGGGTAATGTCGTCTTGGACGGGGGTAGGAGCTGAGCTATCACCCAGATCGTGTTGCGAAGTCGACGGCCCGTCAGGATCGGCAGACTTGTTGCCTTTGGCCTTTTGCTGCTCCTTGAACTTGACCACCGCGCGGTCGAAAAAGTCCCGGACGTACTTCTTGACCTTTTTCTCCTGTTTAGACGAGATGTGGGTAGGGTCTTCGACGCGGTTGTTCTTGTAGTCCGAGGAGACGAGCTTCTTGTTGACTTCGCGGGCAAACTTCTTGAGGTCCTCCTTGGGAAGTTTGCCGTGGAACTTCTCGACCACGTACTTGACATGAGGGAAAAGCTAGGAAAGATGTTAGACTGGGAATCATGAACCATAAGAGACCAAAAAAATACTTACCGTGTTCTCATAGATCTTCATCTGTTTCTCGATCGGAAGAGAACGCCACTTCTCCTTCTTGGGTTCGGTGGTCGGCGTGCTGGACCGCTGGGGGGTATGGGTGGCCGAATGCCTTGGCGTGATCTCCTTAGTTAAGCTGTCAATGATATCCTGCACCGCCTTCTGACCTTGCTGGGCTTTGGTCGAAGTTTTGGGAGTTGAGACGGCTGGGGTGGTGGGCCTCTGCCACTGGACTTTGCCGTTCACATCATAAAAGTAATACCGGCCTGTGTTATCCGTGGTAACGTGCCAGCCCTCGGGCAGATTGCTAGGGAGCTTCCGCGGTGGGCGCTGGCCGTTGAAAAAGGGGACGTTCCTTTGTTGCGGTACCTTGTTTCGCGGACCGGTAGGAATGTTCATATTGGCCAAGGGGTTGGCATTTTTTTGAGGCTCATCGCGGTCCATGTTGCGACGCTCCTCAAAGGGGTTAGAGTGCGCATGTGCGGCGGCATCCTTTTCTTTGCGAGGGATACGATACGCCGTCGATAGCTTGCTCCACTCCTCAAGCAGTCTGTTCGCCTGGAACGCAACCTTTTCATGGGTTGACGAAGTCAGAGGCTGGATGGCTGCCTCAATGTTGGAGTCCGCAATCTTGTTCTTGGTGATGCGCGGCAGGTTGTAGAGAATATCCAGAACCTGCAGGACCACGTTGGTGTCGTCTTTGTATGAGTTGAGGGTTGTCTTGAGAATCTGGTAACCGTGCATCCTCACCACCCTATGGCGAAGCTGCTCGTCTTCTGTGGCCTGAAGGCGGGTAAGCAGCTTGACAGCAATCCACTTCTCTTTGCACTGCATGAGCGTAGCCATGACCTTGTTGACGCCATCTTCGTCGAGGGACTTGGGCTGGAAGCTGTTGACATAGTCCTCATCATCTTCCGTGACCTTTTTCTTGCGGGGCTTCTTGGCGACCGTGGTGTCCCAGCTGTCGCCACCATCCTCAATACCGAGGGCCTCGATCGTGGCAAGTGACAATTTGGTCGCACGCTCTGTTTGCGTCTTGCCGCCGATGAAGCCGACGCAGTTTTGCTCACCGCAGTAGCAGGGCTGGGGGTCGGCGCCGTATCGGTCCACGTTGTAGTTGAAGACGAGCTCCTCACCAGCGCGGATGGGGCGGCCGGCAAAAATGCCCATGCGCAGCTTCTCGCCCACCACCCACTTGTCGACATAACAGTTGGGATTGCACGAATGGTTGCAGAACCGGCCCAAGTTGCCCTTCTTAGTGGCATCGACAAACTCACTTTTGGTGAGCGACATGAAGTAAAAATGCTTGATGCCCTCGCGGTCGTACTTGATCATCCGGTTCCGGAAGGTGGGCTCGTTGATAACCTCGCCAATGTACTCGAAAATGAAGTCGTTGGGCTGCAGGGGTCGATTCGCCCGGAGGCCGAACCCCTTCTTGTCCGTCTTGATGACTGAAACATCGGCATACTGCTTGCGCTGGAATCGCTGGTTTTCACAGCCTGGCCCGCAGTTGCAGTCTCCCTCCACGCACTCGATTTTGGTCGCGCGGTTGATGCAGTCAGAATCCTCGCCACAAGCGTGGTTTTCATTATCCCCTGCGAGCAGAAAAAAAATTAGTGTGTCAGGGCGGGCACTTTACCGACGTGGACGGCCACCTTCTCAACAGAGAGAATTGGCCAGATGGCAGAAAACTTACGCCATTCTTCGGTACAGTCGCAATCCAGCGCGTCGTGATCTGACGATCCCATGTTTCTCGAGCCATAAAGGCAGTCGTTGATGACCTGAAACGTGCTGCATGCCTGTGCTGTGACATCTGGCAGGTGGTCGAACAAGGTGGGAGGACTTCTGACAGGCTTCTGAGACGACTTGCGAGACAGCTTCGGGGCGGCGGCGAGATCTGGAGATGCAGACTTTGTGTCGTCGGGCGACATGCTGGTGGCTCGCGAGTCCATCTTGGAGTTGTTCGGGGAAGCCGAGTCGCTCGAATCCTCCTTTCGTAACCTAACGCCATTGGCCCTCGGCCTTTCCTCAATCCTTCCTTCCAGCGCCGGTCCTGGAGCGCGACCGTCTTCCTCCATGGTGAATGAGTTGGTGCGCGAGAGGCGCCAGAGTTGCGATGCGTAAGGAAGCCGCTAGAGTGGTTGTGCTTGTGGTGGTTCAGCCCAAGAAAAGTCAAGGAGCGTAAAATAGCCGGGGCGAGAGAAAGGCACGCGCAGGGGGGATGGGATGCAGGACGCGCAGATGGTGGGCAAAGGTTGTGAAAGGAAGAAAAAGCGTGCTGGCAATATGGTGGCGGAAAGTCGGCAGCGAGGAAAGCGTTTGGGAGAGTGGGCGAAGAGAGACGGTAGTGGGAGAGGCAGAGGGAGTGAGAGAGTGGAAGAGAAGAGAGAGAGACGAGAGACGGAGAGAGAGAGGGTCAAGCTCGAGACGTGAACTGGAGGAAGCTATTTCTGCGCCCTGACTTTGCGAACATGGCAGCTCGAACCGTCGTTGGGCGGGTTCACGGAAAAGATGACAGTGGTGGCTCCAAATACAAGCAAGGGCCAATCCAAGGGCTATCGCGCTCACTCACATCCACAGCAAATGCATCACGTCGAGAAGGTAGTCAATTGACATGGCCGCGTTCAGCAACAAAAGATGCCCTTCAAGTCTCCCCCAGAGTGCCAAGCCGGCGACCTTGAAGTGCGCCCCAGCCATGTCAATGGATCCATCGGGCGCCGACTTGCCGGCCCGTCATTGATCCGCCCCGTATCCACCCATCCCGCTCTTTGACAGGGGTCTTTTGCGTTAGCCTTTTGGCTTGCTCCCGCAACCACAGGGCCACACTGCACTGAGAACTGTTGGAAGTGCAATTGATGACCTCGGTGATGCATTATTAGGCCATTGGAAGA
This sequence comes from Cercophora samala, assembly GCA_030512305.1. Classification (NCBI taxonomy): domain Eukaryota; kingdom Fungi; phylum Ascomycota; class Sordariomycetes; order Sordariales; family Lasiosphaeriaceae; genus Cercophora; species Cercophora samala. Next base: position 627,394 of record JAULSY010000004.1, on the reverse strand, counting down.
AGGAAGTCTTGAGTTTCTCCAAGTTTATTTCGAAGGTGAGTGGATAGCAATTAACTGGGAGAAATCCCACGAGGGGACGACAAGAGCAATATACCTGGTATTACTCCGTATATCAACCCGGTCAAGCCCAAACAGAAACGCCACAGATGGACATCGCCTTCCGTCCGTCCACCGGGAACAAACGCAGCACGAACCGAAAGCCATGGAGATATCACAGAAGGCTTGTATGGTGTGGTGGTGGTGTCACTCAACGTGTGAAACAACCCCCCGCAGCCATCACAACATGGAAATCTGGGAGTAGATAGGTAGGTAGGCCGATGAAGCCGGTTGGGCATTGATCTATTGTGTGCCGGACTTTAGAAACCGTGGACATGTCCCTGACCCTGTTGCATATATTGGCAGTCGTATACTACTCGCCGGGTCGCCGGAAGCCACCGGGATTCTTCCATTGCGGACTTCTCAGCACTTTTTGTGAAGGCCCTTGCAGACGAACTTCGGAGGTGGCATGCATGACTATGCACACGAAGGCATTTGGTATTAGGAACGAGCACCACGGCATGAAGCCCCCCCCCTCCCTCCCTCTCCCCCCCCCCCCATCCCAGTCCCAAGACAGCCCTTTATTATATGTACAGCTCGTCACCCGTAGAAGTTTTTTCAAGGAAAAAAAAAGCTGGCCCCCGTTCGTTGCCGGTAGCATGCCAGCACATCATGCAGATTGGGCAAGGTGGAGAAGTGCCTGGCGGTCTGGGGTTTAAAACCTCGAGGGGCACCTCTGAACATTGTGAACATATGTTCAACGGATCTTTGTCGACATAATTTTTATATCGCCATGTTCAACCACAGAGATCGGCCCACCTGTTCCCCCCCGGACGATGCGGCTCTTTCGACAAGAGACCACAGCGGCCAAATCCTTGTGTCATGCTCGACTGTCCCCCGCCATCCAATGTCATTGGTACAATTCACTCACTGACGCAGCCAATGCCGAAGCCAGAACCGGGTCTTGTCGATGGGGCCACAAGAAGTCCAACCGGACCGCTTCCGACGTCCAACTCTAGTTCGACGACTTACACGACGACAATGCAACTGTTTTTGTTTACTTGGGGTCGTCGAGAATCACGAGTTGAGAAGCGACAGCTCCATTTTTGGGCAGAAAAAAAAGACGACGTTGGGTTGAAATCTGATCTGTCTGCGAGTGCAGCAGGCGTCCAGCCTATGGGATCCTGCCGCTCCCTTCCCCAGATGGCTGCATCCTATCATGGGCATGGGCAAGACGGCCAAAAGGAGGGTCAGGTGCAGCTGCTGCATGTCGCTTGGACTCGCGCGCATTTGCATCCACGCATCCACCGCTAGCTAAGCTGAACCCGTCGCCTCCCGCCGGCGCCTGTCACGGTTGGCGATCGATTTGGGGGGGCAGATGGATGGATGGATGGAGACCATATGTTCGCGCACGCGGCGGCTCGTTGCTTCTTCCCACATCGCCGAACGGTGTGTGGACATGGGGCATGAGAGCTGAAGAACATCTGGAGCGAGGAAGAGATCGTGGGATATCAGATCGCCGTTTTTTGGGGCTGGCAGCCACCAGAAATGACAGCATGCTGGCGGCCCACCCAAAACAGGGAAGCAAGGTGAGATGAGAAGGTGGGAGTGCGTCGCGCAACCACACATCTTGCGCCAATCTTGCGGGCTCCAAGTCGGAGCAACTGAGGCGTCGTTCTGCTCCATATCATTACTGAATACAGGCGAGAGGGATTGCGCTCGGCTGGCTCGTTCTTGTCTTTCAGCCGGAAAAGACATATCCACAGCACTTATGCTCGATATGCCCTTTCCGATATGCCTGCCCTGCCTAGGTATTGCCAACGCGGGTGGGATCTAGGTCGAGGTCCACACACCCACCATCCGGGGGAGGGGGGAGGGGGGAGGGGGAGGGGAAGGGGGAGGTAGTCATTTGATCGCGCTGCTGCATCTGCAAGTTGCAATTGTTGTGGCACATCCTAGGACATCCTGGCGTGTTATTGCTGGGGAGCTGCGCACCTGCGCGACACGAGAAGAAGAGGTCGGCTCCGTTGAAGTCATCAGCATCAGCATCAGAAAGGAAGAGAGAGGATGAGGGTGAGGATGGTGGCATGGCAGCAATGAACCATAGCAGCATGTGTGCTCGGACCCCCCGGGCCATGGAGAAAGACCGGGGGGCTAACAGAGGGGCCGCCGTGAAACCTAAGCAAAGAGACGCGGGAGCAGTTCGAAGCGCGCGTCTCTCTTCCCATTGCCGCCCCCCCCCCCCCCCCCAAATCCTCAAGCTACCCTCTGCACCATTCGACTTTCTGGCTTGTGAGCGTCTTGAAGTTGCCCCGATGTCTTCTTGGTGTTCGGCGGCACCTCTGCGCTGACTGACCTGCCTGACTGTCTCCATATTCCGTTTTGCGGATACGGATTCAAACACTCGTTTAAATCATTTCTTCTTGTTTCTTTCGTTTATGATTCCCATTCTTATTGACACCTCATCACACTCCCACTGTCCACTGTCCACTGTCCACACCAACTTCAGGGGGCGCGCCAGATCCGATCTCATTTCACCAATTGCCTGTGTTGTTTCTTCCAAACAAGCACGCTTTGCCACTTCTGCTTGCAACTGCTGCTTGCTACTGCTGCTGCTACTGCTGCTGCTGCGACCCGTACCAGGCCTGATCACGAGCAGCTCCAGTTTCCCCCGGGGTGAGCTGTCATATTGCGCCTGTCAAATGACTGGCCACCCAGCCTATGGCATATTTCTTCCCTTCTTCGCCTTCTTTTCTTTGACGGGATCGGATAGCTGGGTTAGGGCCTAATCATGGACTCCTCCTTTACTGACGACGAAAAGGTAAGGTTATGCGCCCACCTACTCTCCCACTCTCCCACTCTCCCAACCCCCCAACCCTCCAACCCTCCAACCCCCCTTGAACCCCCCCCCCGCGCATCATGACGCCGTTGCTTATTCGTCTTGGCTATAGCGCTTCGTTCTTGCCGAAATCATCAAGGCCAGCCGTATGGATGTTGGCGTTCTTGTCAACCTAATCAAATCGCACGAGATCCAGCCCGACTGGTTGTCGATGCAGCTCCCTCGTGGTAGGTGTCTTTCAGTTCAAGTCATCTCCCTGTCCTCTAACACGCTTTTCGCAGGTCGAAATGTGAATCAGTGTATCCATGCGGCGGAGGCCATGTTCAACGCCCCGATGCCTCCGCCTCTGATATCACCCCTCAAGCGAAAGTCGTTTGGCGACGTCAGTGACCAGCTTCCGAAGAGACAGGCGCTTGCGTCCCCCAGCGAACCTCCTCCACCTCACGGATCGCCCTATCATGCGACACCAGCCTTTGCACAGCATCACGTCAACATCCACCACCCTAATGGGCAGCCGACTGTTGCCCTTGCTCCTAATCCGAACACCGTCCCTGTGTCGGCGCCAACGCCATATCCAGGGCCTCCTCGCAGACGTGGGCGGCCTCCAAAGTCAGAAAACCGCTCGGGTCATTGGCAGATCACGACTTCCTATCCAAACATCACCCCAGCACCCATCGCACCTGCACCAGCTCCAGCACCAGCTCCAACGGCCCAGCCAAGCAGTCCAAGCTTCCGAGCACAACCTCCGATAGCCCCAGCTCCAGCTTCCGCCCCAGCACAAGTCACGACCTCAGCACCGCAGCCAAACAGCCCGAGCTTCCGCGTGCAGCCGTATAATAATCGATATTCGATGCCTGCCGGGCCTCTGGATTCGAAATCTGGAAAGAAGCTCCTGCCTGAGATAGCCCCTCGTCCAGCGCATGGCACACCAGGGGCGGAACAGCCTGCCAGGTCACCTACAAGGCCGGTGTCAGAATATCAAGAGCGGAGGGAAGACATACATCGACTGCCACCACCTCAAGCTCAAGGGCCCCCAAGACACACGATGCGGGACCCTCCACTGCTGCCTCCACCACAGAGCCCACGTTCGCACCCTCATCCACCACCGCATCACATGATGGACGCTTCACGACCAAGAGAGACGCCACCACCGACACCCATGGAGCCGGTAAAGCATGAGAGCCATCTGCCACCACCGCCAACCAAGACCTAAGGGTAGTCGGCTTCGAACGTTTGACCAAAGACATTGACAGAAAACGAGCTACGAAACAGGACCGCCAGCATTTTTGATGGGAGACCGTCTTCCGACATGAGAAGGTGACGACATCAGAGACACATTTCATTTTTTGCAACAACCCGAAGAGGGGGTTGGGGGTTGGGGGGGAAAGGTCTTATATGAATTATCTAGCCGCAGCATACGATGATGGCACGACAGGACACTTTACAACCACGCTACCACAACACGGCTACCGGAGCACGACATGCTTTTTTTTTTCGAACAATCACTCTTTTTTTTCTTTCTTTTTTAACTTGACCATGAGAGCAGCCTAAGCAAGAACCTAATGCTGTACGACGAAAACAACAGACGGCAAAAGACGGAAAACCCGGGCGAAGACATTCCTTTTTCTTTTTTATCTTCGACGCTACGAACGATGACAGATAACAGAAACATAATCGATAGAAGGGATTCGGGGGAAGCTATGTATGTACAAGGCTATGGTGCGGGGCGGTACAACTGACGAACCGTCTTTTTTCTCTCTTTCTTTTCTGCGCGAGGTTCTTTTTACTTTGATGTTTGATGTTTCAACACGCTACTTAACGGCCTTTTTTTGTTGTTTATGCCATCGATCTGTTTTATTGTTTTCCTTGTTTGTCATGTTTGTGAGGTGGGAAGAGGTTGGGAACCTAATTGTAATGATTGGGAAGAAGATGAAATGTTGGGTGAAATGTGAAAGAGGAAAGAAAGGGGGAATACATAACGTGTATGATAATGAGTGGATATACAAACGGCCTGAACTTGAACTTTTTTTGCTTCTGGGGTAGGAAAGGGGGGGCGGGGGGGTGTGAAGGGGGATGGGGTGTATGATAATGTGTATTTTTATACATGTGAGGGTTTTTAACTTGGGAGTGTTTGTGGTTTTGGGGAGGGGAAGGGGGAAAGGGGGAGGGTGTAATGATAATTTTGTACATGTGATGGTTCACTTCTTTGGTCGTGAGGGTGATTGTGTGGTCATGATGTAGACCACGTTCACTCACAATATCCTGATGATGAACATTGCAAGCAAACATTTTTCTATACTACACGACCCAGGCTTTTTACAGACTGCCCATCCACACATACAAACTACAGTATTGAGGCCGTGAACCAATCACCTCAGGCTCGCGATGTGATACGTCGGGGTGACAGCCAACCAGATGCTGATGGAGCGCTTTCCTCCAATGCTCAGTGGGTTGTTCGGAGAATTGTGAGTGATGCTGGCCAACCAGAGGGGGGTCTAGAGGTGCTGCCAATGGGAATTCAAAGGAAGGGTTGTTTTTTGGTGTGGCCCTACATCTATGTTGCCGATGCTGGTATACCAGGTATGTTTTGTTTGGGGATAGTTTCCACTCCACCACTGAGAGAGAAAAACAGTAGCTACTGGCTTTTCTCTTTTCACAAATATTATGGGAATCTTCAAAGGGTGAACGGAAGTATAAACGGTAAGTTTGTGGGTAGATGCTGCACCTTGTTCATGGAGATAGATACACATTACATATCTCCTCGAAAACCTCAAATCGCTCTCAAACATTTGCCATGACGTTTCCCAAGTGTTTGTCTCCTACTCTTCAAAGAGTCCATTCCACTGGGTATCTCGGGCAAATAAATTCTTGTTTGACGCTTGAATGCCTGGGATAGACACACACACAAATAGACATGCATTAAGGTAGGTAATGCTAGGTACAGAACTTGACACCAATCTCTACATGGTTCCAAAAACCTGCAATCTTCAACATAGCCTCCTCGCCTTTAAACCAACGCTGTTCTGAAACATATCTCTCACGTCCTTGAATACCAAGAAGCGAGCGCTTATGAATACTGGATCTTCTTCACTGTGCTCCAAACAACATGCGACAACTCATCTGATAACATCACACTCTTGGATCCAGTGTGCAGCAACATCTTGCCATCTTCATGTGCGAAAGATATCTTCCCTTCTTTTGTCATCCGCACCAAATTTATTTACATAACCTACCTAGTTTTCCCATTCCCTTCCGCACATACCTCAATGTTTACCCTCTGCTATAATGACCCTCGAGGTGATGAAATCCAACATGGTTTTTTTATTACTTGAATATAAAAGATGAGTGGGTGATAAGCAAGGTAGCTCAGAGCTTCTCAAAGGGATTATAGAAAACAAGAGCAACTATAATCTCCGAGTGATGCTTAAAAATGCTTGTATTCTTCATCACAGTCTCTCTCTTTCCTTTGACTTTCTTTGTCTAAGCCACTGTATACCTCCGAGGCTCTCGGCAACCCCCCCACCACCGCCGAGATTTCGGAGCTTTTGCATCGGCGGCCCCCCCCCCACCAAACCAAACCAAACCCCATCAACCGGCCCGTCGCACCCGTCCCGTCTCGTATCCCCCCCCCGCCGTCATTGACACCACCCTCTGCAAGAACCTGTGATCGCCCAGTTCTTGACATCTCCTGGAACGAACCATTCAAGTGAAAAACCTGGAAACCTAGGAGTTTAGTAGCCTCTCATTCAACCAAATTCCTTCGGGGGGTTTTTTTTATAGAAAAAGCTTTCCAAAAAGATGACCCGGGTTTTTCGAAACCATTTCGTATTCCCGACAAGGTGGAAATGGTTGGGTGTGATGGGAGAGGAGAGGAGGGGTTCGTGGGGGGAGGGGAGGTTGAAGGTTGCAATATTGGGTGATCAAAGATTCAGTGTTGCAGTCGATGATCGGTTTTCGGCATATTGATTGCTACGGAGGGTTAACAGATCGGATGACGATTGGGACTGGACACATCTGATTTGTATGTATGTACATACCCCTCATTCATCAACCTCTCTTCACTGCCATTGTGCGCAGAAAAAAAAATGATATCCTCGAGATTGCGGGCAATGCCGCCCTTTCAGTTGCATGACAGCATTCTTTTGAGTATTTGGTCCGGACATCTCGGGAACAAAAGAGGACGACAATGCATTTTCATGCTGTTGTCATAGCAAGCAGTACCTGCCCCGGTGCGGTGTGGAGGTTGTTTCGCATTAAAATTTAAAAAAACTCCAAGACTTTTTTCCCCCCCTCCATGTTTTGTTTACTTCATGACAACTCCCCCCTTTCATTTCACCTGTGACTTCCCTCTCCCTTCACCGCATGTATCAATCCCCACAGCGGCAAGGGATGTCCCCCCTCTCCTTTCCCACCTGACCTTGAACGTCATGTTTCTAGTGTGTAAAAACGCACGCTCTGACACTTACACCGTCGCGGTCGCAGCGAACCGTTGAAACGGTCTTGCTGGAATAATCCTGCCGCGTCTACATACATACACTAACAACTGTTTTCTTTCTTTTTCTTCCATTTTTGGCCAGCTCTTCTTCTTCTACCCTACCCAATGGGATCCCCTCCAACCATCACCTAGCTGCTTACTATCTGTACACTGCTTGCTGCTTGCTGCGCCCATTTTTTCTTTTCTTTTGCTGACATGCATCGCATGACAGCATCGTTTTGACGCAGGTACAGTACCATCACCATCATCCAGGCCCGTTCCGTTCCCTGGCTTGCGCGAGTTGTTTCCCCCCTCCCCCAAAAAAGGTCAAAGCTTCCTAGCTGCATGAAACAGAAATAAAATAAATTAAAAATCGAGGGGGTCGTTTTCCAGGTTGCGGTTCACATCCCGAACCTCTCTCTTCATCAATTGCTAACCCGGATTTTCCTTCCGCAACTATGTGTAAAAAGGATGAATTTGGAAGGAAAAACGCTACCCTAGAGGTTTCTTCTTGCGGTGCCTTACTTCGTGTTACTCCCTCATTACCTGGTAAACGCAAATCGCATCTGCAGCGTGTGCAGCTGCTGTACCAGTGGGAAATCTCAATCATACATAGAGAAAAAAAAAAAAAACCGGGGAGACGATATCGTAATCATGATACTTACTGGGCTAGGTACCTCGGAATATCGGAGAAGAAAGATTGGCCCAACTTTGTTGGCCATCTCCATCTGCTCCTTCCAGTTCTAGCTAGCATTGGCGAATCAGGTTTTTTTCGGAATCGCTTACTTTATAAACCTTGAGGGGGCTTTTGTGTTTATTACGTGGGAGTTACACAAAAAAGGGCTCATCATTCCCCCTTCCCAATTCCCTCTGGACGATGCTGTGCCTCACTGTAATACGATGATGGGTGGTGGGTTTCCGAATGGCAGCCTGCCACCCAGCCTGGCCCCGCGCCAAACTGCACTGCTGCTGGCTGCTGTGGTATGGTGTTGGTGAGTGACCCGATTTCTCTCCAAGGTTGGATGGATTTGACAGAGTGCCATTGCAGGACAACAAGCTGAAACGGCACAAAGGTTCGTCGTCGTGGTGGTGGTGATGGTTCCCGATCTGGGTGTCTGGCAAACATGCCTATCGGCTTTCGGCTTCGTCGATTTCCAAAAGAAGAAAGCCGCTGTGAATGCCGCGGCTTGGAATGGTATGGCTTTCAGCTATTTCTGGGAGGGGGGACGGGAGAAGTTGGCTCGTTTTGGTGGTGCGTTCCTACATACAGTACGGTGAGATAGAGTGAGGTGGCATGGTGTTGTAGGCACTTGTGCGATTCTGGTGTAGGGCCGATCCCAACAAGCGCGATGTGGGTTGGATTCCTCTTTTTTTCTTTTTTTCTCTAACAGCCACGGATGACACAACCGGCCGGTTGGACCGTTGAGGTGGTACCTGCGTCTGGTGGTGGGGTCTTAAGTGCAGTTGAGTTTCAATCTGCGCTTGCGCTTATGGCTTGGCAAGACCTGCCCTGTGAGAGCTGGTGGAAAAAAGGACTCATCTCAGATCAGATGATATGTCTCGGCAAGGTAACTGTTGTAGTGAGGACTTGAGACAGTCACAAAAAAGTTGTGCCGTCGGACCGGGTTCGGTAGGTTCTGACTTGAGGTGAGCAACTTGTCTTGAACTGAAGAAGATGCCGAGCAACGGTGTCTTGGCGCCGGTATGGCAAGGCTGCGCTACGAAGTTAGAGGCACTTGGCATCTCGGCTGACAGCTTTGACGTGGCCCCGGCCTTCGCCTTCTGGAAGGAAAATAGCGTCCACGCCAGCGTTTGGTGTTTTATTGGCCTTTGTCTTGCATTCTTGACAGCATAAGTCGGTGAACGTGACCGTTGTATGTTTGCATCGTGATGCCAGCCTTGGGCATGTTTGCGTGACGGCGAAGCTGAGAGCAAAGTTAGCAAGCAGCCCGACTCCCAAAAAAAGAATTACCCATCACATATCCCGGTACCTGACTTCATCCGGGGACGGCATGCTCGCTCGCTTCTGTAAGATGTAGACTGCATGGTAGCCAGTACCGGAAACCAGCAACGCGAGATTGCAACGTCGAGGGTTTTGCGTTGCGTTTCCTTGCGCTTGCGCTTGTGATACCATCGTGTCTCTTGATAAGGGTCCTCTGGTTTCGGGTCCTGAACTAGGTAGGTGGCTAGTAAAAGGAGGCATACCGCTAGACCCGGAGGAGCCGCAACTCCTTCTCGCCGAATGTGGTGAAAGCTCGCGCAAACAGGAGGCACCGCTCTTCCCTTGAGGTGAGTGCAGCACTAGACGATATTTTGCAAATCAACAAATGGACCGGTATGAGAAATTATACCATCATTCTCCGTCTTCCACACCCACTCCTCGGGCCGCGGGGTTCAGCTAATGGTAATCGGCCGACCAATACGAATAGACCAGCATCGCGATGCGTTTTTCTGGTCCAATGGTCAGCGAGCTGAGCTGATTGGGCTGCCCAGAGACGGGACATGGCCTTTCCATCCACCAGCATCCATCGACTCAATGCAATCTTTGAAAGCTCGAGTACCGCATCTCTGTGTAGCGTCACAACGTCCACCAGCGCGTACCGTGGAACAGTGTCATCTGAAGACATCAGACTCGCCGCGAGATGCCAACGTCTCGCTCCCGAGAAGCCATGCAGTGGATCGACGCCTCGTCAGATCTCGTTCGTCTCTTTTTTTTTTCTTTTCTTGGGGGAGACCCTAGCAAGAACCTCCCGAACGGCGACCAGGGGCCCAGGTGGACACGATCACGCAAAGCCAACAAGGGTCTATCCCTGCAACCCTGGCACCTCTCCCATCCAACCTGAGCCTCCCCACCATGGCCCAGCAAGGCACGGGCACGGCAGACATCCTGCTTCTGCATGGCCTAACAACAAGAGACCCGGGGCCTCCACGCGAACAAAACGCGTCCTCTGTGTACGATTACTACATTTAGCCGGGTAAGCCCACCCTCTGAGCTGTGCCTGACGAATCCTCAGCCTACTCTTCACGAGTCTCATTCAGTCTTTTGTTTACTATCTTGTGTTCTCCTTCTCACCAGCCAGCAACTCTCTAGCTGGGCTCACCTTCGTTTGCAACTGCTGCTGGTCTGTCTCAAAGCAGCCACCCCCACACACCCACCCACAAGCCGAACATACCCAAACCACACCCGACTACCCGGGATCAGCTTGAAGAGACCAAATAACGAGACCCGCTTCGTGATTATTTTTTTCCGTTTCACATCGCCGATTTACTTTGATATCCAACCTGAACGGGATTGAACCGAGCTTTTCCCAACTACAAACCGGTTTTGTCCAGCCTTGACCCAACTTCAAGAGATACATACCTACTTATACGCCGGCTGAGCTGGAATGCTGCTGTCTTGGTGCCACACCTACTGATCGCATGAACAACACGGCTGGTAAACCAGTCTCACTTATACCCGCCGCTTCTTGACTCAAGAAAGTTCGAAATCTTCCATTCCATAGGGAATCTGAATCCAAACCGGAGTGCCGGTGCTGTGGTCAAACTACTTGGAGGAATTCAAAGAAGGCCCGGCATTCTGCATAACCACGAGCCAGCGGGGAAGCTACACCAGGATCTGTTTGCAAAGGGGGCCTCGTTGGTGACAGTAGGGGAGGCAACTGAACGAGAGGACGACTTAACCTTGTTTCGCCGCAACACTTCGTCGTGTCTCAGACTGGACCTTGGGTCCGAATATCAGAACCATTACGGTCATGGCAATCCCTCGCATACTTCCGGCTGTGCTGGGCGTCATTTCGATTCTTCCGACTGCGGCTATCCTGGGGATACACAGCATCCTTGCTCGATCACGGGAAGACCGGGCTCCTGCGGTCAGAACCACAGCTATCATCGCTGTCATCCTCGAAGCCACTGTCCTTGTCGCCATCACCGGCCTCACGTGTGCCCATATCGATCCTTGGTCAGCACGATGGGCGAAATTTAACGCGCTGCTGTTCTCGACGGGCATGTTCCTGTGCACAGTTGCTACAGCCGTGTCGGTCGCCAACATGGTCTGCCTTAGCAAGGTTGATGAGGATCCCGAGAGCACAATACTGGGTACTGGTGCGACAAGCTTTCTGGTTGGGTCGTCAGTCGTACTCGGTCTTGCTTTCGCAACACAGCTTGTTTTCCTGGTTTCTTACTTTGTTGCTGGGAGATTCCAAGGGCCACGGATCAAGGTGTCTGTACACGAAGAACAAGGCCAAAGCAGATCACCCCCGCGGGTGAAATCCATCGCCTACCATGAGACCAGCCCAAGCCCTGTTCCAGGAAAAGCCCGTGGCAGCACATCATTCGAGAAAACACCACCTAGCTCCAGTGCCGGACGATCGACAGCAGAGACGATAAGCTCGATTCGAAGCTCGCTGTCAAACGTTGTCCGTCCCATCTCCTCCAAGAGTATGTTACCGTCTCAGCGAGGCCGCCGTCCAACGTCGTTGGATCTCCCATCTTTCCACGAACGGCCACGAACGACGGAGGGGTTTGATTCGTGGGATACGTCGGCAGTTGACCCACAGAACCGGCAAACCGTCTTGGAATCGTCCTCATCACCGATGAGCCGTTCCCTTGAGACCATACCAGCTAGCCCCCCCACTAGTCGAAGTCCGAGCCCCTGCACACTGTTGGATTTCCTAGAGCCGCCTCCTTCTCGCACCAGAAGACGAAGCCGAACAATGAGTCCAGCCCCAAGCAGAGTGTCCCTGGCCCAGCGGACTGCCTTCACACAGCATTCCACCCAGAGCGAGTCTCATATTCACCCCCTCTTCAGGTCGGATTCGCCCATTCCACCACCCCCTATCGTAACCCCAGGGACTGTCGTGGTTGCTGCACCAAACGGGGGGCAAGTCCTCAGCGATAGGCAAAGCATCCGAAGTATCAGGAGTATCCATCGAATGCGGAGCGGGAGTCTTCCAGGTGTTCCGAGCCCTCTGAGCAGGCCAGGATCCTGCGATTCCTCCCACCGCAAACCTGATATTCACTCACCAGAGATTCGCGAGGAGGACGAATACCTGACTCCCGGGGGGGCGACAGCGGTGTTGGAGACGGAGCGGAAGATGACACCACCGATTCCTGATTGGATTCTGGCTGCCGGGTCTCGGACAAGCTTGACAACCTACCACAGCCGGAAGATCCATATTCCAGGCTCATGTGAGGAAGCTTCTGGTGGTGGTGCTGCAGCATCATCCAACCCGCAGTAGGGTTATGCTGCTGCCCTTGCTCTCGTGACGCTTGTGACGACAAAACACTGTCACCACGCCACATACCTTCATTTCTTTTTGTGTGTCTGGAACCTTTTGTTTTCTTTGGGTAGGGCGGCTTGGTGTTACTGGGATGTGGGTATTGAAACTTTTGCTTTAGCGTGGCGTTGACACCGGTACTTGGCCTGAGGGAACAGGCAGGAAGGAACAGGACAATGGCGTTTGGTGGAATGGTTGATGACTATGAGACATGACAGGAGGCATATTTTTCATTTGGTTCATCATCGGATTGGAGGGTTGCTGTCTGGCCATGGCTGAGATGGAGACTCTAAGGCCCAGCTTGTGAATAAAGGCCTGGGCTTGTAGGTAGGCAGGCAGCCTTTGAACAAAATAAACAAAAGCTATTATTGATGTACATGATGTGTGTCTCAAAATGAATGAATGAATGATGGGTGACAATTGATAGCAAAAAGTCAAGCAAGGTTTATTGTGAGGGGAAGTTGAAGCTAGGTCCGCTGACCAGAGTGGGGCTAGGCATCAGGACGCGCGCGCCCACTGCCACTTCATTGCCGCCTCTTCGACCTGGAATCTTATCCAGCATCCATATTTTAACTGCTAGCTAGCAACAAGCAACTTCAGCTTTTGCCACAAGACACCATCGCCGGCTCTCGATACATCGTCGATTCGGCATCACTCAAGCGCCGTACTGGGCCCAATCTATCACTTCTACACCGAGGCAGTCACAAGGAATATTCTTTCCTGAATCGCCCATCATGAAGGTCAATTTCAAGGTATGTTCTGTCGCAGGATGCAGCCCACTGCTATTGGAAAGCTGCGATAACACCTTTGGTTTCGTCAATCATCTGCATCGCCGTGGCCAATGCTAACATACTATGCTTCTCCTCAGGACCTCAAGCAACAGAAGTTCACCATCGAGTTTGAGCCCACCGATCTCGTGAGTTACCCCTCATCGTCCCTCGACCCTTGCTGCCGCCAGCAGCTGTCCCCCGCCACCCGAACCTCGAATGTCAAGACCACCTGTCACAGCCCACTCTCAACTCACGACCGCCTATTTTCTGCTCCCGAGATCGTCGCTGACTATAATTTCTTCAGATCTCGGCGGTGAAGCAGAAGCTCTCCGAGGAACATGGCTGGGATCCCGCGCTCCAGAAGCTCATCTATTCCGGTAAAAAGCTATGACGCATTCTTCGCTTCCGGTTCTCGTAACTGACACATCTACCCACAACAGGAAAGATTCTGAAAGATGACGATACCATCGAGTCCTGCAAGATTGAGGAGAAGGGCTTTGTGGTTTGCATGGTGAGCAAGGTAAGCAAAAATCTGCATCCTGGCGGCCGACTGTGTCACGGCTAACCACATACAAAATGACAGCCCAAGGCTCCGCCCAAGCCAGCTCCCGCCGCCGAGTCTTCTTCTGCTGTCCCAGCGACACCTGCCCAAGCCGCCCCGGCCTCGACTCCAGCCCCGCCAGCTGCCCCTGCCCAAGTCTCAAATGCCGCCTCGGCTGCTCCTGCTACTCCCAGCCCAAATCGGACTGGTGGTGCCCCCAACGATCCTAGTGCTCTCGCTATGGGGGAGCAGCGTGCGCAGGCTATTGCCAACATGGAGGCCATGGGCTTCGAGCGGTCCCAGATCGACGCTGCCATGCGTGCTGCCTTTTTCAACCCTGAGCGTGCTGTTGAGTACCTGTTGACAGTATGTTTGAGCGTACCAAGAGCTCGACGATTGTGACATGTCCAGATGTGACTAATCTGTATACCCTAGGGAATTCCGGAGAGCGTTCAGCAACAACAAGCTGCCCAGGCTGCTGCTCGTGCCAACCCACCTGCCGCCGCCGCCGCCGCGTCCCCTGCTGCCGCACCTGCTGCTGCTGCTGGCGGTGATGCTGGTGGTGAGTTTGAGGGAGAGAACCTGTTTGATCTTGCCGCTCGTGCTGGTGGTGCCCGCAGTGGAAGTGGCGGCGCTGCTGCCGCCGGTGCTAATGCTCAAGATCTGGGCAACCTGAGCTGGCTTAGACAGAACGCCCAGTTCCAACAGCTTCGCCAAGTCGTCCAACAACAGCCCGGCATGCTCGAGCAGATCCTTCAGCAGCTCAGTGCTGGTAACCCACAACTCGCCCAGACGATCGCCCAGAACCCCGAGCAATTCCTTCAGCTGCTTAGCGAGCATGGTGATGACGATGCGCCGCTCCCCCCTGGGGCTCACCAGATTTCGGTCACAGAGGAGGAGCGTGATGCTATCGAGCGGTTGACTCGGTTAGGATTCAGCCAGGACCAGGCCATCCAGGCGTATTTTGCCTGCGAAAAGAACGAGGAGTTGGCTGCCAACTTTCTGTTTGACCAACCCGATGATGATGATGAGGATATGGGCGGTACCGGTACTCACTAATTTGCTTTTAATTTGCGTTTGCTTTGGGATTGCGGGGTTATTAGGGATATCCAGGCAGGAAAGGTTATGCGGGATGGAGATGGGCGGAGGCTGTCAGCTTTTTTCGGTTTTCACTGTTGACGTGAAGCAGGGAGAAAGTTAAAAAGCGAGTCTATGATTACTAGCAAGATACCAAACAGCTAGGTTTCTCTCCGATTAGGAAGTCTAATTTGCCAGTGATGTGTGGAGAGGGCTAGAGTCTGGGAATGGTCGAGGGAATAATCCGAGCTGGGGCGTAGGGAGAGGGAAAAGTGCTCGATGACTCTTTTATGCCTGTCAGCGATGAAGAGATAGTTGGGGAACCAACATTACTATACTCAAGCGTAGTGTAGGCATATTGATGACACTGGCAGACCATCCCGATCAAGGTTGATAAAAACATCGTTTTGATTCCTTCCGATAAATAAAGCTATGGGTATCAATGAATCGAAGTACACACACACACACACACGTGCGAAGCCTTACAAGACCAACACTTTTGAGAAACACATCTATCATAACCACCGCCAAACCCTCTCTCTATTATTGGCGTCTCACCACAACCCCTGCTCAACCCCCTTCTTCTTCCCCCTCCTCCCGCTGCTCTTCTTCTTGGCCTCCTCCAGCTCCTTGAGCAACCTCTCCTCCCTCTTCTTCTCCTCCTCCCTCTTCTCCCTCTCCACCGCCGCCTCCTTCTCCTCAAACCCCTTCCTCTGCTCTTCCAGCTCCTTCTCGATATCATCCGTCGTCTCAAACTCCTGCTTGGTCATCTCCTTCACCTCCTCAATCCTCATCGGCTGCTTCACCTCCCCCACCAGCGCCTTCTTAATCCTCTCGGGGGCCTGCCTCTCCTCCCGATTAAACTTTAGCTTGATATGCTTCCTCGTCTTGCCAGGAAACATCTTGGATATCAGCTCAAAGTCTGTCCCGAAGCGTGACAGCGCCCAGTAAAACTGGTCCGTGTCGGCATCAGACCACTGCCCTGGTTTCAGCGCGCGGCGGAGGTAAGTCTGCTGCGTGGTATGACTAGAAAAATCGTTCACTTCCACCTCTTCCAGGTTACCCTCCGCTTCCCTGGCGCGGGCGTGCCGGTCGATTTGGAGGGACGACTGGTTCAGCACGATTTCGCCGTCGATAATCTGGTACTGCTCTCCTATCGGCGCTGTCACCGCCACCGGCCGTCCAAACTCCCCTTCCTCGTCGGGGTCATCACCCGGCAGACGGTCCCCATTCTCCAAAGGCTGAGGCTGGCCGTCGTTATCGTTGTTTCCCCCACCCTCCTCCTCGGCACCGTTGGTTTTGGCTTTTTTCCTCTTCTCGCTCATCTTCAACTTCTTCACTCTTTCCCTTTCCAAAAGCGTATCGTGAAGCGAGAACTTTTTGCCGATTCGGAGGTCCTTGGCCAGATCGGCCATTTTGAACTCGTTTTCGTCCACGACTTGCTCTTCGGCGTTCTCGGGGGTGACCTCCCTTTGGGCACGGGGAGTTCGGGAGTTGGCTCGGGATTGGGCTTCTTCTTCTCGGTCAGGGGTTTCACCGTCTTCGGCTGCGACGACAGCTCTGGTGCGTTTTTGGCGGGGTTTCCTGGCTGCTTTGGCTGCTTGGTGCTCTTCGTATCCTTCCTCGCCTGGTAGGGGGGCGGCTCGTTTGCGGGCTCGCTTTCTTGGGGCGGGGGTAGCGCTTGTACTGGCTTCACCGTCCTCACCGGCCTCACCACCCTCAACTGCTTCTGCAGCGGGCTCATCGTTGGCTGTGTCGGCTTTGCGTTTCCGTGGTGCTCGTGGTTTGGGCTTGGGCTTGGGCTTGGGGGGTTGAGAAGAGGCAGAGGTGCTCGGTTCGAAGGGCTGGTCAGCTTCAGGCTCGACAGTGGCGGCGATATCTTCAGTGCTGGGCGTGGCTTCTTCGGGGGTTTGGGTTTCAGAGATAGTAGATGTTCCTGAGGAGGAGGTAGCCGCGGGAGTGCTCGATGAAGTTGACTCGGACACCAAAGGCGTGGGCGCAGGCGTGAGCGCTGGGGCAGGTGCAACTGGAGAGGGGACTGATACAGCGGTTGCTTTCGACGCTCTCACGGGCTTGGGTGCCGTTGGCTGGGTTTGTTTGGGAGATACTGGTGTTGGTAATGGGGCAGCTGACACCGGGGTCTCGACCTGAGGTTGTGTAGCATCATCTTGGCTCTGTGTAGTCGATAATTCCGAAGCAGAGGGCGCGGTGTTTATTGGTGATGGCTCTCTCACTTCAGTGGCCGGTGTCTGATCTTGGGTTGAAGGTGCCTCGACATCTTCAAGAGGGGCACTGTCGGTGACCGAAGGGGCGGCCTCAACGGGGATGCTAGGTGGGGGCGGGGTCGAGTTTGCGTCCTCTTGCTGGACAGAGGGAGCCGGAGTAGATGCTGGAGTGACCGAGGAGGAAGGCTTGGAGGCAGGAGTAGGGCGTTTTCCTTTCGGCTTTGCAGCCGGCCTGAACTTGTTCTTGTTCGCCAACATGGTGCCAACTCACTGCCCCGCAGTGGGCACCTTTGTGGCCTTTTGATGAGTTGCTGCTGAAGGATCGCTGGTTGCCGCCGCGTAGAGTACTGTCGAAAATCCGAATGTTGATCGTCACCGGAAAGAATCGAACTGGCGTGCTTCTGGGCAATGGGATGCAATCGATGGGTCGGGCTGGTGATGAATGGCTGGCGGAGCGGAAAAGTGATGGATTGAATTGAAGGGAGGTCTGGGACGACGCGCATAAGAAATGCAGTCCCCACCTCACTGCCCCGCTAGAGCCGAATCAGGACTAGCGGCCTCAAAAAGGAGCCATCTCTGGGAATTCCTTGGCGAACTTGCAGTCGAAGTCAGCAGGCGCTCTCTTTCTCTCTTGTCTCTGTTCTTCCACTTCCAAATCCATTGCAAATCCAAACCCAAACCCGCCCACTCATTCATTCATTCTTCTTTCTCATCGGGGCACCGCCGGGCCACACAGACATCGGAACCACTGGCCCATATTTCACTCGTACCTTACCTCATTTTAATCATCCTAATCACCGCCTCTTCCTTTGGCCTTGCTCGTCAAAAAAACCAAAATCTCTCGCGCGGCCATTCTGATGCCGGTTGCCACCTCCCCGTCCGCGTTGCCTCGTCCGTCCAGCTTTGCCAAGATGGAGGACAGGAAGAGACCCGCGTCCGGCGCGGTCGACGACGTAGCTCCCCCGAGCAAGCGACAGCAAGTCAACGGCAGCGGAAAGTCCAAGGATGACTCTGGCGACATGAAGGAAGAGGCCTGGATTGAGGTGAGTCGTCACACGACAGCCTTCCCCTTCCCCCCCCGCGTCATCACCACCTGCCCCGTCCATCCACCACCCCTAACCCCCATCCCTCCTCATTCCCATTCCGGCCCTCATCGAGCATGCCACTCGAACCTGCTCTGCCATCGCGCGCCACCAGTTTGCGGCCTTGCCGAGTGATGGGTGACAGTCTCCATCCAGCGCGATGTTTCTGCACGAGTTGCTCGCCTTGACCGCGGCTAATGCGTGGCCTGCTGCCAAAGAAACAGCGCGCCCAAGTCCTACCAGGTTTCTTCTAGCGTCTCATCACTGCTCATCACTCTTGCTTCGCTGCCTCTCCGCTACGATGTGTATACACGTACCTTTCGGCCAGGTGCAAGGGTCATGGTTTTTGGCTGACAAGTTTTGCCGTGCATGCAGGAATATACCAAGGGTGCCATATATCGCCAGATGCAAGAGTACAAACGGGAAAAGGCAAGCCTCGAGAGTCGCGTACAGGAGCTGGAAAAGAACCACACCGACCACGACGACCACATCCGAGTTGTCGATGCCTGGCTACATCAGGTGAGTTGAATGACCCATTTGTCCGGAACGCCGCCGCTAATGCGCCACAACCAGTTACTTCAAGAAATAGAGTTGCTCGTCGACGGCACAGTATCGTCTCGCACTCCATCAGGTACGGCATCCCTGTCGTCAAGTCTTATCCAGTGTCCACTTCTAACTTTGTTAGACTCGCCATTCCCCTCTTCAACCGCACTCGGCTTTAAGGACAGCAAAGAGTTCCAAAGACATTTGGGTGACAAGGGCAAAGCGTTCAAATCCAAGGCCGAATCCATTTTTCAGCGTCTAGCAAGCTCACGTGGTGAGGTGAAGCCGGATGTTGCCAAGCTCGAGTCTCAGCTCAAAACAGCCCTCGCGCAACAAAAGGAGCTAAACCTGAAGTTGGCCAGGGTCGAGTCGGATAAGGCGCTTCTTTCGGAACAATACGATCAAGCAACATTGAAAGCAATCAAGGCGGAGAGAAAGCTAGACCGCGTCAGAAGCGCCCAGGTTCAAAAACTGGAACAACAGGCCCTTGCCAGCGCGACAACACGGCCAGTCAAGTCCGAGGAAAATGGCGACACTTCCGATGACACCGATGGCAACACTAGCGAGCTGAAGGCACTTTACAAGGAGGCGCAGGCAGTCGTGAACCGGCAAAAGGTGCAGATTGAGGCCATCATTTCCGAAAACAAGGCTCTTATGGAGGAGAATTCGACCTTCAAGATAAAGAGGGAAAGTGTTTCTGACGAAGATTATGTTCGAACAGACGTTTTCAAGCATTTCAAACTCCAGAATGAGGACCTTATCAAGCGCATCAACCATCTTGAAGCCACTAACAAGCAGCTGCGCGAGGAAGCCGAGAAGCTACGAGCAGAAAGGTCTGACTGGCAAGTTAAGGTGGAAGCCGAGGCCCAACTCGTCGTGTCGGAAGCGGAGGACCAGCTACAGTCAAAGGAACAGGATCTTACGCGGATTAGAGCTGCCAGGGACGATCTCGTTGCTGAGCTAGCCATGCGCAAGGCCGTCCAAGATCAAGAAAGGGCTTCTTTGGACCAGATGAAGGAGCTCGTGAACGCCAAGATGGATCGCATAACCCAACTTGAATCTGAGCTGGAACGACTGCGGCCAAGTGAGGATGTGGTCATGGCCGACGCGCAGCCGAATCTCGAATCTTTGTCGATTGAGGAGCTCCGGGCAAAGTGCGCCAAACTCGAGAAGGACTATGCTTCTATCAATACCGAACTTCCGCTTCTGGAGAAGTCGTACAAAAAGGCCATGGTTCTCGCGCATTCCAAAACGATGGATTCCAATGCTGTGGAAGAGCGTATCAACACGCTTCTGGCTGAGAAGGCCAAGGCGGACCAAAAGTATTTTGCGGCACGGAAAGACATGGACATTCGACTCCAGGAGATTCGAACCCTGCGTTCGCAAAACTCGAGGAGTTCCGAAATCATTGCACAGCTCAAGGACGTAGAGCATTCCACGAGGAGTGTTATCAGCAACCTGGAGAAGCAGATTGCCACTCTCAAGAGCGAAGCCGCGGCCATGGCAGCCGAGAAGAAAAGGCTTGAGCTGTTGACAGCAGAAGCGACGAGGAGGGCCGACTCGGTCAAGGGCCAGATCGCCAACCTGACCGAATTGCTCAAGGCCAAGGATGCGAATGTGACTAGCATGAAGGAGCAAACCATGAGCCGGGAGCAAGAGTTGGACAAGATCAAGGCCCGGTTAGAGGAGAAGAATTCGGAGATCAGCAAACTGAAGGCCAAGTGCCGCGGGAATTCCACCGATGAAGAGGAAGCTTTGCGGGTAGGTCTTGATGTTTTCCCTGCTGTGCGTCGAGGAATGGAAACTGACTTTGGGACAGAACTTGGTAATTTGCTCTGTTTGCCGCAGCAATTTCAAAAACACGATACTGAAGGGATGTGGTCATGTTTTCTGCAACAGCTGCGTAGACGACCGGCTGGCCAACCGAATGCGCAAGTGCCCGAGCTGCAACAAGGCGTTTGATCGATCCGATGCCATGGCAGCCCACCTATAGGGTGGTTCTGGTGTCGACCTGGATGAAATCGGCGGCAGACCAGAGGTAGAGGAAGGAGGGGAAGGGAATGCATTGGCATTTTTTTAGCGATATTCCCAGCATCATCGACGCCGTCGCCATGTCCGTTGTCACCTTGACCGCCGCCATAACCACCATTGTCACCCTCGAGCTTGACACTCTAATTGCCCTTAATTCAAGCTCGCCCAAAAAAAAAAAACGACGAATCGAAGCGGGTTCATTGGTTCTCTAGTACGCCGTTCCTGAAGCACGTTATCGCTATGCTACAGCAAAAGAGAGGAGGAGAAGGTTGGAAGGAGGGTGCTATTTTACATTTCTGTTAATGCTTGGATTGTCGCCTCACAAAGCGTTTTGTAATTCTACTGTGTGAGAGTAGTACGAATAAGTCTTTTCATTTTTCTCCTGTCTTGGGTCTGGCTACCTTTGCGGCTTTTGACTTTAAGCTCATTTTTCGCATTGCATTTTTTGTTCTCTTGTGGCAAAGGGGCAAGAATGGGATGGGGGGTTTCAGTGGGCGGGAAAAGAAAAGAGAAGGAGGCAGGATATAGAAGGCAGGGAGTTAGCAGGCACATTTATCATCATTTCTGCAGCAGTTGGGGGGTGGGGTGTGGGAAGGGGGGTTGGGGTTGGGATAGGTGGTGTGCATTTGAGTATGATGGATGAGGATGGGCGATTTGCTGATGGCGTTTTTGCTGTTGGGTGTGTTGTCTATTTTATATAGTCGATAACTTTTGCCAGCTTTGGGGACCCTTGAGTGGGCAGTTAAAGAGGGGCAAGAAAGAAAGACAGAAGGGGGGGGGAGGGAGTAGTGTACAAAAATAATAGATAAGATTTCTTGAAACACCTTTGTCAGATTTTTGATTTGTGTTATGTCTATCTATACTGTCGTGATATGTTTATGTGTTGGGGGGATGGTGGTCTACCGACGAGAAGTAGACCCAAACCCTGTGCTCTCATGACTTGGTCCTGAACTCTCGGAGCGAGATGATCTCGACGGGCCGGCACCGCCCCATCCGCTGCCCCCTCCGAACCGGTTCGATCCTCCCCAGCGTGAACCACCACCGCCGCCATAAGTATCTTCGTAGTTGTTGTTGTAACCCGCAAAAGTGTTGGTGTTGTTATTGCGGCGCTGCCCGGCCATGTAACCGCCCGCTGCACCAGACGCCAGCCCTGTCCAGAAACCCGGCCGCCAGCCCTGCTGTGATGAGCTGGAGGCTGTTGGTGTTGTCTGTGTTTTTGGTCGTCTGGTGTTACCACCAGTGTTGCCAGTCCCGGGGTAAGGCGGAGGGGGGTCATCATCATCATCGTCGTTCCCTCCCCAACCCCCCCCTCCTCCTCCTCCGCCACCAGTACGCGGCTGCTGCTGTCTCCTCTGCCGGTTCTGTCCTCCCCCGGCTTGCGTACAAGCCCCCCACAGAATCCACCCCAACACCCCCACAAAAATAATCCCAAACACCACCCCGGACCAGTCCGTTTCTTCTCCCCCTCCTCCTCCTCCAGCTCCTCCGGTTTTCCACCCACTGGTTCCCGCAAGATGGGGGTACGCCTCCCGCCCAGCGTCAGTCAGTTGAACGGTGTACTCCACCCCGCAAGACCCTTTCAGGATATACGGATCATCAGCGTTGTCGTACCCCTCACAAATGACCTCTGTCCTGTCAAGGCGGAGGGTGGGGGGCAGGGAGGCGGTGCAGGACCATTCGATGTCTTCGGATGTGTACGAGGAGCCGGTGTTGAGGCAGCGCATCGTTGTGATGGAGGAGACGTCCGGGAGGGAGCAGAGTTTGGGGGGGGAGACGCATTTGAGCTGGGGGATGGGGGAGACGCGGCGGGAGGTTGTTTTTGCGTGGGAGGTTAGGGTGAGGGATTTGACCTGGGGGGGGGGGGGGGGTTGGTTAGAATAGGGGAATGGGATAGGGGGGGGGGAGGGGGCAAGGATAGGGGGGGAACGTACTTGGGAGAGGAGGATGGCGTTTTTGGGTTTGCTTGCTGCTGCTGTTGCTGGGGTTGAGAAGGAGAGGAGGGTTGCTGCGGCGAGGAGGGCCGCGGGGTTGGAGAGGGGGAGGTGCATGATGGTGGTGTGTGAATGGGTGGTGATGGCCTCAATCGGAGCTTGGAGGTAGTAACTCGAGGTTTGGGCGAGTGAGACGGGAAATAATTGACAGCCTCGGCCTGCAAATTTCTTTGTCCAGTCTGTCTGGTCCAAGACGCGTATACACCTCTCTCTCTCACACAGTTCAGCCTCGTCAGGCACACACTCAAAAAGGCCAGATATGATTGCCACCTATTCTTCGGTTAGCAGCTGTCCTAAAACAGATGATCATGATAACACTTACAAGGCGATACAATAGACCAGAAACCGTTTCGCGGTAGCAAATGTAGTTGTGTGGTGTAAGTGAATGAAACTGGTGTAATAGGGAAATAAGTTGGGTAGTGACAAGTGGGGTCACCCGAGCTGTTGAAGATGGAGAGTTGTAAGTACTCGTGGGTCCTTGGATTGAATTGCAAACCCCTCTGCAAGCAGAGTGGGGGACAAAAGCGGTGGACAGCCTCGAACCGGGTGGACAAGGGTTAGGTATGACTACACGAGGGTTATATATGGGCTATTTTCAGCCACGTATTTGATCACTGTCCACGCTACAGGTATTTATTTAATTGCCACCAAAATTAGTGAGTGAGTATATACTGGTATTAAAAGCCTTCCATTTTAATTGCACTTTATTCGGACTATTGGTTGTTGAAAATGCGGTTAAATAGTACTTTTATACACCAAAATAGGAGACCTGTGATGTTCTCAATTAAACCTTCCGACACACCCAAAAGTAAGTCATCTGCAGCCGACGAAGCAACACTTAAAAAAGAATTTCAAGTAGTGTGAAATACTAAGAAAGCGATTCTGATTATTATGGTGCTTTTAGTTTTATTTTTAAAGTGCGGTGTGGCTATTATATATGGTGTCAAAACTGTTGATTTTCACCACTTTTAAGCCTTTTTCCATATAAAACACTGTCCACCCGGTTCGAGGCTGTCCACCGCTTTTGTCCCCCACTCTGCTTGCAGAGGGGTTTGCAATTCAATCCAAGGACCCACGAGTAAGCAGCTCACTTGGCTGGCTGTGAAAATGCAACAAAATGCAGTGGCGAATGGCTGCCTTTTGAACACGTCAACCGCTTCTACATCATCAAACACAAAATATCACGAGCGTGAGGCAACCAGGCGAACTTTGTAGCCAAATTCTCATCTCATTCTGATACCATCTCGCAGTCCTTCCTCTGCAAGGCTAGACTGCCATCATGTCATTTGAACAACCGAGAGCTTGGATGCGCCAAGCCAGCAACGTTATCAATAGGTTACCTCACTCAACCACCAAGTCCAAGATCTGGTGAAACTGTCATGAATACTTTTTTTACAATTACAACACCGAGTTGCGCATATAACACACTCTGCCTTCCCATCCATCTATATAATCCCTAAACTGTGTACTTGAAACCAGACACTATATATGCCACCCTAAACGCCTCGCCTAATTTGCTTTGCTTTGCTTGCCTGCTTGCTCAATGGGATATCTCGAAAAATGACCACCTAAAGCCAAATCCTACTCAATAACACGTAATCATCTATTCTTCTCCAAACTCTGCAGGTTCACCAACTCGGCGTACCTGCCGTTGGCCTTCATCAGCTCTGAATGAGTGCCCTTCTCCACTATTCTCCCCTGATCAAACACATAGATAATATCCGCCTTTTGAATCGTACTCAGTCTGTGGGCCACTGCAATCGTCGTTCTCCCCTTGGCCGCCTTGTCCAAAGCAGCCTGCACAACATGTTCAGACTCGGAGTCAAGCGCCGAAGTAGCCTCATCAAGGAGCAGGATCTTGGGATCGCGGATAAGGGCACGAGCAATAGCGATACGCTGCTTCTGGCCACCGCTTAGCAAGGCACCCTTGGAACCTACGACTGTATTAAATCCATCGGGAAGCGAAAGAATGAAGTCGTAGATGTTGGCTTCCTGGCAGGCAAACTTGATCTGCTCGTCAGAGACCTCGTAAGGCGCGCCAAGCAAGATGTTTTCCTTGATGGTACCCTGGTACAGTGTAGGCTCCTGAGACACGAGGGCGATGAAGCTGCGGTACTCGTTGATGTTGAGAGTGCTAATCTCCTTGCCGTCGACAAAGATACCACCAGAGAGAGGGTCGTAGAAGCGTTCCAGAAGAGCAATGGTGGTCGACTTGCCGCATCCAGAGGCACCAACAAGAGCAACATACTGACCAGGCGAAATAGTGAGGTTGAGTCCGCGAAGGACAGGTTGCTCGGGTCTCGTGGGATATCTGAAGTGAACATCGCGGAACTCCAAGCTGCCCTCGATAGCCTCAACCTTGTCACCATCCTCAGACCAAGTATCGATAAGCGGCTTCATGTCGAAGAGGGTCTTGAGGTTGCGAGAGGCCTCGGCCGCCTTGCCCATGTCGGGAGCAAAAGAGAAGACTGAACCGGCGGACTGAGCACCGAAAATGACAGAGGAAAAGACCAAGAAGAATTGGAACATGTCGTACTCGTACTTGGCGATCAAAGTACCACCATACCAGAAACCGAGGGCAAAAGCCAAGAACATGAGCGACTGAGAGCCGGCATACAGCAAACTCGACTTCAGGACCGAGATAAGACTGGCACGCTGCTGAATAGCCAATGACTCGCGATAGTTGCGGAGAACATCCTGCTCCCTGGTAAGCGAAGCAACAGTGCGAATGGCAGTGATGGCCTCGGAGGCAAAGCTGGCGGAGCCCTGGTAGGCACGCTTTGCGCGACGTTGATAATGGGCGAGCATCCAGAACCGGAAGAAACCGCATCCGATGAGGAGGGGCATGGTGGCAATGCAGACCAAAGCCAGCTTCCAGCCTATGGCAAGCGCAACGGTGCAAGCAGCAATGAGTGTCGAGGTAACCATGATCAAAGTGCCCAGGGTAGAACCGCTCAAACCAGCAACGTGTGTGGTTTCGGTGCTCAAGAAGGAAGTCAGAGCACCAGCCGAATGCTCATCCGTGTCGAAGTACTCAACATCCTGGCGAAGCATGGTGCGGAAAGATCTGTCGCGAACACGGTGAATGAGGCGCTCGCTGCACTTCGCAAACACAATCCCCTGAGCCGTGAAAGCGATGAACATGACGAGAGCCAGCATCAAATACATGAGACACCAGAAAGAGGCTTCCGACTTCATAAAGTCTCTGGCCTCTTGTGTGATTGGGGGAGTGGACCTGGCAATTGTTAGCAACGATCAAGGCAAAATAAGACTCGGAGACTTACAAAGCAGTAATAAGTTTGGCGAAAAAGACGGCCTGTGTTGGGTTACCCAGACCGCAGATAGCGGAAAAGAAAAGACCAATCAACATGAGCTTCCACTCCTTCTTGTTGAAGCTGGCGATCACCTTGATCAGAGTCCACAAGCTGTACTTCTTGGGAGTGGCCTTGGTCCGTCCTGCCAAAGCCATGGAGCTGACACTCTGGGTCGACTTGCTTCTGTTGAGCTTGGCATTGATGTCATCCTCTGGATCCTCGGGGACACCCTCCTGCTTCTGGGCGGCGGATGCCTTGCGGATGAGAGCGGCTTCTTCTTCCTCGTTGATGGCCTCCTCCTCCTCGGGCGTCATCTCATTGACGGAAGCGATAGCTTGAGCGGTAACCAAGTTGTAGTAAGAGCCGCGCTTTTCCAAAAGCTCGTCGTGCGTGCCCTGTTCAACGATCTTGCCCTGGGTCATGACCACAATATTGTGAGCATCCTTGATAGTGGACAAGCGATGGGCAATAGTGATAGTAGTGCGGCCCTCAGAAGCAACCTCCAAAGCAGCCTGCACAACACCCTCAGACTTTGTATCCAATGCGCTGGTGGCCTCATCTAAAAGTAGAATCTTGGGATCCGACACCACAGCACGAGCAATAGCAATCCGCTGCTTCTGGCCACCACTGAGGAGGAACCCACGTTCACCCACATTTGTCTCGTAGCCTTCGGGAAGAGATGTGATGAAGTCGTGCGCATTAGCCTTTCTGGCAGCCTCCTCGATGAGCTCTCTCTGCTTCTCGGGGCCCTCATTTTCCCACTTGGTACCGATCAAACCGTGGCGGATGTTTTCGTAGATAGTAGTACCGAAGAGTGTTGGCTCCTGAGAGACAAGGGCAATCTGCTGACGCAACCAACGGAGGTTCAGAGTCGAAATGTCGACACCATCCAGATACACAGTTCCTTCGATAGGCGCGTAGAATCTCTCGACCAGACCAACAATGGTCGACTTTCCACTGCCGGAAGCTCCAACAAGCGCGGTGACCTTGCCGGCGGGGATCTCAAGGGTGACGTCGTCCATAACCACGACTTCAGGACGGGAAGGGTAGATGTGCTTGATACCCTCGAGACGAATGGTTCCTTCCACTTTCTCAAGCTTGATGCCGTCGTCAGTTGAGGGATCGATCGGGGAGATGCGGTCAATGGTGCTGTAGATTTTGGCGGCGGCACCGAGAGCGGTAGTAAAAGCCTGCATGTTGGGCGCGACGTTGCCCAAGTTGAAGGCGCCCATCATGACAGCCATCATGACGATCAAGATCTTGCTGAGCGTCGTAGAGCCATCCAGCAAGAAGGCCGAACCCATCCAGAAAGCCAGACCGTAGTTCAGATAGAGGATGAGCATCATACCGGCAACCATGACGCCCAAAACGCTCTTGAGCTTGAAGCCAAAGAACTCGGCCTTGATGAGGTGGACATCATACTGCTTGGCCAGGCGATCCTGAGTGCCAAAGGCAACAGCGTTGCGGACACTGCTAATAACCTCCTCGGCCACTGAGCCACCCTGGGCGTAGGCACTGATGTTTTGCCTAGAGTACTTGACAATAAAGGTCGAGCCAGTGCCCATGACCAGCAAGAGTGCCACCACAGTACTCATAAGAATAAGAGTCAACTTCCAGTAGCTCACAAAGCCGATGACAAAGGCAGCAACGAAAGTTGCGACAGCTTGAAGCGTCAAGCCAACCTTTTCCGAAATGCCTTCCTGGATGAGATTGGTGTCGGCCGTGATGCGTGTGGTGACCTCACCAGCGCCGAGCTTGTCGAAGAAACCGATATTCTGCCTCATGCAACTCTCCAAGTAGTGCTCGCGAATCTTGGCGCTGATATGCTCGCCGCAATAGATGAACCCAACTGTCGCGATATACGATGTAACAAACTCTCCAATGGCCAAATACACAAAGTAGAGGCACAACGATCCAAGCTCGCTGGTGAACTCATCATAAGACAAGTTACTGCCGGGTGTGAAATAATCCTGAAAAGTGCCCTGGAGGTTGCCAAACACCACTGTCATCAATGGCAAAGCGGCTCCAGAGGCAATGGCGCATATCGCTGAAACAACCAGGATGATGATATCGTTGCGTGACGAATAACGGTATAATGTCGCAACTCCAACTTTGACGTCGGGGGTGTAGACTTGATCCTTCAGGATCTTGGCCTCCCTCTCGGGGAGGTGCTTGAAGGGGTCGGTTTCCTTCTCATCGTCTTTTTGTGGTGGCGCAACGACCTTGCTGTCGAGCTTCTTCAGGTCTGCTGAGGGACTGACGTCTCTGGATTCTTTATTTTCGGGGGTCTCAGGTGAGACGGCGCGGGTCGGTTCCGACTTTTCTGAGTACTGATCGGCTGCCATGGCGGCAGATGGCCTGTTAGGCGGCGCAGATGGATAGCAGCGGCGCGTTATTCACTGGCAATAAGGGGGTGAGACGCAATAAGCGACGAGCGATTGGCCCGTAATTACTCGATGACGCGCATCCAAGGTTGGCAGGTCGGTTGCTTGTATCTTTGGTCAGCTTATTACTGAAGGGGTCGTTGAAGATATTCAGAACCAAGCCAAAAAGAGCCGAGGATGAAGAAAAAGAAGTGAACGAGAAGGAAAACAGGTCAGGGCCAAGAAGTGCTAGGGACTCCGCAGTCAATTAAAGAAATGCAGCTAGCGCATCTGGGGACAGGACAGGATCAGGGAAGGAAGCAATAAAAGGGGACAAGCTGCAGTTGTCGGACACTCGGGATTTCCATGGCCGTGGTACCCACCCACCCTCAATCTGTAGGTGTCAAGCGAGCCATATTGACAAAAGCAGAAGGCCTGCTGCAACGATGCATGCAAAATATGCGCGGCCCAGCATGTTTCCGGGCCGTCCACAGAGAGTACATACATACCTCGTAGCCTTGGTGCCTTGCCACCGGCCGAAAAAGATTCCATCTGGTCTGATCGGACACTCATCGAACACTCATCGAACATCGAAAACAAAGAAAGAAGGGGACCACGGGGACTTTTTCGATATCGGTTTAGCGAATACGCCAACCGTCACCACACACGATGATCAACCCTTAAGCCTTTCGCTTTCGATCCAATTGATTCCTGAATGGAGTTAGGCAACTCTCCGAGACTTATCCCCATGTAACGACGTACATATCAACGGATACCTAACCGACCGGTCTGACAAGGCGCGCAACCTTCATTCGGTCAGCTCTTCCATACTTTTGTTGGATGGCAGTATGCGGTGTAACGGTGAAACATTTATTCTTCTCCCATTGACTCTACACGTGGAAGCTGGAAAGAGTCCGGTCAGTTCAGCGAGTGAGTCAACTACATTCACAGCCTTCCAATCCAATCGCGCCTCTGTTGGAAAGCCTCTCCCTTCCCGCAAATGACGTGGGACAAGGTCGGACTGCGGTGTCTACAAGACCCCGATCCTGACTTATATCCGTCCAACCAACCAGCTCACACAAGGCACGCAACATAACCATATCAGACAGGAGATATAATCTACTCAATCACACTTTGACCGACCCTGTCCGTTGATAACAGGTACTTCACACCAATCCTCCCGTTTCTTCCGATCACAACCATGCATCCATCGGCAAACCACAACCTCGGTATCATACTCCGTGGTTGGCGGACGAATGCAGTGTAAAAAGGAATGTGGCGGCTATAGCGGCATGCCCAGACAATCGGACAGCGGCGCCAGCGCGGCACATCGCGATGGCCAAGAAAATGGAAAATCTGGAGAACCCTTGGCCCGGTCACTTGGCGCAGTGCTTGTCAACGACCTGCAGATCGGACGATGAAGGCCCACCACCGACAATCAGAGAAGCAGTTCAACCACGTCATACCTTTGAGGCTCAATTGAAACTTTTTATCCACCATCGTTATCACATACACAACTACTCAAAATCATCAGACAATATGGTGTCTTTTGACTTGCCGACATCTCTCGCAAACAGGATGTCATGGCGACATGATTCCCGGATGACTACTTCGGGTTGTGCTTTGGGTGGCAGGAGTCCCTGAATCCAAGGGTACAATTTCTGTGCAACCCTACCATGACACAAACAGCACACAAACGCAGAGTCTCACCAGGAGATAAGGTATGGGTATCTCCAGGCTGTTTTGGTCCCAACTGCATGACACAGCCTGCGCTCGACAACGCCGTGGACATGATTGCTTTCTTTTACAGTGATACACATGATGAGAGGTACAGCTGGTTGGCGGTGCTCAACGAAAAACCGCAGTGCAACAGCCAATGTGAATATAGTAGTCTCACAAGAAGCATCAAGTATATTACCAGATAATACCAACCACCGCTCCTCGTGGCTATTACTGCTTCTGCAAGCTAGCAATGTTCCACCTAAAGACACATTAAAGACAGGATAAACATAGCTCTGACAAGCGCAACTAAACTAGCCCACCATCTAAAATCAGCTATGACAGTTTGACCCGACTACCATGAAACTCCAAATAGTTCAGTTCAGTGACCCAAATGACGTACCTTGCCCATCTCTACAACCAGTTGAAGACTTGGCTCTTTGGGCCCTTTTTCCCCATTATCCCCAAGCGCATATTTGCCGCGCGGCATCTGTTCAGGTAGTTCAACCCAGCATGCATACTCCAGAACTTCCCATCACCACACAAACAAAAGAACTTTACTTTCTACTTCACCATCCCCCTTTGACAAGTAGCACCCAAGACTCGTCCGGGAATCAAGCTACCTTATGGGTAATAAAACCCCCACTTTCCCTCCCAACATGAATCAATCAACTCATCTCTGGCAACCCAGCTGCCATGGAGTCTTAATTACAGCCAAGGCACTGTGAGTGATTGAAAGGCTGATCCGCTGGAAAATCAACAAATCAAGTTGGCCGATTGGCGCAATGGTAGCGCGTGGTCCTCCTATATTAAAGTACGAGGGGAATCAAGACTGAGGTTGTGGGTTCGAGTCCCATGTCGGTCGCTAACTTTTGCCCCCCCAGGTCTCCCTGAGACTTCTTTTCTTTTTTTTTTCTTGTTGGTTTGGTTTAACAATGGTGTTGTTGTTCTGAAGGACGAGCTGTCTGGTGGGTGGGTGGTGGTGGTGTTGAGGAGGGTGTAAGAGCAGTAGTCAGTGGTATGGGATGGGCAGCTCGAGGAGGAGGGACAGAAGAGGGGAAAAGTGGGAGAGGGCTGTGGTGAAGAGGAGGTGTCCGAAGCTGGAAGGAGAGGTTGTTTTCCTCCTTGTTTTTTTACTACTACTAGAGGTTTGGTGACATATCTGTGGGGGAACACGTTAATGAGACCTTGGTTTATGTATACTCAGAGTATGCCCTCCAGATTGTGTGACCTGCCACTGTGTCTCCTGACGACAGCGAAGGCATCTACAGCCCCATCCGCCTCAATGGACTACACAACAACCCCTGGTCAGACATTCACATCAGCTCTCGGCAGAGCTGCCGATGACGGGGACTGGGGACCAGCGCCAAGCCCGTCTTGGTCTGCCTTGGCTTCCCCGAGTCCGGCCCGCATTTCGGGAGGTCCACTCCTGATCTTTAGCACCATGGACGTTTGATGACTCGAAGAAAGTTGGCTGACATGAGGTCTGTTTGTCTGGGTGGTTCATGATAAACACCAAGAGAACATGCCTCTCGATAGTAGCGTCATCTAACCTTGCTGTCGAAACTCCATTTTGGGAACTAGGTGAAATAAAATGATAAGATGATTCGTGACTAGTGGGCTTCTGGCTGTGTGATCTGACGGCCTTTTCATTATTTTACTTTCATTTTTATACTATATGAGCCCTCTCCTCTAAGCCTTGAGGAGCTTGACCAGCTCGGCAACAACAGCATCACCCATATCAGTCGTGCTAGCCGAGCCACCCAGATCCTTGGTGCGGACGCCGTTGTCAATAGCCAACTTGACAGCAGCCTCGACCGCGGCAGCCTCCTTGGGGAGGTTGAGAGAGTACTTGAGCATCATGGCGACAGACAGAATAGTGCCAACAGGGTTGACGAGGCCCTTGCCAGAGATATCTGGGGCAGAGCCTAGAAACATCCATTAGCACCAAACAAATTCCGATGTCTTGAACGCGAGAAGAAAGCTTACCGTGAATAGGCTCATAGATACCGTTGCACTTGCCCTTGCCATCAGGGATACCACCCAAAGAAGCACTAGGCAACAGCCCAATCGACCCCGGAATAACCGACGCCTCATCACTGATAATATCGCCAAACAAGTTGCTGGTAATCACCACACCGTTCAGCGCCCTCGGGTTCTTGATCATGAGCATGGCCGCGGAGTCAATCAGCTGGTGGTTGACCGACAGCTGAGGGAACTCCTTCTCAAACACCTCCGTCACAACCTTCCTCCACAGTCTGCTCGTGGCCAAAACGTTGGCCTTGTCCAGACTCCAGACCTTGGCCGGGGGGTTCTGGCCCAGGGCCAAGAAGCCAGCCAGGCGGGCGATGCGCTCAATCTCGGGGCGGGAGTAAGGCTCCGTGTCCATGGCGAAACCGGAGCCGTCGTCCTCCTGGCGGTCACCAAAGTAAATGCCGCCCGTCAACTCGCGGACGACGATGAAGTCGGTGCCGCGGCAGATCTCGGCCTTCAGGGGGGAGGAATCGACGAGGGACTCGGAGGCGAAGTTGCATGGGCGGAGGTTGCCATAGGTGCCGAGCTCCTTGCGGAGCTTGAGGATGCCCTCTTCGGGACGGACGGGGGAGGAAGGGCCCCATTCGGGACCACCGATGGCACCGAGCAGAATCGCATCAGCGGCCTTGGCGGCGGCGAGGGCTTCGTCGGTCAGGGCGCTGTTGTGGGCGGTGATGGAGGCCTGGATGGGGGGAAGTGGGTTAGCTTTGCTGGAGCTATGACTCTGGTAATGGATGATAGCTTGACAGCTCCGGAACCGCGCTCATGTGTCATGATTCTGACACAGCTCCCAAAACCATGCCTGCTACCACATCTTGTCTCGCCATCCACCGCCAGGTTCAAGACTCGACGCTCCCGTCGCATGTTGTGATAGCTCCTCCCATCCTCACACTCCTTCCCAACCCAAAGCTCTCTTGCCCCTGCCAATCCCTCCCCCAAGCAGTAATCACAACAGAAAAAGAACTTACACCACCCAACAAGTGCTCCTGCAAGTTAAACTTGCCCGCGCTCGGCACATGCGTCTCAATCGCCTTGAGGACCTTGACAGCCTCAGCAACAACCTATTCCAAATCCCCCTCGTCAGCACACACACGCACACCTTCCAATCCCATTCTCTCCCCCTCAACATACCTCCGGACCGCAGTGATCACCCCCAAAAACAACAATATTGTGAGTCGCCATTTCAATAATTTTTTTCTTTCTTTCTCCCTCAAAACTTTCTCTTTCCGAGCGGTTTCAAGAAATGATGCAAGCGGGGTCGGATAACGTCGGGCTGCTGGGGGGGGGGGGGGGGGGGGTAAAAAGTGAAAAAAGGATTCTCAGGCCTGCCGTACGGGGGAGCAACCTAATAGCTATGACGTCGAAGCCAGAAAATCCGCAACAGCCCAGAAAAAATACAAGCTCAATGGGGAGAAAAAGTATAAACCTCAAATGTTTTGAATAATCGGGGGTGAAACTGGTTAAGTTACCCTTTTGAACTTGCTCGCTCCCCCAGCCCCAGAAAGCTTGCTTGAATCACCAATTCAAACCCCCGCCTTCCGAAGTCGGACGGAATGTGTGGAATTGTACCGAGCGCTCTTCGGCCAACTCACACAGCCCGCCCCGGTCCCCCCAATCGCAAATGTTCGGGGCAATTAGGACTCGCGCAATTCAAGGGGGGGGGGGGGGATGAATGTGAATCACAGGTTCCGCTTCCGGCATACAGACCTCGGATGTGATCATCGTGATGAGACACACATGGCGTTTATATTTTTTGGTTACCAGAGTATACAGCGGCCCGCAAACTTGTACCCCCGTGGGGGGCAGGGCACTTACTTACCAGGTCATAGGGACCGGCTCATCCGGCCACGACATTGATCATGACCATAGATTTTTGTCAAAAAATCTCAAGATTGAGTAACAAACCCTCATGTAATCTAATGCTGTGTATGTGCGTGTTTCTGTCGTGTCCAGGAACCCCCATTACACAAGATAAACTGAACTGGGTCTCTCAGTATCACTCAAAAATCACATCAGTGACAAAAACCCAAATAGCGGAAAAATATGATGGCTGCTGACATTTCACGAAACTATGTCTGCTAATAACTGGTGTCTTGTCCATGCGTTATCCTCCCACCATATATTCCCTCCAAAAAAAAATCTTTTTTTTCTGTTTTCTTTTTTCCCTTTCTCTGCTGGTTTCCGCTTGATCAGCGAGGACGTCATTTGCCCATGAAAAGCGCGAGGTATGCGTGGTAGATAACCATACTCAGGATCGGTTAGTCGTTCGTTGTTGTGTGTCTGTAACCCCTTGCCATCCTGTCCATCATCTTGCGGATCTGCTCATTCCTCCTTCATCTCTACACCCCCCACCATTTCCCCTCTTCGGCCTCTTCCTGCCCGTCCAATCACTTTCTTCTTCTTCACCTCCTTCACCTGCCCCTTGCGTGGGCTTCGCCTATACTCCGCCTCAACATCCCACATCTACCCTACGTCCGTCGTTCGGCCATCTCCAACATCAAAGACATGCCCAGTTTCTTTACCCTCGACAGAGAGCATAAGCGCCACTCAAAATCATCACCACCGCCACGGATCCCTCGCCACCTTACACCCATCACCTGTCCACCCAACTGTCCGAAGCATCCTCCTCATCCAATCTCCTACTGCCTCCTCAGACATCGTCCAATCCCATTCTCAAACCCGGATTTGAAAAGACACCCCCGCTTGGCCCCTTGAGAACTGTCCATACTCCCCCCCCTCTCCTCGCTCCAAACCGAAAAAAAGCAGCATTTGCCCTCCGTGCCGCCACCACATGTATTAGTAGTAAACAGGATAGAAGGGTAGTCCGAAAAACTCCTTTAGCCACAAAAGGAAACAAAAAGAGCAAGAAGATAGGTACAGTTTCCCACCCAATATTTGACCAAAAAAACAACAATAAAATTCCCGGTTTGGTGGAGTGCAGTGGGGTATCATTTTGAAAACAACAACCCAGGTGCTTCACAATGCTTCAACCTCAAAACTGATGAGGCCGGTGTGGTCAGCCCTTTTTGTGACCATGTTTCGAATTAACGACGATGAACCGAAGAGAAAAAGAGAAAGACCGAATGATGGTTCGCTTGCTGGCTGGCTGCAACGTATCGTGGTGGGTGATGATGATGTCGATGAAGAAAAAAAAGCGAATGATGATGATGATGTCGTTGTGATCGTGATAATTCGAGAAGGGCGGGGTAAGATTCGGAGAGGCCTAAGCCTCACATGTTTCCAGCAGGAAAACCATTTGTTTCCGAATCCGACCCCTCGTTTTGAATTGAAGATGCCCGCCATGCTCGCCTGCCAATGTAGTTGAGAACCCGGAGAAACCCATCGCTAAAAGCCCCAATGCCATCCTCGCCGCCCTCGGTGTATCGTAGTAGAAGGTAGCCGTAGATATGAGAAAAATCTATAACGTCTTCTTCTTCTGATAAACCACCCGTTTGTTGTTCGCCTCAAAAACTCGGCATCAAAAGGGGTGAGGAAAAGGAAAGTCAAAGCGACTCCTTCTGATCAAAACAATGATGCCAAAAATCCAGACGATTGCTCCTGAAAATGAATGAAAAATCAACTCCCAAGGGACCGACCATATCCGAATCATGATAGTAAAAGAAGCCCAGAAACCCGCAACGAGCCGCCGGTCCTCTTTTCCCAGGAGACCAAGTCCGCCGCCGTATCGCACTGAAAGTCCTGAAATAAATCGTGATCGCCATGCGGTTCCTGGTGTCGTAGAAAAACAAATACCCTAAACGCCCGGAATGGAGAAAAGTAACAAAACCAGTAACATGGAAAGTAAATGAAACAAATGAGACACCCTGCCTCAACGCAGGATCTTGCCAACATATGGCGCTCCGTTGCACATATGCACCAGAACTTAGGAGCTCTGATAGTTTGTTTGAAGGCGCGCTCCTCCTATATTCAGCCTGTCGATCTTCAGCACACGACGAAGGTGGTCCTCTGCATCCGAGAACTCGGCCGGTCGGCTGTATTCTGGCCTAGCATATCCGGCAACGGGGTACTGTCGGGGAATATCGGGTGCCGGGCCCGAGCGTGTGTACTCCAGAGTAACCGGCTTGGGAGGACCCTGAGTTTTCTGCTGAGCTGTTGCTTTGGTGAAATCCAGCTTGATCGGTGGTTGAGAACCAATGGCAAGAAACTGTTTGAGCCTCTCCGTGGCATCTGCCGGCGATGACTGTTGCGGGGGACGGAACTGCTGCTGCTGATGCTGCTGCTGATGAATGGCGCTCTGTGGGGAGTTGGCTTGCTTTTCGTGGATGCGCCCTGCTGCCCGAAGCCTGTCGTTATAAGGCGTTGAGAAGGCTGGTCCTATGGGTGCCCTTGGGTTGCCATCCAACTCCGAAGTTGAAATCCCGCTTGATCCATTCCGCTGATACACTGGTCGCTGTTGACGACGAGCATCAATACCGTTGGGGACTGTCCTAGGGGCCAAAGGAGATTGGGGCTGGGCTGGTGGTGAGTACATGCCAGAGGGAGGGATCGAAATGTTTGCCGTGCTTGCTCTGCGAGCCTCGCTCTCTTTCTCAGCCCTGTGGGCCTTGAAAAAGAAATCAAGCGGTGATTCTTCTCGTGTGATTTCAGCACTCATAATCCTCTGCCGAGGGGTAGCAGCCTCGGTATCAGTGGCAGGTGGCGAAGGCTCTGAACCGACGCGGCCGGTGTCCTTGATACCGGGCGAATCCAAGGCCTTGGCAGCGAGAAAGCTGGGAATAGGGAGGGAAGCGGGAGCTGGCGACGCATGAAATGTTGCACCAGCATAGGCAGCAGGGAGGCCGGCGGCCTTTGCGGGAGCCAACTCGGGTGGAGAGTTGCGACCTTGCCTGGCTGGAACAGGCGATGTCGAAGGACCCGACTTTGGACGCGGCTTGTTGTTCGCATTGCGACCCTTGGGCTTGCCGGATTGATTGGGTTGCGCTTGCGATGAGACGGGTGCAGGGCTGTTTGACACAGATTTCTGCGGCGTCAGCGGAATGCTGAGGTCGACTGGTTCGCACACATCGCTGGGCACATCATTCTCCGAGGCATAGGTCTTGAGGGCAGGAGAGTTGCCTGGACGCTTTGGTCGCCGCCTCCCCGGAGTGTGCTTTGCACGCAGTTGTTCGTGCGGTTGTCGCTGTTGCTGCTGCAGCATAGTGGGCGAGAGTTCACGGAGTGGAGATGGGAGAGAGGAATTTATAGTCGGTCGGATATTTTCGGCCAAATAGGACAACCTAAGAAGAAGGTTGGACGTTTTATTTTTTGGGATTTTGCGTGGCGCGCGGAGGGTTTGTGACTTGTCTCGAGTGAGGAGTGACGATTTACTTATGGGATGGGCGGGCGGGGAACGACTCTGCTTGACAACGTTGACGTGATGGCTGATCGGAGGGCAAATGGAGCGCTGGTCCTTGTTGACGACTCGGTAAGACTACTGGAATGGGCAATGATGATTTTTTCGGCGGTCGCTTCTCTGCGCATGTTGTTTTTTGGGAGTTTTTGAGGGGTTTGTTTATTGTGGTAGGAAAGAGAATCGCGATGGAGGCGGGAGGAGTCAACTAGCTGGGGCTTCCCTAGGATACCGCATATTTAATGCTGTCGCTGATCGGGCAGGCTGACCTGGCAGCCAGGCCTGAATTCCATCCTGCCCTTGGCCCGGGCGCCCTTTCCTGTAACCGTGATTCGCATTCACTCGTGCTCCAGGTCCAATGAGCGAGCCCGATTGCTCCTGGCCAAGTTAGTCGTCAACAAGCCCGAGCCTTCCAGGTCATTTTGTGCGTACAATTTTGATGTGTTAAATTCACTATCTAATTAGAGGGACTCTCCTCATATGGAAAGAAGTCTTGCAAAGTTACAAATAAACGTTGAAAGTCAACTGCTCCGATGGCTTGAAATACATCTTCAAAACCCAGGAACCTTATCATCCACTGGGACAGTTAACGGGATGGCTACCTATCCAAGAGGGTCCATTTCTTGGCTGATGGAATGCTGAACGCAGAGAGAGTGGCTGTGATTGCGCCAACTGCCACTTGCTCCCGTCTTTGTCCCAGCTGCCAAGCTCTGGTCTTTGGTAGGCCTCACATCAAGGCCCAGGCAGCCCAACAGCCCCAAATCACCTAACTTGTCTGTCTCTGCTTCGAGCCCAATGTAAAATGTGAATGATCATGACGTCTGTCTCTAGTGTAGTGTAGTGTACCTTATCCGTATGAGTGAAGCGATCAATGTAGGGTGTTATCCGCAAGGGTCCATGGTCGCGAGACGGCAAGACGAGGTCCCGGTTTCCAGCGAACCGCATGATTTGTATCAAACGAGGCATCCATGCAATGATCCTGGTCGGTATGCATCTAAACAGTCTGCCACATCAGTCGGCGCGGGGCTGTGGCGGGGCCGTCAAGCAGCTTTCCAGTCCGGCGGCGGCTGCGACTTGCATCTGCCTGGTGTTCGTGCCTGTCCAGTTGTTTTGTGAATTTCGATCTACCAGGAGCTCTTGAGAGAGCAGCTCTTTCACTAGGTCGCGGGGAAAGAGGTTCTCAATTCTTTTGATAGAAGCTGCTGAAGGGAGGAACTCGACTCTGGTTCGTGGTTGATGTCATAAGCCCAACGCCTTTCTCCGACCTCTCCTGCACCAATAACAGGCCAAAGCGGAGACTGACCAACGCTGCCTGGTAGCTACGATTTCAGCACAACCGGCGAAGGCAGACCAAACTCTCCCACCGCATCGCAGTTTTCAGGGAACAAAACACCCACCCAATCACCCCTTCCACTCCATTCCGCAAAACGACGACAAACAGCCATGGCCGACGTTGATATGACCGACGCGCCCGCTTCCGCGGCCCCCGTCACTAAGAAGAAGGGCACTGCCGCTGATGGAGAGGGAAAGGATGGAAAGAAGCGTTTCGAAGTCAAGAAAGTAGGGACAACTTGCACTCGGTTCTGCCCGAGATCACGATTGCTGACCCGGCTCTAGTGGAATGCGGTAGCCTTGTGGGCCTGGGACATCGTGGTCGACAATTGTGCCATCTGCCGAAATCACATCATGGACTTGTGTAAGCTGTTTCCTGATCCCATGACTTGCCGTCTGCAAACTAACACGTCGCTCTTTTTAGGTATTGAATGTCAGGCTAACCAAGCCTCGGCGACGAGTGAGGAGTGCACTGTGGCCTGGGGTATTTGCAATCACGCTTTCCACTTCCACTGCATTTCCAGGTGGCTCAAGGCGCGCCAAGTATGCCCACTTGACAACAGGGACTGGGAGTTCCAGAAATACGGCAGATAGAGTTCCCAAATGAAAAGGCGGAGGGGAAGGGAAGCTGCCCGGACAACACCACCGTCGTAATGTTGGAATATTGCACAACCGGACCGGAAGAGGACTGGCGATTATTTGGGAGTTTGGGACTGGGTTTACAACACGAGCATATGTACTTGAGTCTTGCCTCATAGGAGAAGTTCGCGACATGGGAATTGCCCTGCTCGGCGGAATCCAACGACGTTTACGATCATACTGATGCATGCCGGCAAGCAGCTGTTGATACTTTGCAGTTTTCCTCGCCACGATTGTCGTGGGGAAAGACACCGCTACATTGTGATATCCGTACCAAAGTCGAGTGTAAACTTCCCGAGCACAGACATTGCCAACTGTCCTGAGAATGCTGGACAGCACCATGGCACCCCCACAATGCTTTGCAAACAGCTTACGACACAGCATATCTTTCCAGAAACAGAACAAGGCTTCCCTAAACTCCAACTCCATTCGACCAAATCATAACAAGTTGCGCTGCTCAAGGAGTACAAATCTCTCCATCCCATCCTGCCCTATGCCCTCACGGCAACATATTCTCATCAATTACTATATTCGTTGGTGGAGCAGTCCCCGCTACCGGCAACCATTTGACGGGGTTCTTGTTGTAGATGGGCCAAGGCGGGACGGTCAGAAGGAAAGTGGCGGCGGTGCCGGCGAGGCCGATGTAGACGGCGAGCTTGATGTCTTGGAGGAAGTAGCCGACGAGGAAGGCAATTGCCTATAGGATTGTTAATAAGAGCGTGGTCTAGGTATGGTAAGGTTGACTGAGGGTCTTACCCCTACTACTGAGAGCGAGATGTTGACGAGGTTCTCTACTAGCTTTTGGCCTTCGAAGTCCTACGATGTATCAGTTAGCTTGGGGAGATCAGTGATGGTGGTGGGAGACGGGGGAAATGTACGATTTGGCCCTCGAAGACGTCACGGACTTGATCGAGGAGTTGTTCTGCCATTTTGAGTGATCACTGGGTGAATGATGTCGGCGTTGCTATCGCGATGGTCCACAGTGGTTGATGTCAAAAGAGTGGATCTTGCAATTGGTTTCAACGTGTCTTCTGGGGGACGTGCCGCTTGCACTTGCCCTCCGGCAGCGCACAGGACAGGGCACCACAGAACTGGATGCAAGTGGCCAATCAAGTCTTTAGACAAGACCCACTTCCCGGGAGATTTGGTGCATTTGAGGGAGGCGCTACTGCGTCGAAGCCCAACAGCCCCTGTTGAGGCTGAACACAACTCCCCTATCATGCGCCTGCGCATGTGCTTTCAATGTATTGACGTCGGCTGACATCTCGTCTCATTGGCAGTGGATGATAGGGAGGAATTGGGGAGGGGAGCTTATCTCTAGGATGGAGCATTATCGAGTTTTCTACAAGTTGCCCTGAGTGCCTCCCGTCATACCCGGATGATGGAGGCGCTCTGCCCTGTTTGCGTACGCAATTGAATTTGTAGGTACTGGTATACGAGTGAGCGAGTCTCTTGGCCCTTTGATACCCGATTTATTTGCGGGCTTTTGGTTAGCGATGACTAACGGCGGCGGCGCTAAGTGGCCAAACTTTTTCCATCCCGTGCAAGTGAATGTCAAGGAAAGCCCTCCTGACCAACAACTTGGAATTTCTTTGAGCAGAGGCCAAAAAGTGAAAATCCATCGCCGGGCCCAGAGCATCGTCTCATCCGACAACCCTACTCTTCATCCTACAACCTGGTGACCGGTGACCATTGAATTCGAGAATTCACCCACCTCTCTCCCTGCCGACAACAAGCGAATATTCCTACAGGGGTTGATTTGACGAATTCACTTGTGGCGCAGCCCCTTTATGCTTGAGTGAATCAGGAACGTCATACACTGCAGCATATCTGACTGTCAGCTTCAAAACGCGGTCAACCTGCTTTGCTCTTTTTCTTCCTTGCACCACCTCACCTATTACCTATCACCTCTCACCTCTCACCACCAACATCCTCAACCTAGAAACAGGCCATGCCTGCCGACTATTCTCCTTAGCAACCACTGCCATTTGCACGCTTGCATCGATATTGCTTCATAGAAGTCAGCGCCGATAATTTCGACGACCCCAGTTGCCGGTTTGATCAGGCCATCACGATAGCGCGCCAAATTTGCGACATATATACGGATTCCGAGTCGCACAGTCTGTCTCAACTGCTTCGTCATCACAAACTGGCGGGCTCCATCGATTCAACGTTTTCAACTCCCCGTTCACTCCTAGGGCCTGAGCTGGTCTACAGTGGAGTGAACAAGAAGCCGCCTTAACTGGCCCTCAGTAGCCTGCGAGTTTAATTTGACATCACAGAACGAAGATCCCACGCCACCTTTACCAGCGTCCCTGTACCAGAGTCCCGGGACTGCGACCCTTCTCTTCCCAATTCAGGCGTTTAACACGAGCGTCGTTGCGGACGGCTCCCGGCCGTTCGCTGCCCCCCGCTGGTGCTTTCTTGCGACACGACCACGGCAATATGCGCTGCGACTGAGTCCTTGATAGGGGCTCTTGGGCTGGGTTAGGACCCATTGCAACGGGAAACAGTAAGGAAGCTGGAAAGGGAGACTGAGAAAGGAAACGGAGCGATCAATATCGATACCAGCGGATCAACAAAGATAACAAGCAGAAAAACACCACGAAGATGTCCGACCAGGAGGAGATGGGTGGAAACTCGGGGTACTCGACCCCCGTTCCAGAGTTGGACGACCACCGTAATCAGACGGCGTCAGTGCATCGCCCTGACCGTCCTCGACGAGGCACATTCGATTCCCTCTATGGAGCCCGGCAAGTGGCAGCTGTTGCTGCCGGTCAGCCTGTTGTTCGCGATTTTGAAGAGGCCATTGTCGACGATGACGGCCCTGAGAACTCGCCCACCATGAGGCGAGCCCGTCGGCCAACCATCGAGT
The DNA here is from genome assembly GCA_030512305.1 of Cercophora samala. NCBI lineage: Eukaryota > Fungi > Ascomycota > Sordariomycetes > Sordariales > Lasiosphaeriaceae > Cercophora > Cercophora samala. Next base: position 584,883 of record JAULSY010000004.1, on the reverse strand, counting down.
CGATTTCGGACCGCTCCTCATCGCCCCCAAATTCGGTCAAGGCCTTTGCGGAGGCCCGCCGACGGGAACGCGACATGTCGTTTTCGGAACCAAAGCCGGAGCAAAACGAGCAGGAGGAGCCGCCGCTTCAGAGGACTGCATCTATTGCCAGCCGGCATAGTTACCGCAGCAAGCAGGTCACTGTCGCCGCGAGTGATGATGCCGCCAGTATTGCGACAAACAAGTCTGCCGAAGAAGATGTGTGCTTTCCGCTTCAAGATGAGCGGAGTGGTGATACCCTGCACATTGACTTCGACTATCTGGAGAACTTCATGAAAGCCGAGAGTGAGGCCCGTGAAGCAGCTCGTCGCCCGTCTGCGATTCGCGCTTTTCCCGATGTCAGGCCTTCTACCAACCAATCACAGGTTCCAACTCCCATGATCACTCTGGATGGTGACTTCCTGTCTCCAGCCTTTGATGCAGAGAGTCACCAAGAAAAGTCTGAGAAGGGCCAAGACGAGGAACAGTTCAAGCAGGTCCAGCTACCGGTAGCTCAGCCCGATCCGAACCGGGTCAGCTTCTTTTCTTCGGCATGGGAATCGACAATCAACGCTCCGGATCTTGAGGGATTGCTCGTGGAGGGTGAAGACATCCGCGGTCTCTTCAGCTTCCCAAAGGGCGAGACGGACGGTGTGTGGTGGCTTGACATGAAGAACCCTTCTGAAGAGGAGGTGCGCGCTGTTTGCAGGGCTTTTGGTATCCATCCCCTGACAATTGAAGATATCACGACGCAGGAGTCTCGCGAGAAGATTGAACTCTTCCCGTCATACTACTTTGCCTGTTTCCGGTCCTTCTTCATTGAAAACGACGAGGAGACTGGGGAGAAAGAGTTCATGCCTTTCAACATCTATGCGGTTGTCTTCCGCGAGGGCACGCTGAGCTTCAGTTATGCCAAGAATTCTCATGCCTCTCACGTACGGAAGAGAATTGCAATGCTCAAGGATTACGTCTCGCTCAGTAGCGACTGGATTTGCTACGCCTTGATGTAAGATACCCTTCGCGTTTTTCGTAAGTTATGGTGCTGACACAGCTCACAGCGACGACATTGTTGATTCATTTGCTCCTGACATTCGCACACTCGAGAACGAAACGGACCAGATCGAGGATGAAGTTTTCATTGCCCGCACAGATGACATGGCGCAGTTTCTCCGGAAGATCGGCACGGCTCGCAAAAATACGATGGCCCTGATGAGGCTGCTTGGCGGCAAGGCTGACGTCCTCCGGGGCTTTACCAAGAGGTGTAACGAGAATTACAAAGTTACGCCACGGATGGACATAGGCATGTACCTTGGCGATATCCAGGATCACGTTGTCACCATGATGAACAACCTCGGCCACTGCGAAAAGATGCTCTCACGTGCACACAGCAACTATCTCGCCCAGATCTCGATTGACGGTATTGCCCAAGGGACAAACACCAATCGTGTGCTGAGCAAGATCACTCTCTTGGCGTCCATCATCGTCCCGCTCAACGTGGTGACGGGCCTGTTTGGGATGAACGTCAAGGTGCCGTTCGCGGATGGGGATGGGGCGACTCTGGCGCCCTTCTTTGGCATTCTGGGCAGTCTTTTGACTTTTTGCATCATTGGCTTTTGGCTGGCGAGGCATTATCGCATGTTTTAGAGCCCCACGGCTCTTTGGCTATGCAGTGCCTTTTCGTCACCAAACCTATATGGGATGCAGGTGGTGGATATCTCTTTGCTTTCTTCTTGCGCTTGCCCTATGGCTGAAGGGAGGGAGAGATGATTATCTTCTTCTATACGTGGACAGTTGGGGGTTTGGTCGGTGGGGTAATTTTGGAGAATTTGAGCTTTATAGAGAAAAGCAAGGGGAAGGCAACGAGTTTTTTTTTCTTTCAGAAACTGGAAAGGAACGGGGGATAGACTCTAGATAAGAGGGTTCTTGGGTGGAGTGGCAATTGTGCTTTTTGTTCTGGGGTTGGTACTGGGGAGGGGGATTAGCCTGGAGCAAGACATAGTTACGGTTTTCTTGCGTATATAGGGGTTATATGATTACCTTTTTTTTATCAGGGCTGGGTTATGTGTTGCTTGGTGGTGGTGTGGATGCTGTCATGGTGTCAGGTCATACAACTCGTGTTTGAAGACGGGGAGGGTCTCCCTCAAGATTCTGTCTCAGTGTTATATTTAACAACATTATATGTTTACGACTTCTACGTTTTTGCCTAGAGCAACTTGAAATCTCTCACATGAAGATGTGATGTTTATAACTCTGATGCGCGGATGAGATGCTAAACGGCACTGATTGCTTGCTTGTCAACTCTGCTGCTGCTCTGCCGTTGCTTTTTCTGCTGTTAGCTATGAAGATATTCTGCTTCTGAGACGGAGTGTCAAGATACATCACCACAAAAAGGCCAGAGCAACTTTGTCACTATACCTGACCACACTCTGCTGCTGCTCTCCATGCCATCGTTGCTATGCTTGATATCAAAATCTGCCAGTGAGTTACTCTCGCACGCTGGAGTGAGCTAAAGCGGTATGTATACGGGCGAGGTTACTGCCGCGTCAGTACCCATCACATTTCTACTGTTATACTGCAAACGAGGAGGGAATCACACATCCCCCACGGGTGTCATAAGCACATCCCATCCCCTCACCTCCACCTATCTGAGCGTGCAGGGGAACCCAGTCAAGAATGTAAATAGCTCCTCCCCCCACGAACCATCCCCCTGGCACATTCATTCTCCACATCAATCTCCACCTGTCAAACCCACACTGGGTTAAGCAACGGAGTATCTCCCATGACGACCGGACCCTTCAACCGACCACTCTTCGAGTCCGTCTTGAAGGGACGCTTCTTCTTCACGTATTATCTGAAAACTGTCGTTTCTGGGGCAACGCCAAGGGCGATAATCGCGGACTTAGCTAGGTATTCGACTATGGCCCCCCAGGATACCTGCGTTGTCAATCCTTGGTGGAAGCACTTTGTTAGATATGGAGGAGAATACTACTATGCCCGAGTTGAGCTGCACGGCGATGAATTACACCGGAGTTGGGTGAGCGTCAGTCAAACTCACACCTCGAGTTGCCGTTGTTGGGTTGAGACGTATACAGCTTTCCGATAAGACGATGTACTGGATCATGACCATCGATGAGGGAAGCGGTCAAAACCAAGGGTTGTCGACAAAAACGATCTTGGTGTGCTTTTTGTGCTCGACAAGAAGCTTATTGGCCCGCAGTTTAAGAAAGATGTCAAGGTCATCCAGAAGGGGGAAGTTATTCAGGTTTTGGATCAGGCAACTACTCTTGAGCGTTTGGCCTCTGAGATGGGGAGGAAGAGTGCGGTTTCCATCGACAATCTGGCTCTTGGTGAGGTTGTTCAGGTCGTTAAGCAGTGGTTTCTTCCAGGTAGGTTCTCTTATTTAAAGGTGGGTGTTTGTAATTCCAACAGGCGTACCTTACGTTCCAAGGATGCCGATGGCCATTACCTAAGGCAGGTAGGTAGGTGCACTTGCCCACTGGTGACTGGACAGGTAAGGTATATATACCAGCTCCCCGCACCTTCCATCACCGAACGAGACTTCCCAATTTCGGCTCTTGCCAAGTGGCTTAGCAGTATTGGGAGTCGCGGCGCCGACTTGGGTAAGGTCCCCTTGAGGTACCAAGGGGCGTCCGTTCGAGTACTTTTCGGAGCAAAACCTTTCGGGGGTTTTCGTACCCGAGTCCCCTCCCCGTGTGGGGCGGCTCGGCGAGCTTTTTGGCTTTTTTGTTGTCTTTCCTTTGCTTAGAACAAAGGAGGTAGACGTTAATCATCTTTAAGCTCGCCGTCGTATAGTTGTCGACATCGTTGTGTTCCTTGAGTTTGTGGTCATTCCGTCGGTCGGATCGCAGTCGCATCAAATTGATCCCATCTTCGTTGTTGTCTGGGTCCGTCTCGCAGTTGTTGACACGTGAACCGTTTGGCCGCTGGGAGTTTCCGTCGAGGCCCCGGAATCGCAAAAAGTCTTGTTTTATCTTGCTTGATGTGACGGTTAGGGCGTTGACCTTGGGGATTTCGATGATGGCCTCAGGTTCAGTGGCGTTTGTGTGCCCAGGTACCGAGGTTGGGTAAAGGCTTGGAGACGAGGCTTGGGCAAAGCTCTAAGGATCACCCAAAAACAGTGAGTCGCCAGTCTCATGTATGTACCAGAAAGAGACTTTCTTGAAATGTACATACCACTTGGGCGCCAATTGGTGCTTTGGCTGTCCAAATACTTAGTTGCCGTGATGACTTTTGTAATCATGGACCACAACCTGTCTGGGAAGTCCAAGGCATATCGGGCAGATAGATCATACAAGACAGAGATATTGGGAACAAGCTCATTTAATGCTATAGAATTAAATTAGGTATTGTCAATGACAGCGCGCTGTTCTGGCTTGCCTCAACTACATACATGTAAATAAAACGCTTTTCACCAGAGGAAAGGCGATGCAAGATAGATATAGGAGAGCATAAAACTTTCTCCGCCATTGAGTCTCAAATCATGATCAAAATCGTAGTTATATGCCTGTAGCTTGCTGTATCATCGCCTGTAATCGCGGAACAACATGAGAGGTCATCTTCATGTTCATTCAAAGCCTGGTATACTGTCTCGTGAGTCGACGACGGGCATAGATTTCGCACTGGCCAAAATATTCTCGCTAATTGAAACATCTTTGATGGAACCGGAGTACGAGTACCTCGAACCATATAAATTGTACCCTTAATTGCCAGATATAGCTCTGAACTGACTGCTTCATGTTGGCTGCCAGAGCTACAGCAAAATATCGCATCCAAAAATAATGTTCATTGCCTTCTCGACATTTTTCTTGATACTTGACTTGGACAAAGTAGGCCATGACATACCTACTTAGCAGGAGGATTGGATAGTTTACATACCCTCATTACCCCTGACCTCTGCATTGCTACCCCTATCCATCAAAAACCAGGGTTATGTATGCAACACCGCTCACAACCCTTACCCACGTCACTGTGTAACAATACGCTATCAATACGGTAACATTCCCGATTGCGCAATTGCGGGACATTCTTGACGACGTCACGCAGATCTTCTGATCTGGCCACGCAAAAGAGAGCAGTTCATCTGGTGTGTGAACATGCCACTTCTGTCGTAATTCGGCCGATATCCCATACAAAAATTTGCCGTGTAGTGAGGTGTGTGCTGCTCCAAGAAGATCTGTCGCTGTTCGTTGTGTTTCTGGAAAAGAAAAGGGCCCCTCATCAACCAAAATAATTTATAACCCCACCATCCCTGCCCACCTCTATCATCAACCCATTTCTCACTGCACATCTCACATCTCACAACACAATATCTCACTCATCAACCCCATTCTCACCCACCCCACCCCCGAAAGTCCCCCAAAATGAAAGCCTACATCTACGACGACCTCCCCGGCGACCAGCGCCTCCCCCACGACTCCGGCACCCCCATCTCCCCCTCGGAGCTCCTCTCCCTCGGCGTCCTCTACCACCACATCCCCTCCCTCACCGACGTCGACCGCCTCGCCTCGGAGCGCGGCTACAAGAACCGCGACGAGATCACCGTCTCCCCCGAGGCCATGGGGGAGATCTACGAGACAAAAGTCAGGTCCTTCTTCGACGAGCACCTCCACGAAGACGAGGAGATCCGCTACGTGAAAGACGGCAAGGGCTACTTTGACGTCCGGGACAAGAACGAAAAGTGGGTGAGGATCTTCCTCGAGAAGAACGATCTGATCATCCTGCCGGCGGGGATCTACCACAGGTTTACGACTGATGATGATAATGTGAGTTTTTATTTTATTTTCATTTAACTTTACCTTGACCTACCTGAGTAAAAAAAAGAAAAAAAGAAAAAAAGAAGATTGGAGATTGATAATGAGTGAAAATGCAGTATATCAAGGCTCTCAGGCTTTTCAAGGATGAGCCCAAGTGGACGCCTCTCAACAGGACCGAGGGGTTGGATGAGAATACCTACCGGAAGGAGTATGTTTCGCAGTTCTTGGCTGCTTGAGCATCGTGTCGAGGAGTTTGATGGAAGCAAGTTAGCGAGCTAGTGAGAATTGACTCATTCTTGGCCTGTTCAAATCGCTTGATGCCCCTCTTCAAATGCGCTCAAGTCACTCGGGTTTCGTACCCGGTCGACAAGAATCGCGCAAATGCCAAATCCGTTCAAAGACTCGGAACATGAACAGCAACGCTTGAACGATATTTCATTATATCAGCGCTGCTTGCTACCAGACTGCAGATCGCCCTGTCCCAATGCCAAAAACCTCCAACGCCTTTAAAAATGATCCATGCTTAGAATCTGCGGCCACTTGTATGAATGCGAGTAAGAACTGAACGCAAGAAACCGACTAGCCTATGTATGTACTTTCATGCAAATACAACCCTACCCTTAACCCCCCTTGTCAATCTATCCTCATCGCATATCTGGCGCCGGCACCTCCGGACCAGCCCCAGCAACAGCAAACTCGTTATCCACGCCGTTAGCAGTCTCGTCATTGGCCTCTTCTCCCCTTGGGCGGCCCTCTACAAAGATAGTTAGCAAACTGGCCACATGAGTACCCCCACGTCAGAAAAGAAAAAGACCTACCAATCAACCTCCTCCACCACATGGGCGGATCCAACGGCTTGCTCCCATTGTGCAGCGGCGGGTACACATCATTAAAAAAGTACCAAATGTGCCCAATCACCACCCCCAAAATCTCATCCTTGGGGATCACCCCGTGCAACACATAGCTCACGGCGATCAGCACCCAAGGCAGATACGGCGCCCTAAACACCAGCACCCCCAGAAAGCTCATCAGCGTGTCCGGGTTCCTCCTCGACCAGATGTACACCAGCGTCGACGAGAGCGGGTGTCCGAGGAAGGGCATCCCGATAAACGGTGACAGCAACAGCAAACTGCTCATCGCGTAAAAGAGGAGCCAGCTAAAGTGCGCCGGCGACCGGCCGGAGGACTCCTCGAGGAGGCGGGAGTAGCGCTGTTGGAAGTAGACGTGGAAGAGGAGGTCCATGGAGAAGGGGCCGAAGTAGAGGAAGGTTGTGAGGAGGCGCCAGTACTTTAGAATGACACAAAAAGGTTAGTTATATGGTTGGTAGGGTTAGAGGGGAGGGGGAAGAGACCAAGAGGGGGAGAGACCAACTTGGGCTTTTACGAATACCGCTCTGTAGCTGTAGAAGAGCTGGAAGGGTGTTAGGAGGTGACATTGCACCAGGCCGGCGCATAGTACTGTTGCTGTCGTCCACCATCTTGTGCAGACGGGCATTTCCCAGAACCAGGTCTCGAGGGGGAAGCGCCCGTTGTTGTCCATGAGTCCGTCCATTGTGCGCTATTGTCTTGGGTATTTGGTAAAATAGGTGTGAGGTTGCGACGCCAGTGATGCGCAAGTCCAGAATCCGGGGAAAGTGGGGCGGGCGCTGGCTCGTAGGGGTTGATGCAATTGCCACTTTTGTTGTTCCCGCGCTTCTAGGTTGGTGGATATAGCTCGGCGGTTTTAATGGTTTGGTTTCGTTCTGTGTAAGTGTTCAAAGGTGTCTTGTCGGCTTTGAAATCAAGCGGAAATGCGATTGTGTCAAAAAGCCATTACTGAGGTCCAATTTGTGCCTCTGGGGAAGATGGCGCAATCTGTCGCAGGTTATGTGTGTTGGCAGGTGGGCGAAAAAGGTTGATTAATTCTCAAGATGTTGAGGTGGCCTTTAGGAAACGAAGCTGCTTCTTGCTCATCCAGCATCAGGACACAAGACAGCGGGACAATCAGCAGCGGCGTGTCGTTTATCGCGGACCCTTGTCAGGAAGCTGAGCCGCTGCGGGGGATCCACAATGACGCTACTGCCAGCTTGCCGTTTCATTACCTGCATATCCTTAGTCAGTATGCATCTATCGAGCTCAAGCCCAACCCGCAGCTGTCAAATGCCTGTGGCTGGCTTGACAGACGCACAAGCCACACATTGTCCCCCCTTCGAGGGTTCCAGGGAGAGCTCCCCACTTTCCCCAGCCACCCCATTTAACCCCCTGTCCATCCTAGCGCGTTCCGTCGCGAGAGCTCCATTTTCTGCACGCGTCGAGGGGACAATCTTTCTCTTTTTCCCCCATTAAACAAGCAAGCCAACCTCCCGGATTTGTACATACTCTTGTCTGCATTCCTGTGACACCCTCCTTTTTGTTCTCTATCCGTCAACAACCACGACTGCCCACCCACCCCCTTCCTGCAACCTCACGCATTATACAGCTAACAGCTTACCCAATCGCCGGGTGCTTCTTCCGCTCTTTTTGCATCGCGCAAAACTCAATTCTCTGAGCTCAATCCCTCATTCGCGCAGACTACTCGCAACTTGAATCGCAAAAAGCTATTCGTTGAGCTTTTTGCGCGCGCAACCCAACGACTCGGGAACTCTCACATCAGCTTGCTTTAATACTTAATACCTCCCCCCCCCCCCCCTCCGAAAATGCCACCCAAACAAGCTGGTCGCCGCCCCGGCCGTCCTTCGGGAGGAGCGGCAGGAGCAGGAAGAAAATCCAACGTTCAGCGTATGTTTTTTCCCTCCTTTCCCAACCCCCCTTGCCACCCCAAAAACTAACCCCCCCCAAAGCAGGCGACCCAGTCCCCCAAGGCCGCAAGCGCCGCTACCGCCCCGGCACCCTCGCCCTGAAGGAAATCCGCAGGTACCAATCCAACACTGATCTCCTCCTGCTCAAGCTTCCCTTTGCGCGATTGGTATGTACAACCCCTTCTGTCAAGGGAAATCAAGGGAGAGGGAGCAGTAGCTAACAAACCCGAAAATAGGTCCGCGAAATAGCCATCGGCTGCCGCCCCATGAACGACGAGCTCCGCTGGCAATCCCAAGCCATCCAAGCCCTCCAGGAAGCCTCCGAGGCCTTTCTGGTCCACCTGTTCGAAGACACCAACCTCCTCGCCATCCACGCCAAGCGGGTGACCATCATGCAAAAAGATCTCCAGCTCGCAAGGAGGATAAGAGGTGTCTGGGGCGGGGCGGGGTGGGTGTAAATTCAGCAATCAGCTTCCCCCCCCCCTTTTTTTTTTTCCAAACAAGTTTTTGACGCGACTTTTCAACTTTCTGACTATCGGATCGGGCTGGTTGGTGGTGGCATTACTGAGCTTGGCCGAACGAAAGCTGGGTTTTTGAGATTTCGTGGAAGGGAAATGGATGGGGCCGGCCATCAACCAAACTTTGGGAACCCCGCGGGTACCATTGATTCGCGATTTCTTCTTTTTGGGGCTGCATACATCGCTTTTTTCCCCCGAACGAGCCGCAACCCCCCCCATGCTTACTTGCTCTTGTCATCTCTTTTTTGACGACAAAAGCATTTACCGCCAACTCGAAAATCGACGGTTATTTTGGGAGGGGGGCCCTTTGGCAGCATTAGATGAGAGGGTCATGAACACAAACAGGGGCGCGGCTGAAAGAAGAGCAGAGGATGTGCTTGTTCATGAAGGAAGGGCCCTGGATTGGAGGATTTTGGAAGACGAATGGCAAGAAGGGAAAGTCTTGCCGGGTATGATTGCTCCATGCTCCCTCCATGCTGCGAAACAATATCAAATCCGAGCCAAGGGCGGGACCGGCGTTCTTTGGGAGTTCTTTGGGATTGTTACAGTTGCATTTTTTACCACTATTTCCCCCTGTTCTATATAGTAACCAGCGAGAGAGAAGGAGCGTGCGACATCGCTAGGTGTATTTTTATCATGTGGCGTATCGGGGACCTGGTCTGGTCTGGTCGGTTGGAGCTGGCTGGCTCTTTTTTGTCGGATAGAATTTGGGAGAAGGACAGGTTACGACCTCTTCTGGTGGGTATCTTTGTAAAGAGAAAGAGGTTATAATATCAGTCAAAAATTCACCAAAATAACAATATACATATCTCGCCGTCTTATGAGTGTGATTCAAAGTTGGGTCGTCAAATTGTGTATTATGCAAATAAAGAGGCCCATCCCTCCCAAAAGATATTTCCGCGTCATTGCCTATGTGCGACCTTCCTACTCCGTCCACACCCACGATGGGGTGCACAAGCTGGTATGTATGAAATGTCACCCCTCTTCTTCTAACCTTTAAAGTTGTCGTGTATCGTAAATCATTACTTTTTCCCTCCCTTTCTTCAATCACACCTTGCATGTACCACGGCAAACCTCCTCTTCAACCAGCACCCTTCCCCTTCCCCCCTCCCGTCCCCGTCCCAGACCCAGACCCAGACCCATCCTTCTTCTCATACGCCTCCCTCATCTTCGCCATCCCCAACAACAACTCCTCCCTCTCCCTCTCCAGCTTCTCCCTATCCCTCTCCAGCGCCCGTATATACCTCGTCGACATGTCCAACACCTGCGCTTTGCTCAACCTCCTCTCCCCCAAATCCATGCCAACCCCCCCCTGACCACCCTGACCAACATCCGAATCCGCCCCCGAAGCAGTCGTAGTCGGCGAGCGCATCGATTCCGGCAGCGTGTTCATCAAAATCTCAAACTGCATGTTCAGCCTGTTCCGATACTGCTTCTCCACCAGATTATGCGAATTCCTCGACTTCCTCTCCTGAGGCGTCTCCTCGTTTCGCGTCTGCATATTCTTCGACGTCCTCGAGGCGCTCCGCAGTTTAGTCTTTGCCGTGCCACCGGTGCTGCTGCTGTTCGCACCAGACTTGTTAGGCGCTGCGATAACCGGTGATGATGCGCTCTGTTCAGTGTACTGTTTCGCGCGCTTTCCGCCGCCGCCCGGGCTCCCCGTCTCCATACTGTTGGTCCTGGATGGCGGTAGCTGCTGCCAGCCCTCTGGCCCTCCATACATCCCCATTGTCGACTCATCAATTCCAGACCCCGTCGGGCTGGCCACCATCTCGTAGCTCTGCATGACAGGTGACATGAGAGAGCTTGGTGAAGCCGTACCGAGACTCATGGTGCCATCGTCAACGGGTGGCCACGGCTGAAAATCAAAACCTGGCTGCGGAGGAGGAGGAGGAGCGATGGGCGATACATAATCGCCCATGTACGGATCGGTCACATTCCGTTGCGATGCATAGCCAATCACCCCAGTGGTGGAAAGCGAGTGTGCCGCAATCGAGACCGAGACGGCAGGAGAGACATCAGCCGTGTAGGGTGATTGTTGCCAGTCATGAAGAGTGACAGGTGGGAAAGCCGGCTGGTTGGCATTCAGGGGGTAGACATTTGGGGCTTCTCGTGACCGGACACGTGCCGCTGCGGAAAGGTTGCTACCGGCCGTTGGATACGAATAGTCCGGTTGGCCAAACGTGGAGGAGCTAGCGGCCGATGGCGTGTTTGTGGGGTGATACTCCGGGCCAAGCCGGGCTAGGCCCCCGGCTCCGAACGTTGAGGGATAGCCGCCGGCAGCTAGGTGCTACAAAAAGTCAGCGCATTCTTGCATTCGGATCCAAAAAATGAGGCCATCGTCAGGCACCCTCAGCACGCCACGCCGCATACTATCACTTCCCGCCCGTCCCAATCGGAGGAGGTCTAGACCTATTCCCTTAAGAAGCTCCTGATGGTGCATTGCCATCCCTCCCTTTCCTTTCCCCCTTTTCCCAGCACCTTCCAACGCGGTTGGATGTTGACGTCGCACACTTGTGGCAAGTACCGTCAACCATGCTGTCTTTTTGTGGGCATTTTCTGACTTGTCATCTTTCCATTCCCATGTTGATTCTCCAGACCTGGATCACCGTTCCTCGCAGACCACCCATCACCGTATGTCCTCATGCTCACCATCTCGGTCAAGCGACTACCCTTGTCTACACACTAGGGCAGGCGGAGTAATGGCATCTGCTTTTGGCTCTTGCCAGGACGCCAACTCCACGGGACCACCACGAGCAAGGAAATTTCAGTCATACCTCAGGGTTACCGGGGATGTAGTCGATGAAGAAGGCTTCGCTATTCTGTTGTGTCATGCCCTGGCTTGTTGGTGCATGTGGATTTCGTCGGGGATCGTTTTGAGCGAACCTGGGATCTCGATGGGAACTCATTTCAGCAGCCCTAGTGCACTGTCTGCTGTGTTCTATATATCTCTGGCACGGCTTGGGTTGGATTGTTCTCAAAACCGTCTACAAAGCGTTGCTGAAGTATCGGATGCACCGATAAGACGTCTTTCGAGGAGGCCTCGTCCCGTGTGCCGGGCAATTCTCCTATTTCTGCCCTAGTAGGCGAAATGTCAACTGCTTTTTAGACTTGTGGCATGAACACTGCAGGCCCAGTGCTACTGAGACCAGCAGCTTGGGAAACAAGGTCTCCCAAGAGCCAACCGGTGAACAGCTTCCGACGCTCCGGGTGCTGTCATGCGGGAAGGGGCCGAGGAACCGAGTTATTGTTGGATCCCGTTGTCGTATGGAGGAAAGCAGTGGCTGAGTTGGTGCTGTGGGTGTCTCCCCACTGTCGCCCGAAGTTCAGGGCAAGGGAGGCTTCGATGAATCCCGAACCAAGCCGCTAGGTGTGTGGATGGCACAGAAAGTTTGCTGCCTGCCCATATAAACAAGCCGGGGTGCTTGATCGAGAAGTGGTGCTCATTAACGGAAAGCCGATGCACGGGGGGGCTGATCGGGTGTCTCCTTTTGATGTTGGGTCTAGTGTGGTATTATATACCGCGCAGTCCAGCGACCGAGATGGTTCCGCACAGCCAGCCCCAGGCACAGCGCCTCTTTCCTATCGTGTTCCTGGTACATGGACATTGCCTCCTCGTCCTTGACAGGGGGTGTCGACATGAGCTACTGCACCAAGATGCTTAGATTCCGCTTGAGGGGGGCCACACTACAGGCAAGTGCAGCTGGAATAGGTTGTGAGCAGAGATGTCGACCTGCAGGACATTCCGTACCTCACTGGAGGCTGCCACTGGTCGGCGGTATCTGCAAGATGAGGTAGCGAAACTCCAGAGATGTCCCTGAGCCCTTGGCACATCTCGAGGCAAATCACATCTGGCATACCTGTCACCCGCTGTGCCGCTCCTGAGTAGCCGCCCCAGTCAACATGTCGATCTTTGCATTCTCCGCATGATAGTGAAGCTCGCTAGTCCCTTTCGATATGGCCCTGTGTGGTGTTTCTCTTTTTGTCCCCCAACCTCGAGCCGAAACAGCAGTGTTCCCTCCCTCGGCGGCGGCTTCGGCGGCAGAGCCCGCAGACGGGAGGTGACAATGCTAGCCAGACTAGCTTTAGTCTGAGTATGACAGGCTGCAATGTAGTCTTGAATCCTACGTGACCATTGGTCTAACCTGCTTCCTGGGGAAGATTATAAGCTCCTTGCCTGGAAAGGCTGCAATTTTCGTTGCTTTTTCATTGCATAGAACCAGTCGGGATGGTTATAAAGGCTGCCGGACCTTGATATACGTGGTCTCGCAGCGTAGCCAAGTGTCCTGTGCAACGTTGATATGCTCGTTCCTTGGTGATGGGAAACTTGGAGGGGCCGATCGTGTAGGACTATGGCGATCTCCCGGTCGATAAAGCTGCTTGAGGTGAGCAAGTCCTGCTCGTCATTCTCGAACGAGGAGGGGACCCTCGGATCTCAAAAGTTTAGCCGTCTCGATCGCTAGGGGGGTGGTCCTGGTGCTCCCGTGTACACCATCTCTCAACTGTCGGGTTGGGGGTTGCCCAGATCCCACATCCGGCGGCGCGAATACGGGAATTCCCCCCTGCACCAAACCCACTCTGGAAGAGACGCGGTAGACTGATCCTTCAAACAAGAGTGGAGATTTTCACGTTTGTGAAGTGGGCAAGCACGCGGGTTGTGTTGCGGTACTAACCGATGCCATTGCTGATCTCGACACCATCATGGATAAGGTGCATGGACTTGAGACATCATGAGATTGATAGCTGCGAACATGTTGCTGCAATTGTTAAAGAGCGAATTCCAGAATCCCATAGGACTCTAGCGTTGCCACAATCGGGGGTTAAAAACTTGGCGAAAACACGCTTAATGTCTGTGGGGATCCATTTGTGAGGTGAATCATCAAAAAGAAGGGCCTAGAGGTCTCAAAGTTAGGGAAACTATTCTCACTGAATAAAAATTTGTCGGTGGTAGTCAATTGAGAACCGCTGACATGTAGTAAGGTGAGTGTCAGGAGACTGGCTGACGCCTACCTCGGCCAGGCGGCTCGGCTGTCATCACCAGCTCACAATGGGATTGGAGGCCACAAAATGCAAAAAAGACCTCGGGAATCGAAATACAGAATGGATGCGGAGCAGGTGCTCGATAGTTCATCAAGTTCTCCTCGTGGGGCGGAGGCCAATGATGGAAAGATGGGAAGAAGCGGCTTAGAACCTTCGGCCAAAGGGCATGATGAGGGATGGCGATTAGGTGACTGTTGGCATCGAATGTTTCCGCCATTTGCGACGCCCATGGGTACCTGATTGTTTGACCAACGAGGCGAGAAATTCCATCTGTCCGCCTGATTCAAAGATGGAAAGTGCGGTTGAAGCGCCTTCCAGTCATCCATCTCTTTAGTCCCGTCGGGCATATGTATGTACCTGCCTCCTGACACTGTGTCCTAGGGCAGGCAGACCAGTTAACCAAGGGAAGTAGCGAACCATTGCCACTACCTACCTTGCCTATTCCTGGGAGTAACTCATGGTCTTGGCCGTTCTAGTGTTTTGAAGCCAACGCAACCTGGAAATGTAAGGCCACGGTCACGGGCAGGCTCAGCCGACGGCGAACAGACAGTTCGAGTAATACAACCCCTGAGCCCTCGAACCGAGCCAGAGTATCACTCAGCCTGGAGAAACATCTCTTGACCAGTGACTCTTGTGCCGGCCGACATCGACATGGCAGCTAGAGAGACCACCTTCCTTCGCCAGATCTCCCCTTCAAAGTTCAACCGATTCAATCTACAATACCTCCGACAATAATGCCAACTCCTCCAGCACCAACGACCGCCGCTTAACGTTCCAAATTCCCGACCATCGACCGTCCGTCGACCGCGTCTTTCCACTCGAGCGAGAAGCCACTCGGACATCAAGGTCATCCTTTCTTTCTCCGTGTCCGGCACGTTATCCACGCGTATCTCGCCTTACAAGTGTCTCCGACACCGTTACCTTGCTCAGATCTTGTGTGCCTCTGTGCCCAAGGGATCACCGAAAGAACATAATCACTCGACCGAAACATGGAGGGGACCAGAGCTTGGTGCTTTGTGTTCCAGAGGCCAACTGAAAACACAAGAAAGGAGCTGTGTTCACATATGGTGGTACCAGTAGAATAATACCAGGACCTAGAACCCGGCGCTCAATCAAACCTGTCTTGGTGTTGTGTCCTTGAGGGTCTTCGAGTATGCTGACTTGTACCAGGTTTATTATTGCGGCCGAGACCTTCCTCAAAGATGTTCCTATATCCTGCGATTGACATATTTAACCTACCTCTTACTTGTTGTGTCACAAGAGCCTGTGATCGAGACTACTACAGTTTCCATACAACGCGGCTACACAGAGACATCGTGGAGCATACCGTCAGCAAGCTAAAGTAACCATGCAAGTCAAACTAGTTCAAATACTCTTCTTTCCGACGCCTAAATGCCTTCACATGGTGGTCATCGTGATATTACCAGTTCACTCGTTACGTATCTACAGCCATGGAAATCCTTTCGTTACTTCTCATCTTTGCTACCTTTGGCTATACAACCGCCCTTGGGAATGGGAACCAACCCCGACTTGAGCTCCGTGCTGTTCTTGCTTCTAACACGTCAACATCAACATGCTTAAACATCGTAACCAGGACTATCACACCCGCAGAAACGTAGGTAGCGCCTTCAATACCTGGCTCATCCTCCCATTAGCACAACACCAGAAACTAACAGATTTATAGAGAAATTGTCACCGCCACTATCACTACAACAATTATCAGTTCGATCCCAACGCCGGAGAAGCCATCGCCTCCAAACCGCCGAGCCCGCTATTCGTTATATCCCCACCACCCGCTACCCCCTCGAGCCATCAACAACTCCTCAACCTCCTTCACCTCTACAAAGTCCGCTACCATACTCTCTGCCACCACCTCAGACGCCACCAATACAATCTCGTCCATCACCACAATTAGAACCTCTTCAACCTCCACCTCTACCTCCCGGACGCTAACCACACTTCCATCAACCACCAGAACCTGTCCCGTGACAACCATAATCATCACGGCCCCTCCCATAACAACCACCTCAACCTCCACTCTCACTCTCACTAGCACAATCCCCTTTGATAACTCCACCACCCCTTGCTCAGGCCAAACATGCGGTACCTACACCCCATTCCCTTGCGGCGGAAGCCCCCTGGGATCCTGTCTCTGTGGAATCGACTCCAATGGCAAGTCGTTTTGTTTCCTGAATGACTACTGCAGCGCGGAAAAGGACTGCGCCAAAAACAGCGAATGCGGCTCTGGGTACAAGTGTGTGATTGGAAGCTGCTGCACAGGCGGGAAATGTGTCAAGGAGATGAGGGATAAGTGTGTGAGTTCCCAGTCACCGGAGATTATTTTTGGGTTGAGGGCGGAGATGAGGAGGGGGAAGTGTAGTAATGCTACTCCTGGGGGGTGCAAGTGATGGCATTGAACTGGAGAAAGGGGTTGCTAGACCGTTGGTTTGTTATTTTTTATCAAGAAAAAGAGACATCATCACGAACAGAGACCGCCGATATTATTATTTTTCGCTGTGATTGCTTCTATAGGAGTCTATAGAGCCCAGAAGTATCTCGGTCGTTGAGCTGTGAAGAGGGTCTCCCCTTGCACCCAAGTCTTAGACTTTACCTTAATGTCTGTTGACTGGTAGTGTATCGACAAGGCAAAAATATCTCCCGCCTTGGGGATACTCCTCGCCGCCCAGTTTCCAAGTAACCCCAGGCCTTTGTCCCGCCCCTGCAATCATCAAAGAGCCGCTGGTAACATGTTGTAGTAATACAAACAAGAAAAGAAACCCCCCCTGATAAACGCCGCCTTCCTGTCGGTTATGATATTCGCCCAACCAACAACGCCCAAAGCAATCAACCTAGCACCGAGGGTATCATCTATGATTCCAACCCCAAAACACCAACCCCAGTGCCCAGTCCCCCGTCAAGAAAACCCTTTTGTTGTCCCCCACCCCCCCAAAACCCTTTGTGTCAAAGATGTCGACGTAAAGAGGAAGAAATCTGAAAGAAAAGGAAAAGGCCATTACCCCTCGTTTTTTTACTGAGATTTGATTTCCGTTCCTCTCGATACATCCTCGGTAGATTCCTGGTGGCTTTTTGTACAGAACGCCGTATATACCCCCCTGAATCTCAAAAACCTTGGAGAGAAAAAGTAACCCGCTGGAATGAAAAGAAGGAGTATCATCAAAGAGAAATAAGTGAGGATAAGTGTGGAGAGGGGAAAAGAGAGATTAGTACCTCTCCCCCCTCGTCTCCATCCGAAACGCCCGCAGCCGTCCCAAAAGGTTGTTCCTGCTCCTGTGATTCTCCCTCGCATGTTGGACCCTGCCTCTCTCGTGGGGGCGGGTTCTGTGGTGGGGTGGGGTGCGTTCGGCAGACGACTCGTGAGATATCGACGAGCGTTCACGGGGTTGGTTCCTATGGCGAGGTGTGGGTGATCGTTGGCGAGATCGGTTTCTGTGTCGACGAGCGCCTGTCCGCTCACGAGACCGCTCACGGGACTGGTCCCTCTGTCGAGGTGCGGATAACCGCTCACGAGACCGCTCCCTCCGCCGACGCCTGGGTGTCAGCTCAGGAGACTCGTATCCATCATATTCCACAGGTGACCGCTCCCCAGACCTCTCCCTGACCCCCCTCGGCGCAGGCGTCCGCTCCCGCCTCCGTCTACCCCTCTCCCCGCCCCTCTCCCTCCTCGGCTCCGCAAAAGTCACCCTCTGCGACTCTGGACTAGGAAATTGAATATCCGAGCTCGGTGGGCTAGGCGGCACGGACGGCAGCGCCGACGTTGAAAACGGTCTTTGCCCTTGATGTCGTTTCCGCTTGTGAGAAGCAAAAGCAGATATCCCGCCGTCTTCATCATCCGCATTGCTCTCATCGCCACGAGTAGGATTCCTAAAACGCTTCAGACTCCGCTGTCGCCTCCGTTCGGGACTGTGCTCCTCAAAGTGCGGATCGCGATTGAGAGCCGAGGAATTCGCTTCAGAAGGCGGGATACCATCGTGAACCCTCATGCTTGTCCCAACTGACTGGAAGCTGAGTTCAGAGGGGTGGATAAGTCCCTCGCTGTGATCGCTATGGTCGTCAAGAATGTGATCTGGGAATTCGTTGCGGTATCCCACCCGGGGATAGGGCCGTGGTGATAGCTGTCGCTGTGGAGAGGGAGAACGATCGATGAGTCGGATAGACGGTTGGTGTCGAAGGCGGTCTCCATCACGCTCTGTCATGGGTGGCAGGCGCAAGTCGGATAACTCAGGCGGAGACGGAGGCTGACGGCTGGAAACGGCCGAGTCGGAGATTGATCTGGCGTGACCGGCACTAGGACGCTTGTGATTAAAGAAGGGAAACCAGGATCTTCGACGGTCCCCTGACGGACGGTCAGGTGCGCCAGGCTTCGACTTGTTGGTTGGGTTATCTTCTGTGGTCTGGACCCCAGCCCCTTGATTTGGCGGTGAAACTGGCCCATTGGGATTGATATTTGGAGGCATGCCGATAACATTGGGGAACGGAGGTATCGGGCCTGGACCGTATTGAAATGGGGGGAATTGAACCGGGTACGGCTGAAAAGTAGCTGGCTGTCCCGCAGCAGAAGAGAAACGGATTTCGTTTGCACGACCACCATTCGAAGGATTGAGAGGGTAAGCAGGAGGATGAACAAAGACTGGCGTCGGACCAAATGACCAGAGTATAGGAGCAGGGCCTGGAGGAGGTGGTATGACTGGACGCTGGTGGTTCTCGTCAACAACTCTCACCGTCTCGATGCGCACTGACGATGGGCGATGAGGGTTGTTACTGCTTTCTGATTCCCCGGGCGGGCGTTCTCTCTCCTCTCTGATACGTTCTAGAGAAATTGCGCCGGACTGGGACCGACGGTGAATAGAATCCGAGAATCGGTTGTTTCGGTGATAGATAGACCCGGACAGTGGGCGAC
Organism: Cercophora samala; assembly: GCA_030512305.1. Lineage (NCBI taxonomy): Eukaryota > Fungi > Ascomycota > Sordariomycetes > Sordariales > Lasiosphaeriaceae > Cercophora > Cercophora samala. Next base: position 565,839 of record JAULSY010000004.1, on the reverse strand, counting down.
TTTGACGGCGACCAAATGGAGTTCCAGCGCGAGAAAGACCAGCTAAAGAAGCTAGGCTGGCAGTGATGCTTAATCGCCGTGATGGGTATTCCTCAGGTTGACCAAGTCTGCGCCACATGTACCACCCCAGGCCGGCAGAGAATATTATCATGATAATCACCCCGGCCTGGCCGGCTTCGCTGAGACAGTCCCACCCATAACAGTGCGGGTCGACAGTTCGGCGAGTGTTGAAGTATATGGGGCCCTGGCTGGCCAGCTGGATGGTGGGAGCCATCGTGTTGACTGATTTAGTTGATTGTTAATGCTGGGGACAAGCCCAAAAATGGTTGTTTGTTGGTGAGACAAATAGATAGCAGCTCGAGTGGGTGAACTTCCAGAGCTGGTGGAATACACCAGGTAGTCCAGGGCCGCTTAGGAAGAAGTAATCGGTGAATGAATGAGCTGGTTCTTGTTGTTTGCACTGTCTTGGCGAGTGAGCAAGTCCTTGACAAGTAACAAATTGAGAACGGCGGGGGGATAAGAAATGAACAGATAATTCCCGATCTACAGAAATCGGGGGGTGCAGCAGGTGGCTGGCGCTGGTTATCACGAGAGGTCCATGGTGATGTTGTTTTCGTCAGAGTTGTGCTTCTGGTCTTGTGTGAGGGGTAGAGAGTTGAAGGTCGCAGAGGAAAAGAGGGAGTGAGACTTGAGAGGCCGACAAAGGTGGGGAAAAGAGGTCGGTCACGACACACTTGCACTCTCCGGTCATCTTGTTCCTCTTTTCACCCGGCGGAGCTTGCTATTCACCGTTGATCTACCCTCCACGTGGGATCCGGGGCGCAGTGGAGAGGGGAGTAGGAGCAGGTTTGGCATCCTATCGGCCGAATTGAACTCTGTAACTTGCTCCGTCTCGTTGAAGCCCAGAAGTCTTCAGTGGCATATATCGGATGGGAGGAGCTCTGTCAAAATCTCTTCGTCCAGGATTCAGATTCGCGAGCGCTCATTGGCAGGATTGAGGAGCAAGGCCAATACTGCCGCAAAACGCAGGGCCAAAGATTTTCCCCAGAGATTCGAAAGCTAAAAGAGCGTAAATAGACTGGATAAGAACAAGATTTGAGTTTATTTTGACACTGGTGGTAAAGAAATTTCCCAGTATGAATATTCCCTTGTTGAGCAGCCGAGGTCAATCAAAGCTGGAAGCTGGCATGGCAAGAGTATAGAGTAGATAACGTTATTCTTTACGCATATAATTTCAAATATGAATTTAAACATCAAGCAGTATTCAGATTGCATGGTGATATGTGTATCCTGTTTCTGATTCAAACAGGTGAGGTTGGTGATCGTGATAGTTTAGTTTGGGTGGCAGCCTTGTTGTTCAGGGGTGGTTTTCTCCAAAAGACCCACAGATGGCAGCCAATAGAAACAGCCCAAATGTGCTGGGATCTGCAACATCTCAAATTCTCTGCAGGGATCAGCCGCTCCAAGTCTTTCAGCCTCATCAACCGCTGCTCGTCTCGTCCTGACGCGACAACGGCTCGGCCACCGCGAGCTTCTAAATTCCACTTCCACCATCACCCACCTTCCAACGAAAAGCTTGTCGCAACCACCCCAACGCCACCCGAACATCTTATCTGCAAACTTTAATTAGACGCCTTCTACACCAGTTGACGATAATTTTACAACCAATCGATGCAAAACTCAACACCCGACTAGCCCGTTGAAAACATCACTCGAACGCGCGCCGCCGATTCGAGGCCATCAACACTCGACCCACAGCGCCTCGACTTCTGTCATTCGAGTCCATTCGTGAATACTCGAGTTTTGCGGCGCGACCACGACAGCCACGATGGCTTCCACTTTTGCCAATGGCTCCCTCAATGGGGCCAACGGACTGGCTGGCCATGCCCCTACAAGCAGACGCTTTGAAGACATCCCTTTAACGATCGATATCCCTGTGCAAGACTCGGCTCAGGACCAAGATGAGGACCCCCAGGCTGTCGAAGTAAACCTCGAAGAACTCGCCGATGACCCGACCGAACTATGTACCCTTCTCGAGATGGAGCACGCTGCCCGCACTTACTGGATGACGGTAGCCCTCGCCTATGCCAAGCAAAAAAAGGTCGACTTTGCCATTGAGATACTCACCCGCGGTGTTGTTGCCATGCAAAACAATCAGCGCGAAAAGCTCACCGTCATCACCTGCTTGTGCTGGATGTACCTGTGGAAGAGCAGAGAGGCCCCAAGAGTCGCCCCCGAGGGCACCGACGCCAGGACGAAGGAATATTACTTGCAACAGGCCACACAGAGCTTGAATGACGCCTCAAGACTCAACCCCGCCTTCCCGCCGCTGTTTCTGGCTCGCGGCGTTCTTCTTCTCCTCAAGGCTTCGCTTCAAAGCCCCAGCCAGGACCCCAACGGTGTCGACGTTCAGAAGGGTGAGCATGTGCGCAATGCGCTCAAGTCATTCGAAGAGGCCATCCGTGTGTCGCACGGGAAGAACATGCTGGCGTCGATGGGCAAGGCGCGGGCGCTTTTCTCGCTAGGCAAGTATCAAGAATCACTGGCCGCCTACCAGGATGTCTTGGCCAAGATGCCAGACCTTGTTGACCCAGACCCGCGCATCGGTATTGGGTGCTGTCTCTGGCAGCTAGGCTACAAGGATGATGCAAAGGGGGCTTGGGAGAGGTCTTTGGAGATCAGTCCTGATTCCAAGATTGCCAAGATCTTGCTCGGCCTCTATTACCTCGATGCCAGCAGTCAAGTACCAACAAACAGCCCAGAGTTCCTCCGTCTCTACAAAAAAGCCATGACTGAGTATACCCAAGACTCATTCAAGCGCGACAAGAACCTCCCGTTGACGTGCGCCACTTTTGCTGGCTACTTCCTTGCCCGGAAGCAGTTCCCCAACGTCGACTCCCTTGCTCACAAGGCTATTCAGTACACCGATGTCAACGCCATTGCCAGTGATGGCTGGTACCTTCTTGCTCGAAAGGAGCATTATGAAGGCAATCTGGACAAGGCTAGCGACTATTACAGACGTGCTGACGACGCCAGAGGTGGTGCTGAGCGCGGCTACTTGCCAGCCAAGTTTGGCCTTGCTCAGCTTTCTGTGCTCAAGAATGACCTCGGAGAGGCGAAGTTGCGCCTGGAAAAGATGATTCAACAGTCCAAGAACCTGGAGGCGATGATCCTTCTCGGCACACTGTATGCCGAGGAAGTCTTTGCTAATCAAACAGCGGCCATCAAGGAGGACAAGACGGCCGAGACAAAGAAGGCGCTTACCTACCTCGAAGCGGTACGGTCCGCTTGGAAAGACCCTAAGAAGGGCATGCTGCCAGATGCTGCCGTATTGCTTAATCTGGCGAGGTTGTACGAGACAGAATTCCCAGATCGTGCTCTGCAATGTCTCCAGCAGGTTGAGCAGTTGGAGGTCGATCAGGTGCCAAAGTCCGAATACCCTGCCGACACAGAGGACCAGGCGGTGATTCGATCAGCAGTTCGCAAGCACCTTCCTCCTCAGTTGCTCAACAACATTGGCTGCTTCTATTCTCAGGACGGCAAACATCAGCTTGCCACTGAGTACTTCCAAGCAGCTCTCGACTCGTGCGCACGCATCAGCAGCCTGAACGACACCGAGGTGGATACTGATGCTCTTCTTACTACCATCTCGTTCAACCTTGGCAGGAGTTACGAATATGAAGGGGATGTTGACAAGGCCATCGAAACATATGAGCGCCTTTTGAGTAGACACAGTAACTATACCGATGCCCGGGCCAGACTTGCGTATATCAAGCTTCGCAAGAACCCCAACAAGGAAGGGCCCGATGCCGTTGCGAAGCTCTACCAGGACAACCCGTCCGACCTTGAAGTCCGCGCTCTTTATGGTTGGTTCCTCGGCAAGCTCAGTGCCAAGAAGAGACCGTCCAACATCAACGAGGATCCTGAACACCGCCACTACAAGCACACCCTGCAAAACTACGACAAGCACGATCGCTACGCCCTTGTCGGAATGGGTAATCTGCTGTTGGGATCTGCCAGAGAAATGCGCCGCGAGAGCGACCAGGACAGGCAGAAGCGCAGCAGCATGTACAGCCGCGCAGTCGAGTTCTTCGACAAGGCTCTGCAGCTCGAGCCCAAGAACGCGTACGCGGCTCAGGGTATCGCCATTGCATTGGCTGAGGACAAGAAGGACGTCAAGACTGCGCTGCAGGCGTTTCTCAAGGTGAAGGAGACAGTCCAGGATGCCCACGTCTTTGTCAATCTCGGGCACATTTACACTGAGCTTAGACAGTTCAGCAAGGCTATTGAGAGCTACGAGATTGCGCTTAGCAAAGAGGGCAAGGCGAACGATGCTGTGATTTTGTCCTGCCTGGGAAGGACTTGGTTGAACAAGGCGAGGACGGATAAGAAGTTTATTGAGCATTACAATATGGCGTTGGAGTATGCTCAAAAGGTATGCCCCCTCTCCCATTTTTCTCTCTGTACGGTCATGATACTAACAACCCAACTCAGGCCCTCAAGGTCGCCCCTGAGCAAGCCCACTTCAAGTTCAACGTCGCCTACGTCCAAATCATGCTCGCTGACACCCTCCGGCAATTCGCCTCCCAAGACCGCAATTCCTTCCAGCTCGAGCAAGCAGCTGAGGGTTTGGAGCAAGCAATCAAGACCCTGGATGAGATCGCCGCTGGACCTAACCCGCCTTACCCCAAGCACGACATCGAGCAGAGAGCCAACATGGCGCGCAACACTGTGCGCAACCAGCTGAACCGCGCCCTCCAAGCGCAGAAGGAGTACGAAGCTAAGAACAAGGAAAAGCGCGACGCTGCCATCCAGCAGCGCCAGGCTGAGCTGCGCCGCAAGGAGGAGGAGCGCAAGAAGGCTGAGGAAGCGGAGAGGCTCAGACAGGAGAAGATCAGGAAGGAACGCGAGGAGATTGCGGCGAGGGACAGGATCTTGGCTGAGCAGAGGGCTGAAGAGGAGAAGGCTAGGATGGAGGCCGAGTTGACTACCGATAGTGAGACGGGAGAGAAGGTCAAGAGGAAGAAGAGGTCCGGTGGTGGAGGCGGGGACAGAGCCAGACGATCTGAGAGGGAGAGGTCTGGGGAGCCGTCGACGCAGAGGCCTAGGAAGGGGAGGGCGGAGAAGAAGAAGAAGGGGTCGAGGAGGAGGGATGATACGGGGGATGAGGAGAGTGATGTTGGTGAGGGTGGGGGGAGGGCGCCGCCGAAGAAGAGGGTCAGGTTGGCTAGTAAGAAGGAGGTGGAGAAGAGTGGCAAGTACAAGTCTGCTGAGATTGTGGTGGACTCGAGTGATGAAGGGGAGGGTGATTATAATGGGGAGGAGGACGCGCTTGAGCGGGCAGAGAGGGAAATGGAGCGGAAGGCGAAGCGCTCGTCGCGGTCTGAAGACCGTTCTTCGGGCAGTGAGGATGAAGAGGATAATTATCGGAGGAGGTCGACTAGTAGGCGGCAGAGGAGCGCGGGGAGTGAGGATGAGGGGGGTAGGATGGCTGTTGACAGGGAGAGCAGTCCTCAGATTAGGGACGATGACGATGAGGAGGAGACGGTCACGAGGCGGCAGGCGAAGAGGAGCAGGAGGGCTGGACGGGTGGTGGATAGTGATGAGGAGGAAGAGGAGGAGGGTGATGGGGAGAAGGAGAAGGAGCCTGAGGAGAAGGCCGATGTCAGCATGGCTGATGCAGGTGATGATGATGAGGAGTGAGCACCGTCTTTTGCAATGGGTCATTTGCTTGCTTGCGTTGGGATGGTAAAATCACGAGAAAACGGGGGTTAAAGGAAGGGCATATTAGATAAGATGGCGAGACTGTATATTTTTGTGGTAACATATTTCTGTCTTTTGACTTGAGTGAGTGAGGCTGTGACTTTGAGGGGCTGGTGATGTGTGGCGTGGTCTTTGTTTACTTTTTCTCTGTGCCACAATCGCCCCTTTTTGTGTCTATCCAACACTGAAATGAGCGACTGGCACTCTGGATCTTTCTGTACTACTTTTATGATACTGGCCATATGATGCATTACTAGCCACTGTTTCTTTTTGTTCTGGTAAAGTTCAAGGATAATAAACACCATGGCCTTGATGCAGAATACCTGAGCTATGTTTTCTCTTAGCTCTGCCTTGTGACCATGTTTCAATTTATGCGGTATCATAAGGTAGGATCGACTTGTTATTTTCTATTACATGTTTTTCTTCGTTTTTTAGGAATAGTCCATTCTCGAGAAGGCTATTCCTTCATCATACACCGCGATCTCAACGCAGGAAAACGCCCAACGCCTTTTCATGATGGATATCTGACACCTCAACCACAACCCATTTTCCCAACTTCTTGGCATGTGTCAAAGACGACCCAAAAAAGGCAGGGTACGTTATATGTAAGTTGTCTGCCGGCCGTAGTCAATAGCAAGCACTGTGCCGAGCGTGCTGCATAAGAAGGAGCAATCAAACCTGCAACCTGCAAGCCTCAATCTGCCACTCCCGGGGGACTATCGAAAATCTACTTTTTGCATACTACTGCTGACCTGTATTCGGCCCGCAGTCGCCCACTTACCGTAGGCATAGCTTTGACCACGGTGATGGATTCGCCAGCTCATTGTGAATAGGACACGGCATCGCGGACAGTGCGAGCAGTCAGAACGTGAGAAAGAAAAGCAAGACGCCATGAGCCAGTTTCTGAAGCTTGACGGGATACTGACGGGAACATGACAGCAGACAAATCCAAAGCCCGCCACTGTTATTGACAGAAAGGAGGTTAGTATGATATCCACATCGACTTCCAACCAGCCTCGGCACGGACAACTCACATACAAGACATACATAACCCCATCGTTCTAACCAGATTCCATCAAGGAAGAAGAAATATGTCCCTGACCAAAGAAGAAAAGCCCACACAGAAACAGGCAAGTACATCCGACAGGACCGCCCTTGCACCGACCGGTGAGATGAAAGACGAGATGAACACACTCGAGCTACCCCGAGCCGGACCCCGAGACCGAGACAGCATACGAACCAACGGACCGAACAAGACACTTGATCACAGTACAATACCCGTCTTTCACCATTGTGACAGTAAAAAACAGCAATAACAACAACAGCTCCTAGCCCGATCTTCAACACAGTGACTCGGTCAATCTGCCTGCTTGTCCATCGTGACTTTCTTGCTCACGGCTCGCCACCACCGCCACTGTTACTTCCTTCCCTATTCACTCCTCCTCGCAGGAAACGACAGGGAACATCGCAGCAACTACCCATAACCTAACGCAGGCAGGATGATCATGCAAGCACTGTTCCCTGGACCCCTAGCAATTTGTCCACGTCTTCTGACACATTGACATTGACAGGGCCAGTAGCCCAGTTGACGGGAAGGGAAGATCGTGCTAGCAAGGAACAGGGCATGAGCCAAACTCATCGTGATTAGAGAAGAAAAGGGGAGGGGGGATAACCACGCATCGTGAATGATGGGAATGTGTGAATTCGGACATGTCCCCGAGGGACGGGACGGACAGACATCCGGTCCAAACTAGACCTCTTCCATCATCTCAATCCACCAATCGACTTTGCCTCTCCCCCGCAAGTTTTCGGGGTGTGCTGCTGCCCATGCAAGCCCCCCTGTGTATTCCATGCTCTAGCCACCCCGGGTTGACAAGCCTGCCCACTTGGGTACGAGATGTGGCTTGACAGGACGTGAATGCGAATACGTCCATCCAAGTACACCACCAATTCACAGGACCAGGGAAACGAAGGTGGAAAAAAGGACCTCCAACCTCACCGCTCTCATACCTGCCCAAGTAGGTAGTAGGAAGGTCCTGAACAAAAAGTGAGCCAGACCCAGAAGGTTCAAATCCATGGCTGATACAACCCCTTCATATATCGATACCGTCGCAGGGAAAACATAAATTCTCCGTGAGAGTGACGAAGGCATTACCGAGAGCCAAGCTCGCTGCTGCTACTACTTCAAACTACCATCCACAAATCAGTTGTACACATTTTCCCCCGTCAGGGCCAACTTTACCTTGGACAGGATTTGCCATCTAGTGACACCAACCGAGCAAAATCACATGCGACCTTACCCTGAATACCCCTATATTAACTCGATCAGATCATGACTCCCACATCGGTCCAGACAGGCAAGTAAAAGTAGCACTCACCCATCAGAAACAAATCGATGAACCCTCCCCAAGAACGCAACCTTAACGGCTCCGAAGAGCCGGACGTAACGGTCCTTCGTTTTGCTTTATCCTCGCGAACCCGGTTTTCATTGTCTTGGGCAGTGGGTAGGTATGCGTGGCTTTTCTGGCAGATATGGTCTGCTCGCCTCGGTTGTCAACTCGGTAATATATGAGAGACGAGCCGGCCGCGCCAACAGTCGAGCCGGCTCAATATCAAAGTCCACAATGTTGGCGCATCCTGTCTGTCAGTGTCAGCTATAGGCGGCGGTAGCAACCGACCCGTCCCACTCTGCAGCCCATAGACAACCCCCCATTGTGACCGTCAAAAAAATCTGCATCCCATAAAGTGAGCGGTTTCTTTTGCCATGCCATGCCATGCCATGCCCTGCCACCACCACCCATCCGAACACATATTACCTTACCAATCCTCAAAGTCTTGGCTCTCCCGTCAGTGATATAGCCCCTCCTGTCAAACAACGGTAACGATATAAAAGAGACCCGGTGCTATATCCCGACTCGTGTTATACCCCCCAAAAGAGATCGGACCTCTTTGCCATCTTGTTATAGTCTTCCACCGACCGAACACTTGGCAGTTCCGGAATCAACACACACCTCGCATTTACCGGTACCGGTATTTCGTTTCCCGACCCACCATCAGCAGCAACAACAACAACAACCGGCGGCACTCCCTACTCGCTAAACCATTGAACCACACAGGCAATGACGGGATGGGATTTAATATACCGTTTCCTGGTTCGGTTCGACGTTTTCCTTCTCCTTTCCTCAATCCCACAAACCTTTCTTCTTTCTTGTCGTTCTTTTTGCCTTGTTATTTTCCCCCGGCCACGAAGGAAGACCCGATCAGACTGTCCCCTATGCCATACTCCCCATCACACAATGATGTATACCCTGCGAGATGCACTCCAACAACAACCAAACACACATCTTTTGCCCAGCCCCTGAAACCCACCTGGCGCCAGCCTCGACCGTTCTCTCAAACGCCTCCTCTTTTCTCCCCGGCCTATCAACTACCCCAGAATAAGACTTCGATCGGCTGGTGCATACACCACGCCTTCTATCGGGGATGGGGGGGCGCGCCATCCCGCTGCCAATAAACCAGCAGGCATATCGTGGCGTCATGCAACCGCCTTCCCTCCCCCACCTATGCCGCTTTTCACACACCGGTAATTCACAAATCTCCCCCCCAATTCCCAGTGGGAAACAGTGAACAACTGGGGAGTGTGTTCAGCGTTCATCAGTTCAGCGTGCTCGTATCGGAATCTCTGCAGTCCAGTTAAAGTTACAAGAACACACTAGCGCCGATTCCTTCCTGAGCCTTGGCATCCCGATTCCCACCCCCCCCAGAATGGGGAGTTTTGCACTGTTCCATGATCGAGAATTTGCTTCTTTCCCATCCTGCTTTTTTTTGCTTTTTGCTTTTGTCCCCCAACCCTGAACAACAACCACCAACCAATCCTGCCAATTCTGCAGGTCCAGAATTGGCAAAAAAACAAAAACCAAGGCGAAGCAAGGAAAAAAAGAAGCAATGAAAATCAAACGGGACGTTTTTCTTGTCTCGCGATCGCAGGACCCAATCACCTCCAAACCGATCTAGTCACATTTTTCTTGTTTGTTGTGTTTTGACGCTATGTCGGTGCATAAAAATGCCAAAACTCACTGCCGGCGACGACGACAAACACCTAGTGTGCAATGCCACAACACTGATGAATGAATGGCCTGGTTTTCGTTTGATGTTTACATAAGGTACCGCCGTCACTTGCATGCCCCCCAATGTTCATGTTCAGGGGTCCTTCCATGAATTCCATGGATTTTTTGACAACCTCCCCCGCGTAGTGTATATCACTCGGTGTGATAATTAAGCCTCCCCAATCCAAACCACAGCACCACCATCAATCACCACCCACAAAATCAAGGTCACAACCCCTCGCCTCCCTCCTTATTGATGAACCCCCACTTTGCAACCCCCCCTCCGCCCACAAAATTGTTCTCGACTCCTTCGCTGCAGCAACAAGCACACACGAAAGCATCAAGACATTTTCTCGAACCGAACCTCCAATTGCAACCCACCCTTTTCTTCCCCCTCGTCATCAACCGAGCGGCAAACCACCAACAGTAGGTACTGTACATACCTACCCCAATCTGGAGCCAAGGACCGGTCAAACCCCCCAAACCACACAGACCCCTCCCCCCTTCTCCTAGTGTACACACACAGATCTTGGTTCATCAATTCTGTGCATGTTTTTGACAGGTGGTCCGTCCGTTCCCCCCCCCTCCCCCCTCTCCGGCCGCATGGACCACACACACACAACCCCCCTCCCCCCGGACCGAACATGTCAAAACAGTTTTTTCCCCCCCGTGCCGTACCAATTACAACCCATCCCATGTCCAACCAAGAACAACCCACACACACACACACACCTCGTTCCCTTCGCTTGGAACAAATGCACACACACACATCACTTATATACCGTTTGGCAACCTTCAAGTTTCATCCATCCAGGGGTTGGGTTGGGTTGGGTTGGGGGGGGGGAAAGCGGCTCTCAACCGCCCGTCCTGTCCTGTCCTGTCTCGCCTGTCGAAACAACACCAAAACGGCGAGCCTCTTGCCCAAACCAGACCTTTCCTCCGTAGTTTTGTACACTATATAATTCCTCCCCCCCTGTTATTATCATAAATGCCATCCCATCTTAGTGCCATCCACCACCATCCCCCCCACCAACTAAATATGTGTATGGACCAAAGCCCCAAAACCGTTATAAACACTTTTATAAGCATGATGCCCGCGCCATCCCATCATCATTACGTAGCATTTAACAACGGACAAAAACCAAACCGTCTTGTAAAAACACCCATTCGCAGTTGTTGACCAAAAAACCTCCGACTGTCACAGTCCCCTCCCTCTCTCTCCCAATGTCACCGTATTTCGTGCAACCATAGAGATTATGTCATGCGTCGCCAGCCTCTACTACCTATCCCCCCCCAAAACACCCCTGTGCGCGCAAAAATTCAGATGAAAGAAAACCATCTGTGATCTTTATGTGGAGAAAACAACCCAAAAAAAAAAGTCACGATGCTTCCTCTCATTTTCCCCCCCAAAAAAAGCAGGGAAACCTTGTCGCCGGAGACCTCGGCGTTCTTTGAATCGAAAAAAGAGGGCCTGAATCGAAATCGAATCAGATGCCCCCCTCCCCCCTCCCCCTCTCCCCCGGGTGGCAGGATCTTGATGATGAGCGAAAAAAAAAAGAGATCAACTGATTCGTGAATACCGAGACACCACAAACCGGTAAAGGTAGGTAAAAGCAAAAAGCTACACGCCGCTTACACTGTACCTACAACAAAATCGGTTGTTTGGGGGGGGGGGGGCCGAGGTGTGAGCAGAACTGGCAAAACTGTCAAAGAGAGTCAGTCACTCCGAAGTAAATGTCCACTTTGCTTCCCAAGAGAAGCAAAAAAACCCTGACGCCATCCTCAAATCCATAAGTTTGTTGAACCCTTCTTTTTGTTTTGTTGAAACCCGAAAACGCCCTTTTTCCCTCCCTTCCCCTCCATGTTCCCGCCCTTCCACGCGCGCGTGCCGAGCATGTAGCCATCAAGGTGGATTCCCTTTCTTACCTGCTCCGTACCTACTCAAACATTGCCGTCAACCTTTTCGACACGTGAAAGTCCACAAACCGAAGGGACCCCAGTCCAAGAAAAAGATAATGTGGAGCGCTTCCCCCCCGCGCCCCCCTAACCCAAAGCCGAATGCCACCCTCATCGCGGTCCCTCTGATCCCTTTTTTCCCCTCTTTTTTTTTTGTTTTTGCTTTTGCTCCAACGGTCAAAATCGCCCACACAACGCTAAAACCCAAAAGGAAACAGCGGCAGGGACCAGCTTGGCGAGGGCTGTCAAACTTGACAGCTCTCCCTTCTCTGCTGTCAAAAATGTCATGCTCTGCTTTTTTGCGGAGTCAATCACCCCCCCACCCATGCTTCTTTCTCCACACAAAGGGGGAAACAAGGAAAAGAATCCTCTTGGCCGACTTTAAACTTGTTCTACAAAACAAGTCCCGCATGTCCCGTGAGGCACGAGGAAGGAGGAGGAGGAGGGAAAGTCCCTACTACGCCACAGATCTGCTAGATAGGTAAACTTTATCCCGACTCGGAAGGAGGAATGACACCTCTCTCTCTCTCACAACACATCAACAAATGAAAAAGAAAAAAGCCACCCGGGCTTTCTCTTTTCCTTCCACTCGGAAGCACTAGGTCAGCGGACGCCGGCGTGCTGTGACAGACACAGAAACGACTGACCCAAGGTTAGCAGACACGCTCCGGCGGTCCTTCTCTCGGCTCCGTGGTTGAATGAAGCATCAAAAGGGGGTCATAACATCAACCACCAACGTCGTAGCCGAGATCTTGCTGATCCTCCCCCCCCCCCCCCAACCGTCAGCATGTGTTGCGGTTGTAAAAAAAAGCCCACCTCGCTCGCTAAATTGCCTATGTATTCGGACTGGCGTCTCTTCACAAACTTTCATTGCAACAAGTCTCCCGCGCTTATCGTGGTCGTATGGCATAAAGTGGTCGCCGGAGAACATGGGGTCCAGCCGGAGCGTACCGCCGTCGCTCCGGATCCGTCGTCGTCGTGTGCATCTTCCGGCTTGGGCTGCTGCTCTCTTCCACCCCCCCCCTGAAAGTTTAATACAAAAAAAAGAGACGGGGTCATCAATATGGATAGCTGCAGCCCGCAGCGAAACGCAGAAAAGAAAAAAAAGGGTTGTTGACGCAACCAAGGCCAGGTTGCCATTTCCGCCCAGCAGGAAATCCACCAAGGATGCTGCGTCTTCGGGATGCCATCGAACCATGACCTCCACTTTGTCCTTCCGAACAGAGCATCATAACCTAACGGGGCCCTGTCCCTTCGGGGACCGGGGTTTGCTAGTCAGGGCTTTCTGCGGAGAACATCAGACGACAGTGACGAAATGCTGCACTGTTTTGAGCAGGTCCCCAAATGCCGCATTCACACTAGTTGTATATCAAGGGGCCCCTATTCTCCCCAGTGGTTATCGCCGAACGGGATCTGTTGGTCAACGACGGAGAGCCAAGTCTTTGTTTTCCCACCAAAATCTTCCCGAATCCCGTGTCCGCATGTATCAGAAGCAAGGAAGCTTTTGACAGGGTCCTACTAGAAGAAAAAAAGTGTGGTGCTGCTCTCACCAGTCCACGTGTCCCTCCAAGGGATGATCCTCTTGTGGAAAGGCGCACAGAACGATAAGTGGAAGGTTGACGACTCTCGGCAAGCTCCGTCTTATATAGCTTTTGTTGATCTTGTTGAACAGAGAGAATTGTCAATAACGGGATCAACGGGCCTTCCTCGAGTCCTCCCGCAAAGGCTCGGCTGGACCGGCTGGCATGCCATGGCATCCTCCTCATCACGGCCGTAGTCTGGTGCGGCAGTTGGCAGTCCTTGGCAGTTCCTGTACATGTCAGATATATTAATTAACAGTCCGCGTTGCCTGCACTGCGCTTCCTGCAGGAACCATCTCTCAAGCCTGGCGGGCGAGGATAGCCAACAGACTGGCTCAGGCAGTGCTTCTCCAGACTTTGACCAGGTACCAGATGTCGACGAGTCACCCTCTCTTGGGAGGCTTTGCTCGAGCTGAAAGACAAAAGGCATCAGTGGCGGCGGAATCCTGCTCGGAATAAAGGTCGTGTAGCATCGTATGGACTCGTGGGGTTGGACAAAAAGGCAGCAAAAATAAAAAGACGAGCTTTATTAACGGGCGGCTGAGAAGAGCATGATGAAATGCCTGAATATCTCACCGACTCGGTCCCGCGTTCCAACGCCGCGGGCAACGTGTCAAGCAAGCGCATTGTGTACCGGCAAGGCCAGCGACGAAAATTGCTTGGCCACGGTACGGGATGGGGGTTTCGGACTCAGCTCCTGTCTCCTTTTTTTGGCCGTGACCACGGCGGCGGTGACATTTGTGACATGGCGGAAGAGAGTGTCGCATGTTTTGTGCAACTTGATCCCACAACCGCTTCTCTCGTCCTATCGAAGGCCGCTGTGACTACCCGTCGGTGGCCGGCGAACGGCTGATGTCATGATATATTGGGTGAGATGGAAAGAGCCTGGCGGACGGAGCACCATGCCGTCTGAGCCTTGCCCGGGGGTCGAGTCGGGGGGTAATAGACGGCAAGACTTCCCGCAAAACCGCCAGCTCTCCTTCTGGTAGGATAGGGGGGCCTGCTTGCTGATTTTGTTGGTCGTCCAAGTGCTGTTGTTTGGACTCGTCATACTGCTGCATTGCCTTCGTCGTCGTCGACCGACGACCTGTTCCAAACAATTATGCACTTGTTGATGTCTCCACGCATTGTCACCGTTTGGCGAGTAATTGCTAACCACTCTCCTTTTTTTTCCCCCGAACACAGCCGGCCAATGACGGCTGCAGAGGCCCGATCTTGGGAGCTGAAAAAGATCGATTGCACGATTCATGCCTCTGGACAGAGATGCATATGCTGCACCAGACTCTCAAACCATCGGGTGCGCTCTTCCCCGTGACCGTTTCTTGTCTTCCCGATGTGCTTGTTGATGAGAGGATCGCCGAGGCTGTCCGTGTGAATCGTTTCCGCATCCCCGGTCGGGGCAATGACAGGCATTGACAGGCCGGGATGTGGGCGCCGGGCCTTCTTTAATCAATGTCCTGATTTGGCCGGCTCGGAGGTTGTTGGAGCACTGCTGTTGTTGCGGTTGGTAATCCGGCAAAGACAGCTAGTCCATGCTCACCTTTCGAGTGGGGGGTTCCTACAGGCTTGTGTGAGTTGTGCCATCTGTATCAATACAAAGAAAATACCGTACGGTACACGGTAGTGCAGTGTACAAAACAGCATACCCTGGCTTGTCCATGTAATCAGGGTTACCCCTGGTGCGGGCAATGCCCTCCCCCGGTTGACTTTGTTTCCCTAACTCCTCTTGGCGTGCCCCCCTGGATCAGACATCGCGTCTTTTCCCCTGTCCATTCCAGAAATTGTTGCGCAAGAATCCAGGATCCGCAGTCCGCCATCATGATGCTGACTGAGCGGCCAAAAGATGGGACGAAACGGGACGCGACCCGGGGACGACACGGTTCGGAATAGCCTCGCTCCTGTCCGGAAAGGGAGGACGCTTGCGAGGTTGCTGACCCCCGGCTGTGCGCTTCCCAGACGGCTTGCGGAGCATGGCGCTGTCAGGTGTCAGATGAAAGGACCCTCACGAACAGAGAAGGTATCCTCGGCGTTGGGCAACAAACTGCACACTTTGAGCTGCCCTTTTGGTTGGGGGTACCGGCAGAAAAGAGGCTTCCTGTCATACACCTACGAATATGTACGTCACCGAACGAGGAAGCAGCTGTTGCCTCTCTCCTTTTCCGCCAGCAAATCGAACTTGAACCCCTCGTGTTCGGAGGCTCGATCAACTCGCCAGCTTGCACAACATGGCAATGTAATATATGGCTCTCCTGGCCCGTTTTTCGTCGAGTGTCCTTACCATCTGCTGATATCTTGACCCATGTAAGGGCTCCATCTACATTACAGCGCAGCAGATGCAGGCTATTATGTGAAGATACAGTGGTGAAGCATCAGGGTCGTTTCAATGTTGGCTGCAGCCCAGGAAGAACAGCTTCAGGCGGGATGACCTGGAATCCTGGGTTCACAGTTGCTACCATGTTGGTGGAGCAACTTCTCGGTTGATTCTAGCCGATCGGAGCGGCAATGGCGGGGTGTCATCGGGAAGGTGGTTGGCGGTAGGGGTTGGGGAAGGTTGTTGGTGATCCAGTCGACTAGGATGGACGACGCTCCGTCCAGACCAGTTGAAGTCTTCGGGGCGTACAGGACATTTTGTCAGGCACTTGAAGTGACGATGGCCTTGATCGTGCAGCATGTATGTGCTGGCACATTCGGCCTAGCAAATGTCTTGGATGCGAGATCTCCGCGTCTGATGAAGCCGGAGACCTCTTATACAGAAGACTAGAAGAAAGTCACCAAAAGCCCAGCCAGCTTGTGTCACTGTGAATCGCATCTTCCCCGCGTCAGTCCCCAATCGCTTGACGGGACACCGATCTGTGTGCAACCCATTAGTTCGCGGTTGGGTGGAGGGCGGGGGTTTTTGCCCACGGCGCAGCAGTGTTCTCGGAACTGACGTGCAGTTGGGGGCGGCTGCTGCTTCATATATATGACAAGCCTCCCACTCAGCTGAAGTTGCGGGAAAGAATAACGGGACATGACGAGACGCCACCGCTTGACAGAGATCGATCGTCCACACAATGGCAAATCGAGCCGAGCACTCTTGCGTGTTGCGGTCCTGTCGTTTCAAGGCAGGCGATATTATGAGGATACTCGCTGCCTTCCCCGTCCGGTCTTGTGCAGCAGTCCATTGAACACCTGTGTGATGGCTGGATAGCCCAGAGGATTGGCGCACGTCTTGATTGGCCTAGATGTGTCATGTGTGAGTCGGCTGGGCTCCTCACCGCTTGACGTGTAAAACACGAGGATACATAGGTTTCCCACGAGCTGGAGGACAGACAGTTGTACAGGACACTTCTACCGTGACATGGAAGGGCAGGCCGTAGCCTTCTCTTGCACGGCGCTTGGTCCAGGTGTTTCACGCACTTTCCCTAACTGTGCACATCTGGAATGTTGCTCCGATGCCGAAGTCATGCAGCTAGTTGGGCCTGGCAGAAGGTTGATATTAATAAGACGTTGAAACGTCAGCAGGCTGGCGCGTCGCCAGTGTGCAATGGTGTCGCAAACAAGGTCCGTTTCCGTGGTTTGTCCGTCACCAGTGAGGTGGCTTGTCCTCCTCGGTCGTCGAGCCGGAGCCAGATGGATGGCCGGCGATGAAGACTTGATCAACTGCGAGCAAATGCCGGGACGGTATTCGGATGGGCAATCCGGAGGGCCGTGTGTTGATAATGGCCAGTTGTGGCTTTCCACTCGGGGACCTGACCAGAGTGCTTCCCAGTTTGGTTTGACAGATCTGAGGGGACCAATCGCAACCTAGATCAGAGCCCGGCAATTAGTTTCATGACCGTTGCTGACCCCCACCCACTCACCGAGCAGCCAATCGCCAGGTTCCGATGGCATACATGGGCAGGGTGTCTCATAATCTCACCTTGATTGATCGACTGGTGCCCGAAAGGCATGTGTCGACGACTCTGTAGTGTATGTAGTAAACCTTCAGAGCAAAAAGGCACCGCGCTTGCGCTTGCTGCACAGCACACACTCGCTGCGTCGCACCACGACGGAGAAGGCGGAAATACAGTTGGTGACTGAGCTGAGCATCTCAGATAATCGTACGGTATCAAAACACTCGGAGGCTGTTCCGACACGCTGGGTAGGGTGGAAGATAGGCTTTTTGGCTTGTGGCGATCGGCGCGGAAGATCGGCTGCCCTCGGCCCCCCTCCCCCACCCTCACCTCACCCAGACACCCAGATAAGCTACATACAGTACATTGTATGTAGCTGAACCACCTTGACCCGAAATCTTCATTCGAGGTCCAGAGGATTGGGACCTGCATGAAGCGTCTCGGTGTCTGGAAATAGCGTCAGTTAACCAATCTCGGCTTGGGGGTTATGTGAGAGAAGCAACCGCCTTTTCGAACAAGGTGCCTTGGGCGGGATGGCACTCCCCGCCGATCGTACGGGACGGCATGCTGACCCGAGAATGAGACTGACGTGACGGGACTGACTGATGAGCCCGGTGGCCCGGTGGCCCGGGTGGAGGAAGACGAGAGGGAGGACGGGACTCGAACTCGATGACGAGCAGTGCCAGATAATTACGGAAACTGGTGCCTACCTAGGTAGGCGTGGTAGGGTGAGGTGGGCTGTGGTGTTCCCCCACCTGAAATGTCAAAAAAAAAAAAACCCCCCCAAGTCAGATCTGGCAGCGTACCTATCAGTGACAGCTTTCGCTCGCCGGCTTCACCAGGAACGGGTGGCTTGCTAGCCGTGCTAATATTTGGCGATGATCTGAATCATGGCGCGGCAAGCACGGGATTACTGATCTGTCATTTGACTTTTGTCCAAAGTCGCGGCTGCCGGCGCTTGGCTCTGGCCGGTCAGAGGGGCCAGAGGGGCCACAGTGCAGAGGGTGCCCTGTGCTCTCGAGGTGGCAGACAGCATTCCAAAATGCCAGCCAATGCCAGGCCAGTTCACAGCTCCAAACTCGGGCCTTTCCTTTGCGAGCAGTTTACCTACCTATCCCCAGTCCGATGCTTTTCGGACTCTTGTCAACCGGGATCGAAATGACAAAAAAAGCAAACTCGACTTTGGACTTTTTTGGAGGATGAACTGAAGGGGGCAGAGGCCAGAGGGGACAGCGATTCAAGCTAGCTGCAGCACCAGCACCACGCCATGACCTCACCTCACCTCACTGCGCTGCGCGGTACATGGGAGTGATGGGCTTTCGGAATTGCGGTTCCCATTTTCACGATTCACATTCCCACGCCCCTAGCTAATCGTCACTTACAGTTTTGATGAGTCTCGACCTGTCTGGCCCCAGGACCCAGCACCCCAGCACCCAGCACCGTGGATGAGCCCAAGAACGGCAAGTTTCACTGTCTGGCGGACGGACACTGACTGACAAGACTGCCGTTTCGTTCCACGTCGGCGGGCTGCTCCAACAAAGTCGCTCTCAGTCAAGTCAGTCAGTCAGTCAGTCTCCGAGAGAGAGAGATTGAACCTCGGCCGCCTGCATTGTTGCGTCTCTCGAGGACGGGGGTGGTAGGCGGGGATCTTAACCCCCAGCGGGGGACTCGCCGGGCTGTTCTCAAGGCTGAGATGCTATGTTGTTTTGTCAAAAAAGTGCGCAGGACCCAGCGGAAGGCTATGGCGCTTCCTCCGAGCAGCTCGAACAGGACACAACTCCCGTGTGTGCTTCGGCTTGGCGTGGTGCATAGGCACACGCAACTGGGCTGGGAGGGCGTGTCTGCAGATGCGATGGCACGCGTGGAAGGGATCCCCCTGTCAGAGAATCTTCTTCCATCGGGCAATTTCATCTAGCTTCGCCAACCGTCGTGCAATGAGACTGGGGGCCCCACCGAGCCCACGACGGGGGGTGCCGGGGGAGGGGGTAGCCTTTTACCACCCCTGTCGGCCAACGTCTCTTGCATCTCCCCCTACCTCTGCCTTCTCGGTACTGTACAGTACAACTCGACATGCACGGAGTACGGAGCTACCTTCCACATGGGCCATGGGCCATGGGCCTTGTCTTCCCTCTCTCAAAGCCTTGCTCTGCTAGGTACACTACTGGATCATGATCATGCAACTCCCAAAGCTTCCAAAATTCCTCTCGGTCTGTGTGTGTGTGTGTGAAGGAGGAATCTGGAAAATCTCGCCGCTGTCCCACCACCACCACCGCTACCACCACCACCACCAAGGCAAGGCAAGGCAAGCAAGGCAAGGCAACGCCACCCCATCGCTGCCACAGGTCCTGACCCGCCGACGCAGCAGGAGACAGCGAGCAGGCAGAGGGGGTTACATGGCACTGTTGCTGTCCGTTTCCTGTCTTTCGGGCCCGGGGTTGCTCACACACTGAAAAAGGCCCTACGCTAGGAACCTTACGCCGTCTTTGCAGTACGCTATATCCTATCACTTCCCCAATAACGCAGTGCTCTCCGTCTGGCAACTGGCAAACCTGGCTCGCACGCTCCACACTGGTTCCCCCCCTCCCCCATGCTCCAAGGACCGGGCCACAGCCGAACTGCCCTTGACCCTGTCCTCCCGCCCTGCCGACCTGCCCCGTCTGTCTTGTTTCTGTCTGTACTTACGGTACAGCAGCATACCGTACAGACAGCTATCCACAATACGTACTCGTACTCTGGAGCAGCTCGAGCAGTCCCCCCCCCCCCCTGGCAGGTGTCGATGTCATCCTCGCCCCCTGCTCACATGCCCGGCCTTGTTGTGCGTTAGGGTGGCCCCATACGATCTCATCCTGCTCCAGCTTTTAATATAACTCCCGTTGAGCCTCTTTCCTTGCCTTCCCTCAAAACTTGCTTCCGCCCTCTCACCAAAGCTGCAAAGGCCTCGACTGTCGATGAGCGGACCGTTCTCCCTCAACCAGCGCCCAATGTCTCTCGGAGACCACTAGGGAATTTGCTGACCCTCTAGCCTGGATAGCTTGACCTGTTCGCTTCTTGATAGTACTGGTTTCGAATTAAGCTTCCCGCCGTTGCGACTGCGTCGACACTTGTCCAGCAACTATTTTTTTATTTGGGTACGCCATCTGTGCGTCAAAACCCGTTGGATCCAATCGTCAACTTTAATCGAGATTCGGGAAGGCGGTCCTGGCACCTGGGAACGCAACCGGCACGCCTTACAAAAAGACTCATATACATTCGCCCCCTTTCATCCAAACCTCCCTGCTTCATTGCATCGATACACCATCATCGTCCCATTCTCAACTCGGCAGGACTCGAAACATCATCACTTCTTTCGCTTCTTCTGAACCCTTCAACTCCTTACATCACCACCCGAGATAGCCGAGCTTTCGCCTTCGATCTTGTCATACCAAGTTGCTCGCCGAGCGGCAGGCATATCAAAACAGCTCACCCTCTTTACTCCACATGGAATATAGTCCCTCAGCAACTTCTTATCGTGTTCGCGGACATCCAACAGAAAAATACAACACCATGTCGATGATCGCCATGGCCCAGCCTATTCCTCACTCTGCGTTCAAGCGTGAGTTTGCTTGGGACGAGAACAGACAGACCGAGTATGGTTTCAACTCGAGAAGGCCGAGTGAGCCCGAGAGGATTGCTCTGCCCTCGATTCGTCAGGTATTTACATGATTTTGGATTCTGGTCGTGGGGTCGTGGTCAAGCTAACAAGAGAACAAGATGATTCCTGAGCTTTCGATGCAGTCGAGACCCTCAGATGCCAACACCAGAGCACCATCCTCTGTAGCATCACCTGTTGGAGGATATCCCGCCGGCGCCATCACTCCTCCATCCTACACGCATTCACCAAACCAAAACAAGCGCAGGCGGTTATCGGTTGGGGAGGACAGGGATGAGCGTGGAAGCCAAATCCCAAGAATGTACCCCAGCCCTCAGCGAGAGTATCACGGAAGCCGGGGAATGTCGCCCGCCATGACTTCTAGGTCCTTCACCGAGACGTGGGCCAGCCCATCTCGGAGAAGCCCCTACGCCTCGCACCGCAACCTTCCCTCCATGAGGGAGTCGGCACCGATCGAATCTTCAGACCGATACATGAACCGGCCCACCCTTCCAAGGCTTCCCAACATGACCTTTGATCAGCGTTCCGCGACGATGCCTCGGATTCGTGGCCCATCAAGCGAGGATGACTATCCCGACAACTTTCGTCACATCATGGGAGGCCACTCTAGCTCCAACTCGATGGAGGGTTACCCTCCTCACCACCGATCCAACCCCTACTTTAGCTACCACCACCCCTCGCGCGTTCAGTCGCTCTCGATGAGCTCTGTTGGGCCCTTTGACCGCACCCCTTTCTCGGCCGGCGGATACAGCTCAGGCTACCCAGAGTACATGCGCGTTGGTGAGCTGGGGGGCATGGGCATGAACGGCGAGAACAAGCAGCGCAAGCGTCGCGGAAACCTTCCCAAGGAGACGACAGACAAGCTTCGCGCCTGGTTCGTCGCTCATTTGCACCACCCCTACCCAACCGAGGATGAGAAGCAGGAGCTCATGCGCCAAACGGGTCTCCAGATGAGTAAGTAACGCCATCACCAAATAGGGTATCATTATCACTAACCGTTGACAACCAGATCAAATCTCCAACTGGTTCATCAACGCCCGTCGGCGCCAGCTCCCCGTCATGCTTAATAACGCGCGCGCCGAATCAGATGCCATGTCCTCTGCGGGCCGCAACCCCGACGGCAAGCTTCTCTCTTCTACCGAGCGAGGCGAATACGACATGGGCCTTGGAAAGCGGGACAGCCCCATGAGCGATGGAGAGGGCAGCGCTTACGACGACGACCTGGAGAGCCTTAAGCGCCGCCACGCCGTCAGCATGAATCGAGGCAGCGTTTAGCCGAACACAACGTCAACGGTCCGGCCGGCACGCTAGCACCACCGGTCGCTTATTTGCCGCGAAATTGAGAATGATCTCAACGGCTTTTTTCTGTTTCTTGGCACGGCTCTTTTTTTTTTCTCTTCGACACACTCTGGACCGGTCTGGACTTTATTGATTCCGACACGCAGTTCATTTTCAGATGTACTTTATCAACAACAACATTCCTGGGCCTTGTTTTTGTGTTTTTGGCAAATGGGGCGTTTATTGCTGGAAAGCATGATGGATACTGCCTTTGCATTTTTTTATCATCAGCATTTTTACTGTTGTCATTTTCTGGCGTCTTTGATCTAGGGGTTTTCTTTTTTTTTTTTTTTTTTTTAGTTCAGAAGTCTGAGAACTTTTGGTGTTTTGGTCACTTTCTGTTGTTGCTTGTATTTCTAGAGAGATACCAAACGTTCTCACGCACGTTTTTTTCTCGGGCTCGGAAGAGGGGAGATTTTCTGGAGACTTTTCTTTTTTTTTACTACTCTTTGGGGAGGGGGAGAAAAGGGTCTAGAATATCTAGAATATCGGCGTTATTACACGCTTTTTTTTACAGGGGGAGGTTATATATAGGGTAGAGAGAAGAAGAAGGGTGCTGCAAAGACGGGATGGAAGGAAAGAGAGAAAGAGAACAACTCAAGAATTGAAAACAAATTGTATATCTCAATACTGTGCTCTTACCTTTGTGACCATGTGTACCAAAACACCATCAGCATCAAAATTATCAAACTACCTTGCCAAAAGTCAGCGGCTTTTCATGAAATCACAAGCCATCAACCCATTACCATGGCCAAATAGGTAGGTAAGGTACTCACCCATCAAATTAACTGCCTCACTACCTACAGAAGCTTGCTCATGCACACCGTGTTGACACGTACACATCCCCGACAGGGGGGCCGGGGGGGCAAAACCACTAACTAGGTAGGTAAGGTAGCTAGGTAGGTAGGTAGGTAGGTAGGTAGGTACTGTGCAAGCTGCCGACACCTGCATCCAAACTAGCGAATTATTAACACCCCCCCCCCCCCCCCCCCTCGGCCTCTTTTAAGCGAAAGGTAATAAATCGAACGAGGGACAGACAGAAGCATTTCTTGTGTCTGTCTCAGATCACCCAAGACATGCCTCGCAGGGGGTAAGTGGTGGGTGGTGGGTGGTGGGTGGTGGGTGGTGGGTGATGGGTGATGGGTGGTAGGAGGTAGGGGGGAACAACATCTCGGAATGTAACGTGCCTCCTACTACCTATTCACCACTGACCGGAAGCAACAACAAAAAAAAAAAGACGGATAGGCGAAGGATCGCGAGGGGAACAGCAGCAGCAGTAGCAGCAGCAGCAGTAGTATGTAGGGGAAGGTCGTGGGTGGGTTTGCCACATACTCAACCAACCAGGCCAGCTAGCTAGCTGCTGGTGGTGGTGATGGTGGTGGTGGTTCTCCTTCCTGCATTGAAAAAGCCTAATATTCGAGTGCTTGCTTTGGTTGTTGCTGTGGGTGTTGACAGAAGGGGTATAGCGGTAGGTAGGTATGTACATACACACACGCAGCTCATTCACTAGGTTGTCTGTTACTTTGTGGCGTCCACTTAAACGGACGGGTAGGTAGGTAGGTAGATGGGAATCTGGTGGTTCGTGTCAAAGGACTCATCGGTTCCCGCTTGTGGGGAAGGGATATTTTTTTCTTTCGTTGACAACAGGTATGATGTTGTCAGGTACGTATCATTGTAGATGTGTGTGTGGGTTTTGTTTTCTTGTTTTTTTCCGCTCTCAACTATTCCCTTTTGGCTCCTAGCAAAACATGTGTCGACTATCTCGCTCAAAGCTCTAGAACTCGATCAACAAACAAGCAAACTTGCTCATAGGTAGGTTACCTACCTAAGTTGGTTAACCAACTACCTACTTCCCTTTCTCTTCTTTGAGGAGGGGGACCAATCTAAAAGACCGATACTATCCGATCTCTCATCAGGTAGGTAAGGTAGGTAGCTGGCACACCACATAATTCCCAAAAAGGAGAAAATGTACGATGTTCAACCACTTCCATACCTTATTACAGACAGACCGCCACTCCTGAAACGCCATTCACCACTTACCTACTTTATATCCCGTCCCTCCCACCACCCCCCCCCCAAAAACATGGGAAGGTAGGTATATCTCCATCTCGGCCAAACATGTTGCCCAACCCACCCACAACATCTACATAGGTACTCCAAAAGCTCAGATGGCATACACATAACCTACCTACATCACCCCTAACAACACATGTCGTCCTCCCCGCCACCAACACCACAACCATCTCAGCTACCTACCTTACCTAACCATTCCCTTGACCAGGACAGGGGAACTAAGCAGAGGAATAACTATCCGGGTTTTCTTCTCAGTCCCCTTCTTGCATCTGATGCACAACCCTCTCTTTCGAATAAGAGACCCTCATCGCTTGATCACCATATCATACCGTGTGTACAGATTCCTCCTCCTGCTGTCTAACTCTGCACCCATGCGCCCAACTCCATGATTAAACCACCTTGTTGTCTTCCACCTCCAGCTTTACCTATATTGACATGTAACTTTTAACCATTCCCCCCCCCCAAATCTGAGTAGAGAAAGAAATCTAAAAAACCAACCCAAAAAAACCTGTGTAATCTGACTCACCTGCAAGACGAAAACTGCCCCCCTCCATCTACCTACCTCATCTTGTCAGGAAACACAAGATATATATTAAACTACGATTACACACACCTTTCCCCTCCCCCCTCCAACCCAAAATAAAAAATCGAGAGAGCGGTCAACAAGAAAACATCACACTTTGTATTCCTGTCCCTTTACCCCTCCTACCCCCCCCCGCAGCCGAAAAAAACCACCTATGGATAGGTGCGTTTGCGTCGTCGTCGTGTAAG
Source organism: Cercophora samala (assembly GCA_030512305.1). NCBI lineage: Eukaryota > Fungi > Ascomycota > Sordariomycetes > Sordariales > Lasiosphaeriaceae > Cercophora > Cercophora samala. Next base: position 540,728 of record JAULSY010000004.1, on the reverse strand, counting down.
TGTATCACTCAGGTTGTGTCACAGCGGATACATCACCTGTCGTTTCCGCGCAGCAAAGTCTCTCTTTTTTTTCATCTTCCCCCAACCCCCCCCCCCCCCCCCCCCCCCCACCTCGTTTTTGTTTCTCGGGGAGAAAAGAATGTGTGGCAAAAAGACCGATCTAACTATTACTACCTAGCAAGAACCGAATCGGAGGAAATAGCCGGGCACAGGACAGGACAGGACAGGATAGGTGTCCAAGGCCTTGTGCCACACCATGTTTCTCTCTCTCTCTCTCTCTGTCTGTCTGTCGGTCTGATCCTGTAAGACGGACGGCCTTGTATGCCCAGCACCAGCACCATGGAACAAACTGGGGGAGGGGGAAAAGGTTGACAAAAATGTCTCAAGCCGAATGAAATGTGAACCCGGCCACAACAGGGGGGGCAGGTGGTCGGTCTTGTTGCCTGGTTGTTGGGTTCCGAGTGTTGTTAGTTAGTGAACCCCCTTAAAGTGTCTGCTGATGCCAGAATCAGAAGTCAACAAGAAAACCGGAATAGCTTCCAATTTGATAACCAACATCCGACACAACTCTCACCCCTCCATATCCCATCGTCACCGATCCCATCCCCCCACCGATCTTTGCACCATAACACCCTGCTCACACAACACCAGACAGCCGACAACGGAACAGCATGATGGGTTAGACACATGCTCACCATCCCGGCGCACTACATCAGGCTAAGGGGAGATCTGTGTCACCACGAGATCGGTGGGTGACAGCAGCAGCAGCAGTGGACAGCGAATGCCGGCCCTATCCTAGCAATGTTGTTGTTTTGTATGTGGGGGGTGGAGAAGAGGCGGCATTGAGGTTGAGAGAACAGGATTGTCAAGCAAAAAAAGTCATATGCCTGTCGAATTCGAGTTGTCTTGCTGAATGACACGTCTGAACCAATCAATACCAGGGGGCCACGACTTCGGTGTATACGTACGCGCACACATATTGATTTCGTAATCCACGGTAATGGTACCGATGTGAAATGGGGGCCACTATGAGGGGGGGTATAGTGAGTATCCGAGAACCTGTCTCTTGTCTTCAGCGTTTAGCAAGCGAGAGGCGTCAAAATGTCTCGCCCAAATTGAAGAGGGCTTCGGGTTTCCGCCGGACCTCCTGGATCAAAGCCCCGCCACCAACATCTGCTTTCATGACCGCGAGAGGCTACTGTGGCAGGAGGGAAAAAGGCCGTACTGCCTGACCGATGCAGACTGGCAACTAAAACTTGGGACGATCCGACTTTGAACTTTCGGGGTCGTCGTTGAAGGCGAGTTACACCCCCTCGATCGTGAGCACATTGTCCGGCATTAGCCGCTGACCTGGGCTGTCGAACTGCATGACGAGAAAGTATCGGAAGAGGGATTGAAGATCGAGAAGTGGCAAGAGACATCGGGTTCGAATGGATCTTGTTTTCCCCATGCATGTCCCTTGCTAGCCTCCAGTATGGGGTACATCAGAAGCTCAGGGGCAAGCTCATCGACTAGCTCAAGTTAAGCTTTTCTGACGGCTAGAGAGCCGTTCATGACAACGAGAGACAGGGACAAGACGGTCGGCGTCGCGGGCAAAGTTGGCAGAGGCCGAAAGCTCCGGCGTCATTCCATGGTATGAGCAGTATTGCCTTGTTGCCCGGGAGACCTGGTCGAGACTGTTAGGGGTGTTAGTCAGTTGGCACATTTGTCCCAAAACACATCAGTGCCATCTCAGAATTTGACATTGCTGACAGCCGCTTTGACAGGTATCAAGGGAACCCAGGGCAGAGACCGGACAGGTGTCAGTGGCCGCCATGACCTAGCATCGATATAATGACGCGCCGTCGAAAGAAACGCTCTCTAGCCACCACCGGCGAACGTTGTGCCGTTGCCACGCCGCGACGTCATTTCGGCCAAAACGCTCAAACGGACTACATGTGGGCAGTCCGGTGGGGATTGCATGCTTGGTGTGGTCTCGGTGAATGTGTTTGTCTTGTGATGGAGGCGAGGCAGGGACTAGCAGCCATGTCAGTGTCTGTCGGTCTGACAATAAGTTTGGACGGTATGTACTGTACCTACCTATGCGCCTCAACGCCGAGGAATCAGTGTCAATCTTTCAGATGTCTAGCCCGCGTACGGTACTGAATTTGCATTGCCGGTCACCGAGACCTGCATTGCCTGCTAGATGACATATTTGATGGCTCGACTCGCATGCTGTTACTCTGCTGTTCACATGCTTCGATGCTCACGGAGCTGGATAGTTGTCAAAAGCTTGGATGAATATGCGAGTAGCAACTTGTTGATGCAATGTTGATTATGCTGCAAAGAAAATATTACATGTGGCGCGAGAGGACGAAAATGTGTACATACAATCTTGGGCTTGCCGGCGGCCAGACCGGTAGTAAGCGCGACGGCAGACTCGGCGTTGACTGACGGTTAATAACAGTGTGTTTCGAGGGGTCGATTTGCAGAGTTTCTTTTATTCTGTCGGTATTTACGTGCGCAGTATGTGTAAGCCGTATTTTGCAGTGGCGGAAGTCGTGTATGGTGTTGATGATGTTTGATGAAAAAGGAAAAGGGTGAGGGCACGTTAGCGAAGTGCCTGTCCGTTCCAGACATTGTATTGTCGACTTACACAGGGAAGGCAGCCCTACCCTATTCCTTCTTGCATTACCATCGCGCCTGCCTCAGTCGCAATTTTCACTTCAGGCAGACATTGGGTCTTGGGCGCACCTTCCTCTCCAGAGTTAAACCGAAGCAACACGCCAGTTCTTCGTGATGGTGATGAAATTTGTTACCAACCTAAGCCGAGGAACACAAGTTCCTCTCGCAGCAGGAAAAGGACAAATACCTAGGTAGAAAGTCGAACAACAGTTCTGGCACCTGGCCGCACAGAGACGCATAGAAAGGCGAACCCTCCCCCCGTACAAAAAAAAGACAATATGAATAGCAGGACCACCGTCCTTTGAACAAGAGAAGAGCAACAACTTAAATACCGAGAAAACCGGACCCATCAACAGCAAGAAAAAGACAACAACATGAACCGCAAGACGGACAACGCCCCTCAAACAAGAGAAAACCAACAATAGGAACAGAAAGACAGACACCCGCCTCCGACCGGGGGACGACACAAATAGAAAGACGGACACCAACCCGCAACAAATAAAACAGAATCCTGAATAGAAATACGGAAACTGTTCAAAGCTGGAAATAACTAACTATGATGTTCTTTCTCTACCTTGAATGATCTCCACTGCAATTAAACAGCCCGCAGATTGTCTAATCATACCATAAAGATAACTCAATCGTAGCCTTTATATTAGGAAAACCCTGCGATTGTTAATATACATCAAGTAGATGAGGTCAAGAACCGCGGACTCCATCTCGATCACAATGACCCGGATCCAGCCGCGAAGATAATGAACGCTCCACACGCAGAGAGATACAAGACAGAAGTCTTGATCTGATACCGTGTAAGAAGGCATAGTTGACGCTATCGAGGAACACAGCTAACATATATGAGGGTGAGAATTAAGGCTAGGAACCCAATTGCCGATAAAAGGTCGGAGGGCTTAGTCACTATGCTGGAAGAAATGGCTAGTGCCTAGTATAACAAAGGTTTTTGAAGTGTCTAGGGATGGGTCCTCTGATTCCACAGAGACCAACTGAGAAGCCATCTTCCAGAAAATGCCATCGCCACCTCTGGACTCGGACGCGTCGACATCAGCCGCCTCCCATGTTGTTTGGTCAAGTATAATCTCTCTGAGACAATCCTTGGAGCGCAGTAGTCTCTGATCAACTGGAGGCAATCAAGTAAGCACCTTCTGCTCACCACGATGCTTCACAGCCTCCATTTTCTTCGAGCAAACGAATTGAGGAGCATCGACAGCTTATTGTTAGATCACGCCATGAAGCTGCAGCATTGGTATTAAAAAAATGGATGCTACATTTATTCCTTCGCTCTAAAGACTTCATCAGTCTTGACGATCAATCCATCAATATCAAAACAACCAATAATACACAATCTGTTAATCGCTGCGTCATTCTCAGGACGAAACAAGACTCATGTATCAGCTTCGTCAGATGTCTGGGGTTGGACCTCGGGTAGTCTTTTTGTTGGATGTCGCTGTCTATCAGTTACTGTGCCTGGGATTCCAGTCTGCTTTGGTGAAGCTGGGATGCTCGACAAATGGCTGTTGGCAGACCACCAAAGTCTTGTAGACAGCGCTGGTGTAGACGGCGCTGGCGAGCGCCTGTCGGGCGTGAGTAGACGCGGTAATAACGGGCTGTACCTCGGTCGGTGCTGGAACGCGCTTTCAAGGGTCAGTAGGCGAACGAGAACTACATCGGCGCTTGCGTAGTGCTGGTCTGCGAGTCGAGGCTTCAAAAGGTTGTTTTGGTTGCGAAACAGTTGACTGCGGTTTGTAATGATTTGATCAACCAAAGTAAGTAGGTTCGGTGACGGGCTTGAACGCAAGATGTTGTTTATGTTATTGATGCTGTATTCGGAGATCGTTACGGCTTAAAGAGGGAAATCTGATATTGTATGACAGGGCTATTGAGCTCTTCCACGGTCCATGGAAATTTCAATGCACCTTATGCTTGTTTTGACGTAACTTAGCACCAGAAACATTGTGGGAGAACTATCTAGTAGAAGTCCTGGTAACAAGTGCTAAAGAGACCCTAATAGTGACAGAGGCCAGTAGATGTCTATCGTGCTTTGAAACAAATACCTCAGAGGTCCAGAATCAGCTCGAGATACAATTCCGTAAGAGATTTATAATATATCACCCACAAACTAAAGTAGTTTGACTCTATCATGGTTAAGGCTAGCTAGGTAGCTCGATGCCGACTCAAGCTTAGTACAGCAAAGAGCTGCAGACATTTAATCTACCTAGCTGATGGTAGCTTTCGTTAATAGTCCCTCTTCAGCTCTTATACCCCATAAGAACCTATAGCATCCTATGGAAGTTACCTGATTACTTGTAGCCTTTTATAAGAAAAGTCGCTGTCTTTAGTGTTGATTCAAACAGGTCCATCGCAAACAGACTTGGAAGTCAAGGATCGTATAGTCTGACTTTGAGTGCTGTGCATAAAGTAAATGCATGGATCCGTAGCATCCTTAAACATTGTGAAATCCGCACTTTCTTGAGTGTTAATCTTAAAAGCATCGTTTACTTCACTTCCTTGGACCGTGGTTGCTGAAGGAATAGTGTTGTTGACTGTAAGACAAACGTTGAAGTTGCAAAGTCTTTTTGGTCTTCTGACTATCTATTGCAAAAGAAATATCGGATAGGACTCTGTCAGCTTGAAACTCGAATTTTAAAGACGAGATGGGAATGCCACGTTTAGATTGTAAAGTCGCAACTGTAGCTCTCTTTATGCCAGTGGTGAGGAAGGGGTAAAGAGGCAATGCAGTTATGTCTTTGAACATTGTCATCAAAGTCGTTATTCCTCTTTGCTTTTGACGCTGCAAGTGATAGAAAATAAGATATACTTAATAACTGCAACTAAAGATAATAGCAGGTGTCAATTTTCATGAGGCAAGGCTTAAATGACTCTATAAATATCTATCAGCTACATTTCTTATGTTAGCTATCTATCGAAGCATATTAAGTATTGTTTGAGCTATAAACACTATTTCTAGATACATCAAGACAATGTTCTAAGGTCTGTATGCCATGTCTTATTTGTTCAGTATTCTCTTTGGCTCTTTCCTTAAAGCCTGCAATGTAGAACAAGGAAGTACAGTATCTTTTATACAGCATTTAATTCGATAGAAAATAAAAACACTCTTCAAATCCCTCAATGGTAGTATCAAAATGCTGGAAAAACACTCTACAATCTCATAGAATTAAAAAGCCACTGAATCGATAGCCAGAAGACCAAAAAGACTCCGGTACGGGGAATCGAACCCCGAGCTTCGCGGTGAAAACGCGATATGTTAACCGTTACACTATACCGGACTATTGTTAATGCTTTGGCGGAGAAGAGACAATACGTGGAGCTCCTGGATTGCTTCTTCCTTTGTGAATTTCTAAGAGAAAGAGCCTACAAGATATTGAAAGACTTTAAACTGTCAAAGTCTTTGGTTGCAACGATTGTCCATGAAAAGGAAATTAGCTATTACTTTTTGAAAAGCTACAGAACCCCTGTTCAAACTTCTATATCTCTAACTTATAGTAGAGAAAGTATCTCGTTGCGTTTGTAGAGCTTGAAGTCAAAGATTCGTCGCCATAGGTTTAAGTGAAAGCTATTGGAGCTTGATAGTCAGGTCTGCATTATTTTGTTGGCAGGCACGCAGGGAGGGGCGCTTTCCCTTTTGGAAGGAGAGTGGGGCTACAACGACATCATCACCTTTCACTTGAAGGATCTCACTCTTCCAAGATCTCACTCTCCCACGTTTTCACATGCCATGCTGACCCCACGAGCTTTCCAGATGCTATTACCCCTCATTCCAAAAATGCCCGATAAGGCTCTTGTCAGAGATCACATCTCACATTGTGAGACCAATTCCCAGACCTAGCTGACCGCCATTGAAAGAGAGCTTCGACAAGCTGAACCCCCACAGAGCATGCTCCCCCAAAACAGGGATCATGACCACACCCGGCATCTCTACCCAGATGTTCTTTCTACTCACGAGGTCCCTCTGCCAAGCGCACGTGCAGTTGGGGTACATTCCATCGCGGAAGGCTCTTTGAACGATTCGCCAATGGACCTCTCCCAAATCCCCGTTTGCGGGTTGTAGCGCGACCCTGTGCCTTGGAACCAACATGAACGGTTCCTGGACCCGTGGGCCCCCCGTTGCCACATCCCACTCCCTGGTAACCGTATTGAGTATCCACGACATCATGAAGTTGGTTCTGACCGCAGCCTTGTCAGATGGGCGCAACGTTCTTTGAAAGGTTTAAAAAGCGGAGTGGGCCGGCGACTCGGGGTTCCGGATGTAGAATTGATCTTTCTGAACCTTTGATCATTGCAATTGACTGGGATATTTGACTTTTTCTTTCTTTGATCCGTCCTAGAGATCTACCCCGTTTGGATAAGTAAACAATCGCCGTCATGTTGACCAAACCAATCTTTGTGGCTACCCACCCAAGAGCCTGCTCGACGGCCTTTGAGCGCGTCTTCATGACCAGGCATGACATCCTTCACTGTGTCCACGAGCCATTCGGTGATGCCTTCTACTATGGCCCTGAGCGTTTGAGCGAGCGCTTCGAAGACGACGAGGAGGGTCGTAAGAAGAGCGGTTTCTCCCAGATCACATACAAGGACGTGGTGGACCAAATATTCGACCCTGCAGCCAGCGAGGTTTGTCGTATTGCTAAACCCCTTGATTTCTCCTGATACGGTATACTAATACAACTCCCATCACAGGGCAAACGCATCTTCATAAAAGACATAACCCACTACCTCCTCCCCCCTCACCAAAAACCAGCCAGCATCCCCCCATCCCTCGAATCTCTCTCCTCTCCCCAAGACTCCAACAACCCAACCGTCCTCCCCTTATCCCTCCTCCGCCAATTCCACTTCACCTTCCTCATCCGCCACCCTCGCCGTGCGATTCCCTCTTACTACCGGTGCACAATCCCACCCCTCTCATCCAAAACCGGCTTCCACAACTTCATGCCCTCCGAAGCAGGCTACGACGAGCTCCGCCGCCTCTTCGACTACCTCCTCGCCCAGGGCCTCCTCCTACCGCCTTCCGACAAAACCAACGGCCACAAGCACGACGAAGATGCCGTCAAAATCACCGTCATCGACGCCGACGACCTCCTCGACCACCCCGCAGAAATCATCCAACGCTACTGCGAGGACGTAGGGATTGACTACGACCCCAAAATGCTAAAGTGGGACGACGACGAGCAGCACAAGCGCGCCAAGGAGGCGTTTGAGAAGTGGAACGGCTTTCACGACGACGCCATTGGGAGCACAGAGTTGAAGCCGAGGATGAATGGGCCGGTGAGTTTTTTTACCATAAAATAAGGGGATGAAAGAAGTGTGGATGATACTGACGATGAAATTGTTAACATGTATAGAAGATCTTGACTAGAGACGAGGAAAACGCCCAATGGAGAGAGAAATACGGCGAGGAAGGGCAGAAGCTGATCAGGGAGACGGTGGACGCCAATGTGGCTGATTATGAGTACCTCAAACAGTTCGCTGTCAAGGTTTAGACGAGCAAGAAAGTCTGCACAGACAGATACCACACTTGAATAATACACTTTTTTTATCCTCTCGTTTCTACCACACAAATGCCCAATTGTCTAAAAATACACGTTTGTCATATACCCCCTCTAAAGACCCTCGTTGGCCCACTTGGGTGCTTTGCCCGTAAACGGCTTCGGCGCTCTTGGTCTACTCTTCCACCCACTCTCGCCCTCAGGCGTAGGCTTAAACGGCTGCCTCTTCTTCTGCTTCGCAGCCTCACGCTTCGCCTTCCGCTCCGCCTTCAGCTCCTTCTTGGCCATCTTCTGCACCTTCAGATCCGCGTGGAGCTCCACCAGCCTCTCCTGGTTGGCAATCAGCTTGTCCAAGTCCTCGTTTGTCCAATCCTCCTGTGGCAGGCCAAGGACATGCTCGACATTGTCGGACCAGCTCTCGGCAAAGTGGTGGTCGAGCTCGTTGGCCCAGAACACGCGGACCTTGTGAAGCTGCTTGGGTGGTTCGGCCGGTGGTGTCTCCTGGATCTTCTCCGCCTTCACCTCCTCCTCCTTGGCCTCCTCCGCCTCCTGCTCCTCCAAATCCTTCACCCTCTCCCTCCAGTGCTTCAAATCCTCATGATTCACCACAACCTTATTCCCCTTCCCACCACCCGCCAGAATAAAGGCCAAATCCGCCACACTATTCCCCTTCTGATCATTCAGCTCCCTCCCCCTCTCCTTCTTGCTCAAGTTCAGCAGCCTCTTCGCCTCCTCCCCCCCATCATCCCACTCCAGCTCGTGCCTCTTCTTGAGCTCCACCAGCTTCTGGTAAACCGACAACCCCACCTCCCCCTCCCCGGCAGGGAACTGCACCGTGGCCATGGGCCGCCAGTAGTCCTTCCTGACCTTGATCAGCGTGTTCTTCTTGCCCGTGAACTGGACTTGTCTCAGAGCTTTATTCGCCTAAATTTTTTTTTCCCAATCCAAAATATTAGCAATTTACCCCCTCCTCATTCAAGTTGGGGGGGGGGGGGGGGGGGGGGGGGGGGGGGGGGGGGGGGGGGGGGGGGGG
>JAULSY010000004.1:211396-531502 GCA_030512305.1 Cercophora samala | reverse complement strand
TATTGTCGCCCGGTCAATTTAATTTCTAACCTTTTTTTTTCCCCAAAATTTTTTTTACCCAAACCAAAATTTTTTAAATTTCCCCCCCACATTCCATGTTCCCCCCCCCCCCCCCCCCCCCCCCCCGACCTTTTTGTTGCGTAAAAAAAAAAGAAAACTCACCCTCAACTCCTTCGTGGTAGACCACAAGACATAATTCGCCTGGATGTGATTCCACAAGTAAATCTTCTCCCCCAACGGCGTGACATCCCTCTTGGCCAGCTCCCTCGCCTCCCTCTCCTCCGCCGTCGGCTTCGTCTTCGGCACCGACAGGATCTTCTTCCTCTTTGGCCACCCCCCCTTCTCGTGCACCGAGGAAACATTTGTCCGGACAAACTCCAGCTGCTGTAGTTGTTGTTGTTGTCTCGGCACCACCGCCGCCAATGTCGGTCGCCTGGTAACAACAACAGCCGCCGGTCGTCGGGCAACCATGGACAGCAGTGGCCTTCCCGCCGACAGCCGGGAGGCTGTGCAGAGGGAGTTCATGGTGTCGTTCCTTATTCCCCCGTTCGTTTTCACTTTTCGAACTCGTTGTCGTCCCTTCAGGAGAAATCCCACCAGTATGACCCCTCCAAATCTTGTAGCGGTTTCCGTCGTGGGGTCTCGAATCGGTGCTCACCGCAAAACTTCCCCGTGTGTGTTCGTTGACTTGGACACGGGAAATGCGATCGCGCGGCGAGGGGTTGGGCGTCGTAAAGCTGGTGGTGGTTCGTCTCGTCGTTGCGCCGGCCGCGGGACAGACAGAGAGCTCCAGAACTTTTTTGGAGGTCTTCAATTGGCGCTCCGACTGGCTGGAATTGTGGGGTATGCCAAGACAGATGCTTTACAACACCCTAACCCTGATCCACCCCCTTTTCCATTCTCCATCCCACACCTACACTCTTGAACATGCACAAATAGCACCAGAGCAAAAGTATCACTCCATGATAGCCCACATATTTAATTCCGCAGGCTATGGGAATGCACAAACATAACATGTATGTACCTAGCTAGGTAAGCAGAGACTTTCCACAACCGCCTCCCATCCTTCGAGTATTATACAATCTCATCTCCCTCCTTCCCTTTCATCACACTCATCATCTTCCAGTCATGATCGATCCTTCAAAACACTCAAAGCACCAAAAATCATAATTCCCATTTTTTGCTTTGCCATGAAAGTGATAATCTCATCAAGAAAACTCCTATGAACCCCCCCAAACTCGACAGCAACATCATCAAAACTCCCTGCTCACCGCGTAAGTCCCCCCCTTGATCTACCCACCAGTGTCCACCACCCAACCCCAAACCCCATTAGTACCGCTACCGTGCCCGCAGTCATCAACCTAGGAGATAACTAATGAGTCAACGCAAAAGGCAAACAAAAGGTGGTGAGACAAAAAGAAAAAAGGCCAGTAGGTCAAGTTGACAAAGTGTTGCCCGAACAAAAACGGTAGCGAAGGTAGCAAAATCTTACGTCGTGTTTCGTTTTTTGCCGCCGCATAATCTGCTGATGAAGCCTCCGATTATGTCCACAAAGAGTAGCCGGAAAAAGGCCTGGAGCCAGCCCACCCCGTTGTGCTCCACGCCCGTTGGTCGATTCGATATCGGACTCGTAACCCTAGGAACCTCGTGTTGGACTTCGGGTGCTGGAACTCCTCTCTTCTTGAGGCTGATGGTGTTGTTGGCAGTATCGAGAGCCGTGGTATGTGATGATTCAGCAATCTCACCGTCGGTGGCTCTCTCTCCTACAGGTGCAGTGGCAGAAGCAGCAGGAATCTCGTTCTGCGTTTCGACTTGGTCGGCTACCTTGGCGGTGTTAGAGTCGTCTGCAAGCGCAAAACCATTGGCCCTCGTGGGTGTGGCGGCACCAGAGGCCTCGAGCGGTGGTGTGTCCTTGAACAGAATATCACTCGCAGTCTTTGAGCCAGCGTGGGTAGCTGATTTATCCGCAACAGGCGGCTCGGCGGTTCTAGGGCTGATGCTATCCTTCAACGAAACACCTTCGTCATCTTCTTCGGATCGGGGCTTCAAAGAGCTGGGCCTGGGCTTCATGTCTGGGTTAGAAAATACAATAGGTGATGCGGCAGCTCCGTTTTCCTCGTTGGTAGGTTCTTCGGCTTCCGAAATGACTTGGAGCGAGGGTGACACCGGGACAGAGGACGCAGAGCCATGGGAGGGCCTAGGTACCTCCAGATGCTGAGAGCCTCGATGGGAAGTGGGGATTGACGAATCGCCTAGGATGTAGTCGGTGATGTCCTGGGTTCCTTCCAGTGGGGAGTTGATGACAGGGGAGGGGGGAGCGCCCTCAAAGGACGCCTGGTCCTCGTTGAGACTGGTCTCCAGTTTACGTACTGTATCGATGATTTCCTCGCGATTGGATGGGAAACGCTCCAGTGTGGGATCATTCAGGTCGATCTGGTCCGGGTCAATGTCCTCGAGTGGTGACCTGTCGTCGCTGCTTTCCCGCCGCTCAACAGCATTGCCGGGAGTCGGCGGGCTGGGGCACTCGTGAGGAAACAGCGGCGACTTGAGGGCAAGAAATTCGTCGCCCTGGCTGGCGCTTGGGGGGCCAAGGAGGCTGTCGTCGTCGGCATGGGGCTCTGAGATGAGGATAGTCTGCCATTGTCAGTGCTGTGCGTGCATACTTATTTGATGGGACAGTGGATATTCATACATCAACCTGATCCAAAACCTCGGCCGTGTCCGCGACTTCGGCAGCAGTTTCCGCGGTTGTGGACATGGGAGTAGGCGCCCTCTCCAGCAAGCCATCCCTTGGGTCTTTGGCCGGAACTCCCTCATTCAAGAGCGCGGCAGAATCAGCGACCTCTGCGGCAGTTCGAACAAAATCCGGCGTGCCGGTACCAGACTGTGTCCGGATCTCCTGAGCCTTGATAGCTTGCAGAATGCTCTCATTGGGCAGCACTATGTTGGTAGTCGTCGAGTCTTTGGCGCTGATCTTGGGAGCCTTCTCCTCAGGGACATCGGCAGGTTCCTCTTGAGGCTGGCTCTCTTGAGGCTGGATCTCTTCGGGCACTTCAGTCTGCTCCTTCGGGGCTTCAGGTTGTTCGGGCGCCGTGATCGGTTCCTTGGAAGCTTCAGGCTGTTCAGAAGTCTCAACTGTCTTCTCTGGGGTCTCAACCTCTTCAGGTACCTCGACTGCTTCCTTCGGGGCCTGAGTCTCTTCGACCACCTCAGTTGGCTTCTTTGGAGCTTCAACCTCCTTGGCTACCTCAACCGGCTCCTCTGGAGCCTCAGTCTCTTCAACGACCTCAGTTGGTTGCTTTGGGGCCTCATCCTCTTCGGGCACCTTGACTGCTTCCTTTGGAGCCTCAGTCTCTTCGACCACCTCAGCTGGCTTCTTTGGAGCTTCGACTTCCTTTGGAGCCTCAGTCTCTTCGACGACCTCGATGGGCTTCTTTGGGGCCTCAACCTCTTCGGGCACCTCGACTGCTTCCTTTGGAGCTTCAGTCTCTTCAACCACCTCAGCTGGCTTCTTTGAAGCTTCAACCTCCTTGGGTACCTCAACCGGCTCCTTTGGAGCCTCAGTCTCTTCGACTACCTCGGTGGGCTTCGCTGGAGTTTCATCCTCTTTGGGTGCCTCAACCTGCTCCTTTGGAGCCTCAGTCTCTTCAACGTCCTCAATTGGCTTTGGAGCCTCGACCTCTTTGGGTGCGTCGACTGGCTCCGCGGCCTGGGTCTCTTCAACCACCTCAGTTGGCTTCTCTGAAACCTCGGCCGCTTGGGGCACCTCGGCTGGCTCCTTCACAGCCTGTGACTTGTCGTTAACCTCGACTGGTTCGTTTGGAGCCTGAGCATCTTCGCTCAGCTCGGCTGGCCCCTTGTCCTCGGTCGAATCAATTTTAGATCTGCATGCGTTAGTATATCTATGACATATAACATTTTGTGTGCCCTTACTCTTTTGGTGGTTGAATCTCCAGCTCGTGATTGGTATTGCCAGACGCATCAGTCACGGTTGGCTGACCGGGTGCCAGATCCCACCAATCACCGTTTCCAATGCGAAATTTGTATTGGTGCTTGGATCCAACCTCACCAAACACCTGTTTTGTAAAGAGATGCTCGCCATTCTCCTCGGTGGTGTAAGACATCTCCTCGGGAGTCCATGGCGGGTTTGAAAAGGTGCCGGCCACATAGATAGGCGGCTGCGTCCCGGGCTTTTCGTACGTGACGACGATGGGAATCTTGTCCGACGGCATGGCGGGCGGGTGGCGGATGGCGGACGGCGGACGGATATGTCGGGTAGCCGGCAGGGAATTCGGTTCAGGGGGTTGAGACACAAGGGGACCGCGTCATTGAACTATCACCACTGCACTGATGAGGTAGAGGATGATGGCTGAGGATACCAACCAGAAGTAGAGTAAACTGCTGGTGGGTTGAGTTAACAACAGGTATGGGGGAGGTAGGTGGGTAAGAACAGGAGGTAAAGAGAGGTAAGTAAAAGGTAAGGTAAGGTAGCGAGGTCGAGAATGCGCCGCACCCAATTGTTTCAGGGAGAGTTCTCCTTCCAAGTTCTCATCACGCCACTGGTTCTGCGAGGGGTGTGGGACTTAATCAAGGTGGGCAGGAATCGCGCGGGGCAGAGTTGCACGGCAGCAGAGGCTAGAAGGAGCAATGCACGAAGCTGCTGTCTTCACCGTCACTCTGAAGATAAGGAAGGGAACCCGGGAAGAAGACCTACAGGGCAGTGATATCTCCGTCCCACCCACCGCAGGAAATGGAATGGAACTGGAATCAAGCGGTCTGAACACACTGATCACTGAACAACTTCCAAAAGTGTCAAATTTTTCCATCTCGGCCTCACCGAACTCGGGGGGCTAGGCTAGTAGACAAAGAAATGGACTCATGGAATGGAGCAACGAAGCTGCCAGTGCCAGCAAGCAGAGCTGAATTCCAAGCTGCTGCACGTCGACCCAAACAACCAGGTTATCCCAGCCCGAGTGGACATGATTTTTGGGCGGCACGCAGTGATGATAACGATATGAGGTACAACAGTGGTCAGCAAGCTCCTCCAGCTGTTATTCAAACGCCGTTGACTGGTGCTTGAACGGTCGTTAGCTCTGGAGCTAGCAGCTAGCGTCGATCCCCCGCCCGGTCCGCCAAGAGCCTTCCAAGGCCTTGCAGTGCGTCATCGACAGCGGTGACAGGCCCGGCGCCGCTTGGCGGTCAACTTGGGCAAAAACATCGATAAACAATTACTGCCATCTCCCACCGCCTTATTTTCAGGTGCACTGCAGGGTTCCATCAGTCCATCTCAACACAACCCCTCACCCTCACGACGACGCTTTCCTGTCCCAAAGCTCCAGTTATATAAACAAAATCCCATTTTCTACGTCGTCTTGGTTGCGGCCCTCGCTACCTCTTGCATTAGTTCAGGCATCCATCAGGAGGAAATACTGTTCTTCGCAGCTTTTACTCAGCTTTCGCCTTTTTTTTTCCATTGCGAAACATTGTCGCAAAACCACGCGAGATCCTCGACTCTTGGCATCAGCTACCCCTGTACCCTGTCTAACGACCGCTTCCCGACGGTGTCTTGTCTCGGAAGTATTCCAGATTTCGATATCTTCGACAAGCGGCAGAGCAAGTGAATAAGCTTCGAATATCGACTTGCTCCCTCGACCCTCTTTTTTTTCTTTCTCGGCAAGCTAGAGAGCAAAAAAAAGGAAATCCCGGGTTAGGCACCGTCAGGCTTCCTGCAACTCACGTCCCCCATCGCCGTTGTCACCGCCCGCTCCAACACACCTCGCATCCGAAGCAGACCACGTCAACGCACCACTTGCAACGTTCCGACAATGGCGGCATTACCACCCGATACGATCCAGGTGAAGCGCAAACGTGGCATTGATGATGCCCCTGTCGACTTTCTCCGTGCGTGCTTCTAAACCTCGTCCATCTACCTATGCGTCGTTCGCTGTACTGACCACTGTGTATCACAGGGGTCGATAGGAGCAAGCGCTATCGCATCATCTCTGAGGAGGTCGGCTGGGTCTATCAGCGCAAGAAGGTTGCTGTCGAGAAGGACAAGAAGGGAAAGCAGGACGCCGGTCCTGAAGTTCCTACCATTGTGCCTACCCAGGAAGGCGATGAGAAACGACTGAATCGCCCCAAGAAAACACCCAAGGCCCCGAGCTCTAATGCTTCCACGACTCTTGAGCCCGTGCCTGCATTGGCGCCCGCAACAGGACTGGCACCGGGTGCATCCGATTTGAGCGACCCAACAGTTAACCTGCGTAAATTCCACTTGTCGAGGCCCAACTCGTCACAGCCATCCGCTGGCGTGACCAAGAAGCGCGGTGCCACTGCTGTCTTTGTCGAGAGGGGCCCAAAGAGACAAAAGTCCGCAATTCTGACCCCCCAGATTGTGAAGGATATTCTCGACCAACCCAACACAACACAGTCCTCACACAGCTCTTTGCTTGCCAAGGATTCATCCCCGAACCCCCAGGAACCAGAGTCAAAGCCTGTCGTCTACAAGCGACCAGGAACCAAGCCTCGGAACAAGGAGTCAACAGCCGAATCCGGAACACCCGCGAAACCCACTGTCCCCCCTTCCATGCACAATCGAGCAGCCAATATGGACGAACTCTCCAGGGCCATGGATTTCTGGACACTGAGTGAAATCAACAAGAATCTAGACCGAGTGGATCATCTCAATGCCAAATCCAAGTCCAGCCCAGTCAAGTCCCGGTTCCAACCAAAGGCACCCAATCTCCGCTACCATGAGCGGCATCCGACAGAGAACGTGGCCCAACAGCAGCGCGCTAAGGAGCAAGCGGCCGCGCCTGCAGCTGCAGCGTCAACATCTACCATGGATGTCGACATGATCGACACCTCGGACGACGATGATTATGTGATTGAGACGTACGAACGTGTCCCCGCGGAGCGGCTACGGGACCAGGTGGTGCCAGCCCATCGTGTCGGATTGCTTGTCTTTGACAATGAGCCCGATATCGCCGATTTCTTTTACGGAAATGACGATGAAAGCGATGATGAGTTTCCCGAAGACGAGGATGACGAGAACGGTGAGTAGCGTAAAGCTCCTAGCAAAGCGGACCACAAGCTGACAATTTTGCAGCGGAGAACTATTATGCCCATGAATACCCCGACGAGGAACTTGAGTGGGATGATGAGTTTGACCACAACGCCTATCAGTATGCAGCTCAGAACTTTTCAGAAAACGAAGAGTGGGACGAGCGTGACTTTGCGGACGAAGCTTGGGATGCCAGCGATACAGTTAAGAACTTTTGAGTGGGCAACAAGCAGGATTCTTCTTGAGAGTGGTGGTCTCTAGAGTGGCATGGGAAGAAGCATTATATTTCAGCTATACGCAAGAAATGATACCCTGGGCATGTCCCGCATCTTTAGTCTAATAATATGTTCACCATGACTCGAAGTCTTCCCCTTGTACATTAACTGAAGTTGAGAAGAAAAGAGTGTTCCTCCAAGTGTCTGCTTTGAGGGCACTTGTAAAGCCAATCTCAATAGCTGATGTCAACAATTACTGAGGGTGCATGGTCTAGTGGTATGATTTTCGCTTCGCATCTTTCCAAAGGCGCGATTACATTGTGAACGGTCCCCGGTTCAATCCCGGGTGCATCCAAATTCCTTTTGCCCTAAACGTAGTTGTCAAGCTGACACTATTTTGGTTGAGACTTTTTGGGGCTTGGTTTTATTTCACCACTGGCCCGACGGCTTCCGAACGAAGAGAAACACAATTCGTATGTTTTGTTGATTCGGCATGGCCGACCTTTAGGAAGTGAGGCATATATCATGTACCCCCGCAGACAGTCCCTGATTTATCGGGGCCGTCGGAGAAGGCCTCAACTCACTACTTGAGCTGTCTACTTGTTGCCTTCTGTGGTGTCTTGAACGCTATGCTAGTATACGACGGAGGTCTCACACATCATTGAAAATCTGGTTATTCCGTCGATGCCCGAGATGTCTGGAGCATAATAGTGGCCTTCGTTCCTGCCAAAACAGCACATCTCATGAGGTTTGCGTCACGAACATGGCATGGGGAAGGTGCGAGGAACCATGGGCTGGCAGGAACATCATCTTATGACAGGTCCTCGGGGCCTTCCGCCAGGGAAGTTATCATTATGGCACGCAAATCACTTTCACATCAGGAGTTTTCCACACGTCTTTCGGGAGAAATCGTCTGCCACATCCTCGGGTCAGCCCAAAAGTGACCAACTACCACCTGGTCTCAACGGTGGTGTCGATGGACCATAGGCCGACAATTCTCGAGTGGCGTTCCTCCGGCCCCAGGGGCTTGTGGCTGCGCTGACTCATTATCCGGTTCCTCACAGGGAAGATAAAAAGAATCCGGGACCCAGGCCCGGACGGACAGGTACGTGGCTTCCCATTCCCTTGGACCCCTACAAGACTAAGCAAAACCTTTCCAGCCCTCGTTTTTGTCCCCTGCTCGTTCAATATTAATTCAACTTTAAGCTTTGGTGTGCCGGAAGTCGGGACAGCTGGACCCAGGGCAAAAGGCCGTTCCCTTTTAAGGCTGGTGTTGCCCCGGTTTCTTGATAGCCTGGCCTGGTCATCGCCGATCGATCTCGCTTTTTTGAGGTTGAAGATACAGATCGCCAACGGTGCTGTCCAATCCCGGACCTGAACGAACGACGACGACGACGACGACGACGACGACGACGACGGCGACGACACCGCGATGAAGCTGCCTCTTGTAGCGGGTGGGCTGTTGGCTGTTGCCACAACGCTCAGCCCGGCGGTGCTGGCTTGTGACAGTTGCTACGGTCCCATCGAGGGGCATGCTTCGAAGCATGTGCGTGTCGTGAAACGCATGCAACCGGGGGCGCTGGACGCGAGGTATGGTCCTACGAGACCGTTGCAATGGGGGCAGCTGAATGTTCTACATACGGTCAGTTGACATCTTGGTTTTAGCACCACAAAACAGTTCTTACCGCGGAAAGGCCCTGGAATTTTGCTCGAATCTGTACTCACAATATTTGACAATAGTCCGATACCCATGGGTGGCTTTCCGGCCACATCAAGGAGGCCAATTATGGCGCAGATTGGGGCGATTATGTCTCGTTTGTATCAAGCATGAAAAGTACGGCCGAAAGTCTTGGGGTGGATCTGCTTCTGGTAGACTCTGGTGATCTCCACGATGGCACCGGCTTGAGTGATTCTACGACGCCAAACGGGGAGATTTCCAATGAAATCTTTGTCAAGCAGACTAAATATGATTTGTTGACTATCGGTGTGTTCCTCACCCCTTTTTCCTCCAGATTTCAAGCGAATCCGTACTGACATCGGTGAGTGGTGAAGGCAACCATGAGTTGTATGCGTCCGAGGTGGCCTACCAGACATTCAACAATTTTAGCCGGGCATGGGGCGACAAGTACTTGACTTCCAATGTCGAGATTATGAATCCTGAGACTCAGGAGTGGGAGCATGTTGGGAAGACGCACAAGTATTTTACCACAAAACATGGTAAGTTGCTTTCACGTTTTACGATAGAAGAACATAGCTCAATCATGTTTCCTAGGCCTTCGCATTATGGCTTTTGGTGTTCTCTTTGACTTCAGTGGTAAGTGTCCATGATCGCATATACCAAGGGGACTCTCCTAACCCTGAGCAGCCAATACAAACGCCTCACGAATCACCAAGGCTGCAGACATGGTCAAACAGGATTGGTTCCAGCAAGCAATTCATCACCCGGAACCTATTGATGTCTTCCTTGTTCTTGGCCACAACTCAGCACGCCCGGGGCGACAGGCCAGTACGATGAAGACGGTTTACTCTGCCATCCGAGAGGCTCATCCTAACACCCCAATTCAAATATTTGGTATGTAATCGCCTAGTGATACCGAAATGGGAGAAGCTAATAGCAGACAGGTGGACATAGTCATATGCGAGATTTTGTAGTCTATGATCAGAGCTCCACCGCCTCCGAGTCTGGTAGGTGTCTTCCTTTGCCCCTTTTCCCATGAAGTATAACTGACGTTGCCAGGCCGATACTGCGAGTCTCTTGGTTGGTTCTCCATGTCAGGCTTCAACTCTTCCACCAGCGGCTTTACTGGCCCTCTCAACCCCAAAGGCGTCCCCAACCCCAACCGAACCGCCACTGTCGCCAATCCAGTCAACCCTACCCCCATCGACAAGAGAGGCGAGCGAAATACCCCGCCCTTCTTGTACTCTCGGCGGTATCTCGACTGGAACCGGCTGACTTTTGACTACCACGCTCCCGGCTCTCAGTTCCTTCACAACTCCATAGCCCACTCTCATCCAAACCTGATCTCCTCACCATCTGCCTCCAACACCTCCTTCCAACTGAAACAACAGGGTGCTCAAGTCTCGTCCAGCATCACATCCTACCGTCAGCAATTAGGCTTGGGAAAGGTGTACGGTTGCGTGCCACAGACGTTTTGGGTGACGGGGGTGCCGTTTATGGCGCCAAACTCGATGTACACCTTTTTGGCGGACGCAATGGCCCATCAGATTGTCAACCCAAAGAGGGCAAAGATCCCCAGGGTGCACATCAGCAACACGGGGATGGCGAGGTTCGACTTGCACAAGGGTCCATTTACGATGGATGATAGCTATATCACTTCGCCGTTTCCGAGTCTGGTGGTGTATATCCCCGAGGTTCCGTGGGAGAAGGCCAAGGGGGTGTTGGAGAGGATGAACAAGAAGGGGGCGGGACAGGGGAGGAGGGTGGAGTATAATACCACGTCTACTGGCGCCCCCAAGTTGGGGAAGAGGGAGTTTGGGGTTTGGCAGGGAGAGGAGTGTACTAATCCACCGATTGGGGAGTTTGGGGTTATGGAAGAGAGAAAAGTCCTGGGGAAGAGGGAGGAGATTATGGGGGTTCCGGTGGGCAATGGTGGGGGGAGGAAGCAGGAAGTGTTGGAGGTGGGTTATACGACGGAGGATGATTTTGGGGTGGATGGGGATGATACTGTTCACGAGAAGATTGCAAAGTATGAGATTCCGGGTTACTTTGGGACTACGGCTGGGTTTCCGGAGTGGAAGAAGGGAGGGAGAAAGGGGAGGAAACAGGAGCCGAGGGTGGTGGATTTGGTGTTTAACGACTTCATCAATGATGATTTGCTGGCTGCGCTGGGGGGGAATTACACAGCGGAGGATATCAAGTTTTATATGGAGCCGTCCAACTATACGCTGAGGGACTTTTTGGTGCCGTATGTGGAACAGAATTGGCAGGAGGGAATGCCGAGGTGTGAGATTTCGGGGTTGAGGCCGATTGTTGGGTGAGGAGGGGGTGATTTTGAAGGTTTTTTTATTTTTTACAGGAGTTATGGGGGATCCAAAAAGAGATACAAAAAAGTTTGGTGGGATATGGCCTTGTTTGACTTTTATCTACGGATGGGAAAATGGAAGGGGAACGATCAGATGATCATGCTGGAATGAGTTTTTGGAGGGGGTAAAAGAATAGATTTAGGCAGCGATGCTAGAGAAGGGACAGAGTAATTTTTAATGATCAACTTGAACAAATTGCGCGAGCTTGCAACATGGCAATTTCTTTTGAAAAGTGAAGGATAGCAGGCAGCCGTTTATGAGAGAATTACCCCTTTAAATTCAGGGTTAGGGGAGTTTACGGGGTTGGTTTCCACTGAAGGGTTAGGGTTATGCACAATCATTGCATCCAATCAATTGACGTCGCCAAACCAGTTTGGGAAGGGATTCGATGTTTGTGTGTTTTTGCATCCACTGGCCACCAGTCACCACTCATCACGAATCAACGACACTCACTTTTGAGAAAAAGTCGCTCACATGTTTGCGCGCAATCGATAACACGGAATTTTTTTTTCACACACCCTCTCCTAATTCGACATCATTCTTCTTTATTCGGCCTTCATATTCCCCCCCCCCCTCTCTCCAGGCCAGGCCAGGCCAGGGCAGGGCAGGGCAAGGCACAATGAGGAAATCCCTAGCAGCCTCCTCCTCCCGCCTCGTCCGGCTCCCCCTCGAGGCAGCGCGGCAGACGCCCCCGAAATCCTTCCCCGCGATCTTTGCCCGGGGCGGGACGTCCAACGGGCTTGTGGTCATGGAGCATGACCTGCCCCCCCGGTCGCACTGGCCTCGTGTCCTGTCCAGAGCGATGGGCTCGCCCGATCCGTACGGGAGGCAGCTAGATGGGATGGGGTCGGGGTTGTCGTCGACGAGCAAGATCTGTATCTTGTCCCCGCCGTCGAGGGGGGATGTCGATGTTGATTTCACGTTTGTGCAGGTCGGTATTAAAGAGGAGAAGCTGGACATGGGGGGCAACTGTGGGAACTTGAGCAGTGTTGTTGGGCCGGTGGCGTTTGATGCGGGGATGGTGAGGTTGGGGAGGAGGGGGGTGGTGGGGATTAGGAAGGGGGATTGGGAAGAAGGGGGGGAGGAGGAGGAGATGGTGGGGAGGGTGAGGATTTTCAATACGAATACTGGGAAGGTGGTGGAGAGCTTTTTTAGGGTGGGGGGGAACCCGTTGAGGTTTGATCCCGGGGGGGGTTATGAGATGGATGGGGTGGGGGGAAAGGGGAGTAGAGTTGTGATGAGGTTTTTGGAACCGGGGGGGGCGAAGACGGGGAGGACGTTGCCTACGGGGCGGGGGGTGGATGTGTTGAGGTTGAGGGGGGGAGGGGGGGTGGAGGCTAGTTTGGTGGATGTGGGAAATCCGGGGGTTTTTGTCAGGGTGGAGGATTTGGGGGTGGAGGGGTGGGAGGGGTTGACGCCGGGGAGGGTGGAGGAGGATGGGGAGTTGAAGGAGAAGCTCGAGGAGATCAGGCAGGCGGGGGCGGAGATGATGGGGTTGGATCCGGGGACGGAGAGCGTGCCGAAGGTGGTGATGGTGTTTCCTCCGGAGGTGACGGCGAGGGAGGGGGGGAAGGGGGCGAATGTCAAGTGTTTGGCCATGTCGATGGGGCAGGCGCACAAGGCGGCCCCGTTGACGCTGGCGTTGTGTCTTGGTGCGGCGGCGAGGCTGGAGGGGACTATTCCAAACCAGCTTGCGGTAGGGCTGGATGATAAGAGTGACGTTGTGACTATTGAGCATCCCAGTGGCAAGCTCGATGTGGGAGTCACTATCGAGGACGGCAAGATTGTCTCGGCCGAGCTGCACAGGACTGCCCGAGTCCTGATGAAAGGCCAGGTTTACTACTAGGATTCTAGTGTACACGGGTAGCCGTTTCTGGGGCCGCGAGCATTCACACGCTAGCTGTGGCACGACAAGACTTGGCTTCTGCATGAAAGATGACGGGTTGCATCTGCGATTTACTAGGGTCATACCAAACGCCCTTGCATATCGGAATCCATCCCGGGCCGGGGCGTGAGCCACGGATGACATATAATGGAAGAAGACGTGGAACTTCTAGTCAGGGTTTCGAGGTCATATAACTGCTGGTGATGGCCGGAAATACTGGTGGAGGTTCAAAATTGTCATGTTCCAGTAGTGTGTCGTCTCTCTGCTGACCCCATTGGCGGTGGCTGACGTGAGATCCAGCTGCCCGGTAACAACGCACGCATATTCGGAGGCTTCGACAACTCCACCATCGCCGAATCATGGCTTGCGCGACTTCACTCGGTGTTCATCACTGAAAGCTATTGGACGTTTACCGTATCCTCTATGGATTTTAACATGCCGGAACATGACAACGGGCGTTTTATGCGTCGTGGTACAGCTTCGCCGGACGATCTACCCGTTGGTTCCCGCTGATGCCCGGGCCGGGGATGATGGTGGAGATAATCTTTGTCTTTTTCAATGTCATATTGACAAGATCTCGTTTGCCAGTTATGGAAATCGTCATACGTCGCCGGGTTGGCACTATTACATGTTCCAGCAGCAACACGCGCTTGTCTCCCGTCAATGTTCCATCCGTGGGGCCCATATCATCTATTGTAAGCTGGAGCCTGATTGACTAAGCTGCACATTTCAGCTATACGGGAATTGCAGAGGGACATCGGCATCTTGGACGTTCAGAGATGGGATCTCACTCCTTGATTTGATTTGATTTGAGTGACTTGCCGAGGATATATATAGTATTTGGCATATGTTTTTGACTGAACATACATACTCGTCAGTGGCTTTTTTGAAGAGAGGGGACACGATAGTCATCATATATGCGAAACAGATTACTGATACAGCCTTGGGTAGGCACGCTATGATTATGTATTTGGCCTGTGAGAACTTAGCGTGCTTTGGTTTACAAGGCTTGCGGCGGAGCTCGAAAGGGCAGCTCGTGGAGAAGAATAGAAGATACCTAGCTAATTTGCCTGGCGAGCTTGTATGAACCCCGTATATGCTTGGATCAGGCTTCCGTATGCGGTAGTATTTCCAAGACGAGGTTAGCTTCGAAGGTGATCCGCAGAGCGCCACGGTGTGCTTCCGTTGCCTTTCCAGCTCACCTTATACAGTGTACATACAGAGCTACTACAATGTACAGACATACAGTATTGGTTCAAGTATCTGTCACGGCCTGCAGCCCTGCGAGGCGCCGTAACGGCGGGGGCTAACATGCTGCTCGGGCAGCGGCCTTAGCAGGGTATGGCCGTCGAAGCCCTCGCAGCCAGTGTGTCGCATAGGTAATTCCAAAAACTGCATGTCATTGTTTAGCTCCATTTCTAGTAGCAATAGCAGAGCAGGCAGAGAGAATACAGGGTCATGGACAGGGTCATGATCAAGGAACAGGCGAGGCACGATATGCTTATAAACTTTATCTTGCTGCCCGTTCCCCTGGTTTTCTTGGAACTTGTCCGCTTCCAGAATTGCCTTGTTATTTTCGACCATTTGTTTTCTTTTTGACCAACCCCTTTTCGTCGTCCAAGAGCAAGGGGAGTGGTCCACCCACTCAACACTCGAGCCAAGACAAGAAATCTGAGAACTCATACGTCACGAACCAGACAACATGGACCACTTCAATGCGACTGTCAAGGACGGGAAGTTGGTTAATACCCGCCGCGGACTTCAAGTGTCGAGACAGAAGTTCAATGGGATCTCGTTTGTGAATACGTCAGCTCAAGATACTGCCTCTTCTTCTGGAACGCAGTCGTTTCGCCTGGCGAAGGAGTCTCCGTCGAAGGCTACATCTCTGCCAGAGATCAGATTTGCCGAGCGAGGGGGAGAGTCGCAGTTTGCTGGTACAACTTCGAATATACAGGAAGGGCAAGGTCGGACACCGAATCTGAGCTTTGTCTCTGAAACAGGACAGCAGCAGCAGACCAAGAAGCAGCCGCGGAAGAGAACCACCTCAAAGGCACAACAGCAGCAACGAAGATCTTCGACCTCCCCATACCTGTCCTCGCCTGACTCCCGTCCACCTTCCCGGTCATCCATCGCTACACCATCACCTAGATTTGAAGAGACATCTTTCCAGTTCTTTGCTGCTCCTTTCCCAGTCTCGCAGCAGCAGCAGCAGCAGCAGCAGCAACAACAACAGCCGTTTTCTTCCGCCGCTATCCAGCACCAACATCATCGCTACCAGCAACATCTACAAGTCAACAATATACCCTCTCCGTCACCACCTCCGCCATGGCCATCGAGCGAACCAGGGCTCAACACCAACTTTTACCCTCCTTTCACACCCTCCCAATCCGACTGGGAGCTCTTCCACCATCACAACACCCACCACTTGCCCCTTCAACTCTACCCCTACGAAGACATCCTCACTTACAACCCCGCCCGCTCAGGAGGCGAAGAGTGCTCCATTGCTTCCTCCGATATTGCCGCTTTTCACTGTGTTCTAATGTGCGGATCTATTGCCGAAGCCGTCTCGAACCAATGCCACCATCTGGCATCCGAGTCCGAGACAGAGTCAAGAGGTTTTGCATATCACATCTCCAAGATATGCGCGATATTGAACAAGAAGCTGGATGGGAGTGCAGGGGAGGGGGTGGATGCGATAACGCTGCATTCTATTGCCATGTTGGCTTGGATGGGGGTATGTCTAGGCTTTACCAGCCCTCTCGATAAGAGCTCCTAGGTAATCAAGGCTAACATACGAAAAACAGTGCTATGTTGGCAGGCTAGACCATTGGCACATGCACATGCGCGGACTTCAAAAGGTTCTTGACGTGCTAGGAGGCCTGGGCGAAGGAACAAGACTACCAACTTGGGTAGTGAGGAGGATGCACACGCAAGTAACCCCCCCCCCCTTTTGACCCCAGCGAATAACCTTACAAACTAACACCATCCCCAGCGCCGACCTAAAAGGGGCCACAGCCCTCGCCTCAACCCCCTACCTCCCCTTCACACAACCACCACTCCCCTCACCAACAGCCACAATCCTGCCCCTGTCTCAGCTCACCCACACCTCCCACACCATCACCTCCACCCTCCAACCCCTCCACATCCACCCCTCCGTCATATCAACCCTAACCTCCCTCTCAACCTTCACCTCCGCCATCCACCTAGCCCGCCAATCACCCAACACTTCCATCAAATTCGACCCCTACACCTTCACCGCCGAGCTCCAATCCATCACATACTCCCTCCTAACCCTGCCCCAACCCCTAAACAAACCCCCCGGAGCTGTATCCAGCAACACCCAATCACCAACCCCCGACATGGCATCCTCCCTCGAGCAATCCCTCCGCATCACCTCCCTCCTCCACCTCAAAGACCTCCTCCCCGACCACCCCCGCAACCTAGGCGGTTCCACCGCCCTCCTCGCGCTTCTCCGTCATCACCTCCGAGATATCACCCGTATCATCTCCTCCCCAGAGCATGACAATAACAACATCAACCCCCTAATTGACCCTCAACTCCACCACCACCAGATCAAACCAAACCAACAGACAAAACAAGTCCTGACTTGGCTCTGCCTAATGGGGGATACAGCCACCCAGCTCGCGATCCGAAACGACTGCCGGTATCGGGAAGGGGACGGTAACAGTGTCATTGAGGATGAGAAGGAGTACCCAAGAGAAATATTCAAGGAGTGTTTACTCTCTGTCTTTGGTGGCAATGATGACAATAACAACAACAACAACAACAACATCACCGAAGATGATCTAAAGTTTGTCAGGTTATTTGATTTGAGAGGGATCATGGGCGGCGAGGAGGGGTGGGATGATAGGGAGGGGGTTGCTTTGCTTTTGAGACGGTAGACATACATCTACCTAGTCTAGCTCAACTTGGCAATATAAATACAAGATCATGCCAATTACATCCACCATACTTAACTCCATAGACAATACATCACCAAGGCTTTTTGACGAGCAAAATAATCATTTCCATCTAAAACCATATATACACAATAAAAATACTCCACCCCCCCTCCCCTTCCCTTCCCTGACCCCCCCCCGCCCCCTTTTCCCTCTCCCTCCCTCCCTCACCACCTACCTACTAAATCACTAACCCTGAACAAAAGTTAAGCAAAGCCGAGCCAAATCGAAAAAAGCTGAAAAGTTTCCCCACTTCTCTTTCAAGGATAACAAACAATATATAAAAAAAACCACAAAAACAAACAGGTTAACCATTCACGCCGCTACCCACACACCCGCACACACACACTCAAATTACCCTACCCATCCTACCCACATCCATCCATCCTTAAGCAGCAGCAGCCCTCCCCCTCGTCGCCCGTCCAGACGTCCTCGTCGGTAGTGTAGTCTGCTTCTTCGCCGCCGGCGCCGCCTTCTCCTTCGCAGCAGGTTTACCCTTCTCTTTTGCCACCGCCGCCGCCGTTGACCTCCCCTTTCGCCCATTAGCCTTTGCCGGCGGTGGTGCCTCTTCCTCCTCTTCCTCCTCTTCTTCTTCAACCACCACCTCGGCCTCCTCTTCCTTTTCATCATCCGCCTCAACCTCTTGCTCCTCCTCTTCCTTCTCTTCCTCGGCCGCTTTCTCATCCGTCATCTCGACATCCCCTTCTTCTTCCTCCTTATCCTCCTCCTCCTCTACCTCAGGTTCAGAAAGTTCACTACTACTCTCATCATCCCCCTTCTTCCTACTCTCAGCCTCAGCCCCCTCATCATCCGACCCCGCCTCCTCCTCGCCATTATTCTCCCCTTCGTACTCCCACTCAGCAACACCATCCAGCATCTCCTCATCGTCTTCGGACGAGTCCCGCTCAATGTAGGATTGGTTCCCCTTGGCCATCGACCTCCCCGAGCGACGCCGGTTGGCGTCCGAGATGGCTGATCTCTTGGGAGAGGACGGTGCCTTCTTCGGCTTGGAGGGCTTCTTTGGTTTGGGGGTGGCAATCTTCCTCGCCTCCTTGATCCTGGGCTCTTTGGGTTGAACTCGGGATTTCTTGGCCGCGGGTCGGGACTCGGAGTTGCCGTCGGCGGTTGATTTGCGCTTCTGTTTTATTATTAGTATTTCATGTTGTGTGTATATTTGGGGGATAAACATACCTTCTTGCGATCCATCGCCCTAAGCAAATCATCCAGCTTCTCGTCAATCTCATCAGGCACAAGCACGTTCTCCGAAATCTCCTGCGCCTCCGTGTGCGACTTGAGAGGGCCGTACAGCCCCTTTGGCATCCCAACCTTGTCAGGCCAGGCGTTGAACGTCCAGTTTTTCTTCTCTTGCCACTTGCGGATGATCGCCTGTGTCAGATCACACAAGACCCGGTGGCCGGTACTCTCAGGGTTGAGCGCATCCTGAGTCTGCTTGGCACGCTCGGCGTACTTGTACAGCAGTCCCAGATTGGACTCGGTAGCCACCAGGCTGACATAGAAGAGGATATATCTCGCGTGATCGACGAGCTCATCTGGGTCCGAACTGTAGTCTGGATGATGCGCAAGGAGCGAGAAGAGGCGAGGAAGAACAGCCTCGAGCACATGTTGCTTTGTGCCAGCATAATGCCGCGCCCTAGACCGGACCCACGTCTCCGTCCTCAACTTGAACTCGGCATTGGGCTCAAAGGCCATCAGGAAGATCATGGTGAAGAACCGGGGCCGAAGCCTGTCATCGGCGAGATACTTTTGCAGCTTCCTCACAAAGCCGTGGCGGACCTCCTGAGCAGCGTCCTGTGTGGTCAAGGCTAGTGTGTTGAAATCTTCTGGCGTAAGGATCTCGTCAAAATGCTTCTGTATGCAGAGCTTGAGGATAAGCTGAGCAGCAAGCAGCCGCAACCGGGACCGATGATGCTTTGGGGTATTTTTGGTCTTGGCGATCTCGCCCTTATTGCGAACCAGCTGTATGAGCATCTTCCAAATGTCAGCTCCATTGTCCTTCGCCTCTTCGGCATCCATACTCCTCAGCTTGTTTGCCAGAGACTTCAGTGCCAGACACTTGGCTTGGCACTCTTCATCCAGCTCAGCATCGTCCACCCACTCTGGATCACTGTCGCTAGCCTCCGTTCGCACCTCAAGAAGGATTTTCAGGACCACATCAAGGATCTTATCCTCGGCGTCCTGAGCGACCTTCGGGGCCAGAAGTTCAAGCTGGCTCACGGCCGAGAGCTTGTTGAGAAAGTGCTTGGAACCATATGTCCAATCCTTGAAAATGCGCTGGAGAAGATCCTTAGCATACACAATGCTCTTATTGTCCTGTTTCGACAGCAGGATATTCACAGCATGTTTGGCGACCTTGGGCGGTTGGCCATACAAGGCGAAGCTAACCAAACTGTGCACAAAATCCCGGTCCATAGGGACATCCTTGGGATACTTTCTGGCATAAGTCGAACAAGCCTTCAACGTTTCGGCCACAGACGGGTCATTCTCGCGGTTCTCGGTAGGCGCCTGATCTACCAGATCCTTGCAGAGTTGCCCAATGTGAGTCTTGAAAAGGTCAGGGTTTCGCTGGGAAATCTCGTTCAAAACCTCATGTGCCGCACCGCCCAAGCCATCCTTGTTGGACTTGGAGTAGTCCATGATGGTGGCCAAGTGACTGCGGTTGAAAATAAAACGGCCAGATCGATAGAGAAGGGGTAGCAGTGTCTCGTGAATGGTCGACTCCTTCCCACTTTGAATCCGCTTGATCAGCTCCTTGAGTGCGTTGTGGACTGTCTTAAAATCTTGCTCTTGCCCGATAATATATCTGACGAGACCCCGATTCCGCCGATCGTTGGCCTTTGCGAATTTCAGCAGATCTTGAACGCTCTGTGGGGAGTTCGGAAGGAACTGAGCGATATACTGAACCGTCTTGTTCAGGTTGGCCTGCTTCTTATCGGCGTTGTCATCCATGACACCTCCGTTGTACAGCTCGCACTGTTTGATGTATGTCTCGAGAATCTGAGCAAACTGCGGCTGCCTCGCTTGCAGGGCGAAGAAGGCTTTCTTGGCCATTGGGTCGAGAGATCTCACAAGGAGCAATATCCTCTCTGCCCTGATAGCATCAGCATCAGCAGCAGCGGCGGCGGCGGCAGCAGCCTGTGATTGCGAGCTTCCATTCGCAGACTTGGGAGCCTTCTTTGCTGGTGGGTAGTTAAGAGGGATCAGGCACTCAAATATAACGCGGTCTAGCAAAGCATTGACCTCGGCATCATTGGCATAAAAGGCATTGTAAATGCGGCTTGGGACACCGTCCAGCGCCGCAATCACGGCCTCATTTCCAGCAAGTATTTCCCCGGTCCCAACCGCCCAGAGCTTTCCGAGCAAGGACATAGCGGCCACTCTCACAGCCGGTCTCTTGTCACGGCAACGGTCGGCCAGGGTTGACAGAATGGAACCTTCTTTGGACACACCACCGTTAGGCCCCAGCTTCAGAACAACATCACGGAAGCCGAATGACTCGATGGCCTTGACTGCCGCAAGTCTGACCTTCTCATCACTGTCCGAAAGCTTTTCCCCTAGCCCCTGGATCAGGGTAGCCTCATCTTCGCGACTAAGCCCAATGCCACCGGCAGACGTGGACAGAATATATCCGACTGCCGTCGTCCAAGCAGCTCTGATGGCCGAGGCTTTGTCGTTCTTCCTGCTGAGAAAATTATGAAATACCAGACTGTGTGTTTGCGGAAAAGACATGGCGGAAAGTGGCTTAGTGAAAGTATTCAGCGCCTGAGCATCAACGTTCTCTTCGGCTTCCAAACTCAGTGGTGGATACGCAGCAGGATCCAGAACCGGTGGCGGTGGTGGTCCTGCAGCACCGATTCCCGATATCATGTCTCCCAATGTCTCGGTTGCAAGCTGGCGCAAATGCACATTGTCGGCTGATAGTTCGGCATCGACCTGAGGGACGACGTTTTGAAGAACCTGAGGTGCCGCTTTCCACAGCTCCCGGATCAAGTCATGCGCCTTGCCCAGCTCCTTCAGATCCGATTCTGAGGGTCCCGATGGCCCTTCGTCGTCATCCTCGTCATCAGCACCCTTGTGTCCGCCGGGTCTAGCGGCGAACGAAGTCGCATCAACAATAACGTCGCTGAAGTACTGGCTGACAAATCTAGCCATTTTGTCGGGAAATGTTTGGCACAGGTTCTTGGCTATTTGGTAAGCCTCGGGCTCGTCCTTGGCCAAGAGGGTCGCCTGGTTGTCGTCGATTTGCACATGGTCGCGCCTCCTCCTGCCGGCTCCGGGCCCAGCCGCTCTGAGAAACTGGGCCATGATGATATCCACGACCTTTGCTGGGAGAGTGGTGGCCTCATCTATCAGCACCCCGAGCATTTCAGCCATACTGAACTCGACATCCTTTGCCACTTGCTCGCCTGATGTTGACTTGACTCCTGATACACCGTCGAATATGTTGGAGAAGAGGGCGAGGAGGAGGCTGTCGCTGCCGTCCACGTCGAGTAGAAGAACGACGCTCTTAATTTCGGTGAGAGATCGAAGCACATATTTGTGCTGGGTGTTGTATGGATTTGAAGGGTCGAATAAAGCTGGGATAATTGATGTGACGGTAAGGTTGAAAATGTCCTGATTTTAGTTAGATTAGCAGCTGCCATGCCAAACAAGTGATACACCGCCTAGACCGCAGCCCATACCTTCATCTGGGTAGGAGTAAAAGGCGCATCAGGTGCGCATAGTCTAAGGATATCGACAACACAGCAAGCGGCATATGCCCGCACACCTTTGTCCTTGTGGCTCAGTATCTGATGCGATGCGACCTCCTTCGCAACCTTTGTCAACGAGTTTGGGTCGACAACTTCCTGGTCGAGTTCCTCCAGCTCTTTGGACAGCGTGTTGAGATGCTTGAGCAGCTTGTCGAGGGGAATTGGCTTGCCGGGACGCCATGTCAGCGACTCGTTGAACTGCAGCGCGACGAGCTCCGTCTCGGATTCCTCCTCTTCGACCTCTTCGGCAGCGCTCCGGCGAGGCGCCATGACGCGCGATGATTTCCGACTGCTCGGCTGGGTCGATAGATGGCGTGTGTTGATGGATTGGAGTGCTGTTGACAACCGGCCGACGTTGTGAAGCGGGGACGGCAAAACAGAGGGCGCGTGTGTTACCGCAAATTGTCGAGTGCTGTCGCGATTGGCGACTGGAGATCCTTCGCGGTTTGTTTCGGCCGAGACCGCCGAGGGTTTGCAGCGGGCCTTGTCTCCAGAGTGCAAATCAAGAATAGTATCGCTATTGTTGTTCGTGCCGTCGTGGGTCGTACGTCGTAAGGGATGGTGTTTTCGCCGGCGAGATTATGGGTTCGGACAGGGCATTGTTGAAGGTCTGTGGTACGCGATCCCAGGCGCGTAACATTTGGGGAGCATCAAATCGTGGGGGCTGCCAAAATGTCTTGGCACAGTTATGCTCCGAGCGGGAAGCTCCAAGTCTCTTTCACAACACACCACCTATGCAGCCAACACTTTTGCCTCCCAATCTCCAGGCAATCACCCAGTGAATGTCAATCTGGGCTAAACAGTTGTTACCAAGGACAGCCTAACATCTATTTCTGTGGCATGAAGCTTATTGTCAAAGAATCATGAACTCTCCTGACCACGTATCTCGTCCCCAACACGGCTCATATCGATCTTGTCATTGGTGCCTTGTATGCAGTCATCATCGATTCCAGAGAAGACACGCTTGATTCTTCTCTATTATATCATTGGGGCCTGTGGGTTCAAAACGCGACTTCCTTTGGTAGACAGTTACTTACTGTGGGCCCTGGCGCTGTTGCCTCAGGTATAGGAATCTGAGTGACTACCCGTGATCAACGGCGCTCGATGAGAAGGTGCGATTGGCAAATTCATAAGGTACCTATAACTGAGAAATATTGTTATTTTGATCATGAAGTCTGTGTTATGCGTCAACTCAGCCATGTTGCCAATCTGATAATGAGGCTCTGTTCAAGTCTTGGCACATTCAGGGGCTAAAAGGGGGTATCTACGTTCACAGACTTCCTCGTCTTTGTCCACCAATACGGCCTAGCCAGCATTTCAGTTGCACTTTATCTGGGCCTCATATCCCGCATGCAAAGCTCTCTAGAACATATCGCGGTTGTTGAGCTAAAAATACCTTGGCTCCGTATACACGCGTTGTTTGCAGAGGTTGAGGTGAGAAGTAACAGAAAGTTTCTGGCGAATCGATATTCCAAATTTCTAGAGTTAGAAACAGAGTATACAGTAATAAGCGAGAGTACCTAGATGAATTACCGACGTCCACACCAGGCAATGGGGGTGTTGACTGTAGAAGTGACTGTATGATGTCGGTTTCCCTGATCGAGTGCTTGAGGGTGTCCAGTGGCCCAAGGCAACGAGAGCTACTTATCCATGCTCCTTTATGGTGGCTCTGTATGATTGTCGTGTGATACTGGAGCTCAGATGATAGATAACCCTCTTCTGCTCTTTCCTTGTTTGACCAACCAGTTCCCACGACCCTAATTTCATCTCAAGATGGCAAAATTGCCGTGCCCGTGACCAAGGCTGACATTCACCAATTTCCTGATTCCCTGATTCCCTGATTTATTTGTTGTTCTAGCACCCAGTTTCCGCTTGTTCTTTTCCTTTCCCCCTCACCACCCACTTCAACCCTTCACCACCAGGCATTTAACCACAGTCACTCGTTCGCCCCCGCGATTAGCATTCTTGTTCCGACCACGACGCTGCCCATCATCATTCTTGAATAGTCCTCAAGAAATCTGGTATGTACGATGTTATTGTCTTCTGCCCCACCCAACACATTGTTGAGGCGGGTGTTGTTGCTCACTGGGAGCGACTCTGTCCCGACCAGCAACCAATTCTGCCCACCTCATTCGCCCATATAACTCCCTCCCCTCGCTCTGCAGTCTGCTTCCACTTGCACCACCCAAACCCCACCTAAGCTCAGCAGCGCGACTCTGCTCAAAACAGTTCGTTATTTACCTTCCCTCCACATCTCTCTCTCTCTCTCTCTCTCTCTCGCTCAACCATCCTGTCACCTATTTTCTTGGTCACAACATCACACCAGCAAGCTCACGATTGCTAACCTGCAGCCACCACCAACAGTCACTCGTTATCCCATCTTGAGATATTCGTCATGATTTTCACCACCCCCAAGACCAATGGCCTCCGTGCCTCCGTTGTCAAGTCGATGATCGGTTTGGCTCTCCGTGCCGTACCTGTCGGTAAGTAGTCGTCCAAAAGCGATTTTTTCTCTTCGACCATCAATAGCTAACATTATTCGCAGTCGCCGGTAGCAATGGCGTCGTCGCCCGCGGTGATGAAGCCGAGCTCAACACTCTGTGCACTACCTCCTCCATTGATCTTCCCGCCCCGTCGATTGTTCTTTCGACTACCGATGATGTCGACGCCATCAGCGGTGCTCCCATTGTCACTGCAATTTCGTAAGTCGTAACCACTGCTTTATGTGACCATAAGTTTATTCGCCATACTGACCATCGCCCCAGTTCCACCGATTCGAGCTGCTCTGCCGAGTCTGTCACTGTCACCGTGACTGTCACTACCCTCAACAGTGATGACCCCATCCAGACTGCCGGTCCCCCCTTGTCCGGGTCTGTGTCCAGCAGCGATGACTCCGACAGCACCATCACCGAGATTGTCACCTCCACTGGCACAATCACCGAGACGGTTGCCACCTCTGTGTCTAGTGACGATCATTTTGTCGGCACAGTCACAGAAGACAATATCTCCTCCACCGGCACAATCACCGAGACTGCCATCGAATCGATGAGCACCGACGTCGAGACCACTACAGACTCTGGCCATGGTTACATTCCCTTCATCTCCATCTCCTCCATTTCCGAGGAGCCCAGCACTGTCACCACAATCTTGAGCACCAACACTGCCACCAAGACTCTGACTGACACCCTCTCTTTGTCGGCCAACACGACTGTCTACGTGAGCACAACCATCACTGTCGCCACCGTCACAGTCAGCGACGCCGCGGGCACAATCGGCACCACCGGAACCTATGTCCCCTATGCTGGTCGTGGCCACGGGAACAGCACATTCACCTACTCTGCTCCCTCGGCTTCGGCTGTTTACCCCTCGTCGAGCTATCTTCCTGCCTCTGCTGGTGCCAACAATGGTGGTGGCCGTGGTGCGCAGGTTTGGTACTGCATCGTCATGGTCGTTGCTGTGTTGGGCTACACTCTCTAAGCAATCATGAATTATCGTGGTAGTTTGCTAGGGGATATCTCTCGATATAAGATAGATAGCGTGGTTGGGTGGTGCTATATCGAGAGGGAGTTGACTGAGTTGTGCCTGAATATCTCGAGTTAGGTAGACAGGAGGAATACATTGGGGTAGTTACCCAACAATAGTAATGTGTACTAGTGCGCTGTGATGAATGAATTGATGTGAGATGTAGTGACTGCCATTGCGATTTGCGTTGATGTCCTGCTCAATTGGGGTATTCACTTTCTACGACTTCGCCGATTTCTGTCAAAGTGAAGGCTATGCCACCCAGATGAGTGGCTTTACATGCCATGATTTCTCAACATAACGAATAGTTCTGCCCGATATCCAACAGTTAAGAGACATACAACTTCATTGTCAATCCATTCAGCCAAAACACACTGTTTTGGCACTCTATTCCATTTCCAACCTTCCCAAAGTGAATCTCAACCGGCAAACACCAGCAAAATGATGAAGTGAGGTTGATGCCAAGCCTCCCCTGCGGCTAAAAGCGGGTCACTCCCCACACTGTGGGGTCAGCACTTGCGATTGGCATCCTCTGGGTCCTGATTTTTTTTCTGAGCAGCTTTGCGATAAGCCAGCCCAGCATCAACACCAGCCAAAGCGCATCAC
Organism: Cercophora samala; assembly: GCA_030512305.1. Classification (NCBI taxonomy): domain Eukaryota; kingdom Fungi; phylum Ascomycota; class Sordariomycetes; order Sordariales; family Lasiosphaeriaceae; genus Cercophora; species Cercophora samala. The sequence goes on along the minus strand of JAULSY010000004.1, from coordinate 505,439 downwards.
CATCCCCAAACCAATTCCACACTCCAGCACCTGTCGCACCTCCCCCGACATATCACCCACCCAAAAACCACATCCTAATCAGTTAATAAAACCCCCACCGCCAAAATGCGCGCCCTAACAGACGAAGAAATGAAGACAGTCCTAGACAAGGTACTTTCTCCCCCCCCCCCCCCCCCAATTCCCCAGTACATAAAACCACTAACACAGCTGGCCGTGTCCCAAAGCTGGCAAACTACATGTCCGACCTAAAATCCCTCATCGCCCCCCTCGACGACGGCGACCGCTACGTCTTCCGCCTCAACCACTCCCGCGTCTACTACGTCAAGCTCTCCATCGCCAACCTCGCCACCTCCATCTCCCGCGACGCCCTCCTCTCCCTCGGCACCTGCCTCGGCAAGCTCACAAAGACGGGCAAGTTCCGCCTCCACATCACCGCCCTCCCCGTCCTCGCCCAGGGCGCCCGCCACAAGATCTGGATCAAGGAGAACGGCGCCCAGCCGTTCCTCTACGGGAGCAACGTCGTCAAGGCCCACGTCGGCCGCTGGAGCGAGGACTGCCCCGAGCACCAGGGGTGCGTGGTCTACAGCATGGCCGACATCCCCCTCGGGTTTGGCGTCACGGCGAGGAGCACCACCGAGGCGAGGAGGTTGGACCCGACGGGGGTGGTGTGCTTTCGGCAGGCGGATTGCGGCGAGTATCTGAGGGATGAGGATACGCTTTTTGCTGGTTAGAAGCTTTTTTTTTTTGATTGATACCCGTGGGGTTGGGAAAAGACAAGATGTGGTAAATAAAATAAGGGGGGCGTCTCGGCGTTTGTTTAATACAATTCCTTTTTGCGTCTTTGGCATACAAAAGCGATATCAACAAGTCCTTGTGTTCGTTGCTGAAAACTTGTGTGTTGTGTGTCGTGCTTCTATTTTTGTCTATATCCACCTTCTCGTAAACCACCCTGAAAAGACCAAACATATTCAAACGAAAGAGATAGAAAAAAGCGCCAGTTTAATCGTACCTTCACACATCACATCTAGACCCCTCTACCACATCACCAAACCACCCCCTCAGTTACCCCCCCCTTCCCCAACAAACTTAACCTCCTCCACAAACCTAACCTGCTGCCCCTCCTCCTTCTTCCCCCTCATCACCAACCCCTCCTCCTCCCCCTCCCGTTCCCGTTCCAACTCCTTATCCTCCGCCTCCAACCTCCTCTCCTCCTGCATCGGCGTCCCCACCCTCCCCCCTCCCCCTCCCCTCCCCGGCGTCCCCCTAACCATCCCGGCCAAGTTCACCCCGCTCCCCACAGGCGTCACCGGCCTGCTCACCCCCCCGCCGTGAAACCCGCTAAAGAAGCTGATGCTCTCCCTCTGCGCGACATACTCACTATCCATGTACCCCAGCAACCCCGGGATCTCGCTCGTGTGCTTCCCCTTGATCCTGCTCACCTCCGCAGAGCTGTAGTTCGTCAGACACCGACCAACTTCCTGCGGCTGGTTGCCAGGGTGCTTCTTGTCCACCACGCAAATCCGCACGGCCTCCTGCTGGTGAAACGTCCCTTCCACATCCACCACCCCAACTGGCAAAAGACCGGCCTTGTTGAGCAGGGCTTTATAACACCCCGTATCAATAAACAGCGTGCCGTGGGGGCGGAGGCCGTGCAGGATCCAAAAGTACCTGTCCCTCACCGGGTGCGGGGAGGGCAGGAAGCGGGTGTGCAGCGGGATGATGGCCGTCTTGAGGGACGAAACAGACGAGGACATCATCTCGGGCGCGTCCCCTTCCGAATCTGAGCCAGAAGAGTGGTGATTTTTCGAAGGGGAACCGGGCGAGCGGGAGGCCTGGATGTATTTGACAATGTTGACGATATTCCCCGGGTTGGAACTCTTGGTGATGACCGTCGTCACCCCCGCCGAGGTGGCCAGCCTGGCGGCGACGATCTTGGTGGACATCCCACCTGTCCCGAGGGACGATCCCGCCGTGGAGACGTCGGCGACGAGGGAGGAGATGTCCTCTACTACTTCTATCGGCTGGGCGTCGGGGTTGGTTCGGGGGTTCTTGTCGTAGAGGCAGTCGACGTCGGTCATGAGGAACAAGAGGTCGGCGTGGACCATGGCGGCCGTGACGGCGGAGAGGGTGTCGTTATCGCCGAATTTGATTTCCGAGACGGCGAGGGTGTCGTTTTCGTTGACGATGGGGATCACGCCCATGTCGAGGAGCTCGTTGATTGTTCTTTGGGCGTTGAGGTAGCGTGATCGCTAACAGGGGGAGGGATGTAAGTGAGTGTTACACAAGGGCTGGATAGGCCATCAAGGTACTTACATCAGCGATATCATTCCTTGTGAGAAGAATCTGAGCGATGGGCTGTCTGAGGTGGTTGAACAAGCTGTCCCACAGGCTCATGAGCCTGCATTGGCCAATAGCTGCCAGGGCCTATATTACACACTGTTAGTCTCGGATCCTTCTTGTGAGAGGAGATGAGTCAGGACAAACCTGTAGCTTGGAGAGATGCTTTGGTCGTTTCTCTACGTCCATTCTCCGGAGACCAACACCGATGGCTCCTGAAGACACAATAATGACTCTGTGGCCATCTTTTCTGAGCTTGACGGCCGTCTCGACGATCAACGTCAAGATGGAGAGTAAGGGCTCATGGCTCTTCTCGTCGACGATAGAGCTGGTTCCTGGGAATGGGGGTTTGGTGTTAGTCACAGGATTCACATCCAATAATTGGCTCAGACGGATACACTCACCCAGCTTGATCACGACGCCAAGTGGACGAGGACCCCTCATGGCTGGATGTTTTTATAAGTCAGTGGTTTATGAACTGAGAGAGTGGAGGAGGGGGGGGGGGGGTGGTTTGTTGTATGAAACTCAAGAAGGGGTTCTTCCTTACACGACTCGGAATCGGCCTCCATTATATATTTTATAAATCCTTTTTATACTCGGTAAGATCAGCTTTCCTTTCCCAGAGAGTTGCGTGTTGCCGTCGTATTTTGGACGCCTGGGCAGATGCAGCTCAACCGTGGTTGCATCGGATCCCAGACACCAAGTGGAGACCCCTTTTTCCCCTTCCCTCTTTCTTCCTTGGGCAATCCTCGGGACCTTTGAGTGTGATGGTTTGTTTGGTGTTGGATGATTGGTCCGACATCGGGATGGAGGGGCAACCCGGGCGGGTGACTCCACACCACGCCTTTTCAACCGCGCCCTTTGGGAACTGGAAGTTTTTTGCTCTGTCTCACCGCCTGCGAAAGACGGCAATTGGCAGGGTTCTCCAGTTCAACTGGGCCTTGGCAGCTAGTTCCTGGGCGCAAGCAAGGACCACCAAGAAACCTACCAGGGCGCATTTCCATTTCAAACGGCTTTTGATAGAGATCACATTTCTAGATATCTCACATTTTCCACATACACCACACCGAAATTCCAATTGGATCCAATCCAAGCATTCAGCTCTACAAACTCCAATTCCCCAATTCACCATGACCTCCCAACCACCACCACCACCACCACCATCACCATCACAATCTGCCTCAGCATCACCACAACCTACCACCTCGGACCCAGCCTCACCCACCCCCCCATCACAACCACAACCACAACAAGAACCCCGCTGCATCACCAACGACCCAAAACGCACCGGCTACGACCCCTCCCTAGCCTGGTACCTCAACTACTTCCGCATCCTCACCGGCCGCATCACCCGCGAAGGCGTCGAGCACTACCGCGAGGACCGCTACAAGGCCAACGAGGCCCGCGACTGCGCCCGCTGCGAGTCGGACCGCGACTGGCTCTTCCAGCACTCCCCCGTCGTCCGCTACCTCCGCGACAAGGCCGCCGCCCTCAACGGCGACCTCGGCCCCCACAACGTCGTCTGCCGCCGCTGCCCCGGCAGGATATTCGAAGACGGCACCGTCGTCCGCCAGACCGGCGGCTTCAGCCCCGACCACGGCATCCTCCTCTGCGCCAACGAGATGAGGGACCGGAGCCATCTCGAGGACACCCTCGCGCACGAGATGGTGCACGCGTGGGATCACCTCCGGTGGAAGGTCGATTGGATGGGGGGCATGGACTTGAAGCACGCGGCTTGTACAGAGGTTTGTTTTTTACCCTCCCTCTCTTACTTACACCCCCCCCCCCCCCCCCCCACCATGGCAGGATAGGTACCGACACTAACACAAAAAATAAAGATCCGAGCATCCATGCTCAGCGGTGAATGCCGCTGGACAAGAGAAACCATAACAAGAGGAAACTGGACCCTCACCCAACAGTTCCAAAACTGCGTCCGGGCGCGAGCCATCCAGTCCGTCATGAACAGACCAACGTGTAAAGACGACGTCCATGCCACCAAAGTCGTCAACCAAGTCTGGGAATCCTGCTTCAACGACAAGAGACCGTTTGAAGAAATCTACAGGTAACAATCTCATAAACAAATTGTAAACAAAACAAAACAAAAAACAAGTGTAAAGAAAAAAACGGATTAGAATTAAACAAGAAACTCCCCGCTACGCTATGCAAATTTGTTTAAAACAATGAATCAAGAGCCCCTTTCCCTTTGATATCCCCCGTTCTCCATCCTCAACGCCTGCCCGTATACTTGTACTTTGACCCTCATGTCATATACATAACCCCCAACACTTTTTCAAAATGAACAAAAAAAAAAAACAACTTTGACATCGACCCCAAGCCATAACCGATCATGACTTCCCAAAACTCAACTTTTCCCGATTCGACGCCCTCTCCCCCTTGACACAATGCTTGATGATCCAAGGGTGATTCTGCACCTCCTCCAGCGGCAACCTCTTCTCCGGATCCAGCACGAGCAGCTATTATTCATCTTGTCAGCACAGATCCCCTCTTTCAAAAGAACACAATAAAAGGAGAGAGAAAAGAGCAAAAAAAAACTCACCTTCTTAATAAGGTCCTTAGCCTCCTTGCTAACCCACTCGGGAATCGTCATATCCGCCCTCGCGATCCTCTTCTGCGTCATAATCGGCGTGTCCTCAAACGGCGCCTCCCCCACCAAAAACTCATACGTCAACACCCCCAAGCTCCACAGGTCCACCTTTTCATTGTACCAATTGTCCTTCGACCCGCTCTTGATCATCTCCGGCGGCAAATAATCCAACGTGCCACAAAGCGTCTTCCGCCTGTTGTTCGGCGCGTGCACGCTCCACCCAAAATCGCTAATCTTGATCTCCCCGTGGATCCCCATCAGGATGTTCTCCGGCTTGATGTCCCTGTGAATCACGTGCTTCCTGTGCAGGTACCGCAGCGCAGACGCCATCTGGGCGATATACTGCGCCGCTTTCCACTCGGGGAATCGGGATTCCTTTTGGAGGTGTTTATACAGCTCGCCCTTGCCGGCGAATTCAAGGATCAAAAAAATTCGCTTGCTGTCGTGGAAGTGGCCGTACAGCTTCAGAATGTTGGGGTGTCGGAGGTTGGACTGGATCTCAATCTCGCGGCGGACTTGCTTCTCCACGCCCGTGCCATGTTGGAGTTCGGATTTGTACAAGACTTTTAGGGCGCATATGAAGGACGAGGTTCGCTCGCGGGCGAGGTAGACGCGGCCAAACTTGCCTTTTCCGAGGGGGCGGCCGATCTCGAACATGCCGAGGTGGAATTGTTTTGGTATTAAGGGGGCGTCGACGTAGGAGGAGGTGGAGGAGGAGGAGGAGCGGCCGTCGTTGGAGAGGACGAGCTCGTCCGAGTGCCGGGACGATAGAGAGGTGGTGGATTTGTGTTTGGTGGGGGAGGGGATCTCATTGTTGGTGGTGGTGGTGTCCTTGTCCCTCTTGTTGGGGACGGCGGTGGAAGCGATGGTGGAGGTGGGTTGCTTGCGCTGGGCGGCCTGGGAGGGGAGGGTGACGGTGGCGGTTACTGCGTTTGCGTTTTGGGGCTGGAGGGCGACTTTGAAGAGATTTGGGCGGCTGCTGCTGTGGGAGAGTTGTGAGGCTGAGGAGGCGGTGACGGTCTGGGGTTTGTTAGATTTTAATGTCACAACAAATCATGTCAATTGTCAGGCGCACCTTTGTCTTTTGGTAAGTCGATGTTGTTGTTGTCCCAATGGTCTCAAACGGGTCGTTTTCGTCCTTGACAGACATCCGCTCGAAGCGGGACTCCAACGTTCTCGAGGCCATTTTTGCAATGTGTGACAGTCAATGTCAAGAGAGAGAGACCAAGAAAACGAAAAAAAAGGAGTAGCGGGGAGTATGAAGAGAAGAAGAGCAAAAAATACAAACACCAGCCGTAGAGGTGTAGGTATGTGTCGCAGTCGCAGTCGCAGTCTGTTGCGTGTCCGGTTGTCGCATGGAGAGACCAAGGATGTCGGGTGCAGCTTTAATTAAGTTTGGGCACAGCGGTTGCTAGGCAACGCATGTCTGGCAGCAGCCCCACTTTATATTGCGCCAGCACACCAACAACCCTAACCTGGTTTGAGGGTGGCAGGGAAGACGGCGCTTCGACTTCCATGGTTTCAATTGCCAGGAGCCGGTTTCTTTTGTTCTCTGGCTCCATTCAGATGGAGATGCCTTGGAAGGGTTTGAGAGGACAAGTTTATACAGATAAAAGTGAGAGATAAACTGCTGCCGGTGGCTTTTATGAAGGACTGCAGTGCGTGAGAAGTGAGGGACCAAGACAGGTTGCTTCAACATGTATTTCTTCATGACTGAACTAGAATAATTAGAGCCAAGCTACGGATGACAATCTCGATGCAGAAAAGTGAAGAAGCTACCGGCGTTTTGGGAGCAGCATTGACTTTCTCCGCAATCTGCACCGGCGCTGCCCCGCGGAGACGGGACCTGGGCTGCCCCACCAAGACCTTGGGTTCCTGAACTCCATCTGCCACTCCAATCGATAGCCTCATTCAACTCCCAGAACCGCAAGCTTCATCCATACAACTACCAACGCGCATACACCAAGACGAGCCCGACTGAAATAAATACCACCGACGATTAATAATTCAACGACAAAACCCCGACGACCTCTCCAACTCAACAAACTCCGAATACCCTCACAATGGACCCCCCACCACCACCACCACCACCACCCTTCACCACCTCCTCCTCCCTCCCCCCCCCAGCCACCACCCCCCGTCCCCCCTCCCCCCTCCAACCCCCACCCCGCACCTTCTCCCGCCCCCCCTTCACCATCACCACCCTCAAAGCCCCCATCCTCAAATCCTCCCCCATCGACGCCCTCTCCACCCGCCTCTCCATCCCCATCCCCGAAATGATCTTTGGCGACAACCACCTCACCCTCCTCCACCACCCCACCAACTACACCCTCACCTTCACCCCCGAGCCAGCCCTAGACCTAGTCGACAAGACCGGCTCCAACGGCCTCCTCAAAGTCCACTACGCCACCGCCTGGTCCGCCACCCGAGAGAAAACCTCGGCCGGCATCAAAGAGGTCGTCAAGCCCTTTGACTGGAGCTACACCACCTCGTACAGGGGGACCGAAACCCCCGGTGCGGGGGGGCAGATGCTGCAAAAAGACGAAAAAGCGAGGATACCGCTCGAACTGCTCCAAAGGCGGGATCCGATCTTGTTTGCGGACGAGGTGGTGCTGTATGAGAGTGAGCTGGATGACAATGGGGTGAGTGTGTTGACGGTGAAAGTCAGGGTGATGGAACAGCGGATGTTGGTGCTTTGCCGGTTTTTTCTGAGGTTGGATAATGTCTTGGTCAGGGTGAGGGATACGAGGGTGTATGTCGACTTTGGGGAGGAGAGGGTGGTGAGGGAGTATACGGCGAGGGAGGGGGAGTTTAATGAGGTGAAAAAGGTGAGTTTGACACACTATGGAAATAGAAAAAGGGGGGCTGGAGGTGCTGACAGAAACAAAACAGAAACTATACATGGAGGGACTCATGCCCGATCAAATCACCATCGCGTTTAGGGACGCCAATCAAATTGCGCATTTGCTGCCGATAATAGAGCAGGAGGTGGAGAGTGTGTGCCTCAAAGGGGAGGGACAGCCACAGGAGGGGAGGTAATAACCAACCCAGGAAAGATACCAAATGATGATATGAGTTATGAATGAATATGTTACCTGGCACAAATCTTGATCACTCGACAAGTTCAATTTGGGTGATATGTATAATTCTGTAGGTATCCAGCTATGTATAGCCAATCCGAAAAGCGACAACAAGCCAAACCTCGGTATACCCCGAAAGAAAACTCCAAGCTAATGCGGTCGCCAAGAGCAAGTGTTATATTAACGACCATAATCCATAACCCCCTATAAACCCGAAAAAAAGCCATCAAGACAACCGCTATTTCCCCCTTCAACAGCCCTCCCAATCCATGTTCATCCAGCTATGTAGTGCAAAAACAAAGGTATCAATCATCCCATCCCAGCATAACCCAACAGTCCTCCTTCAATCAGACAACACGATGACCCAAGTGTTGACGAAAAATCAACGAGCATCCCTCATAGGACTACTACTCCCCGACACCTCCTCAAACGACAGCTCCCACTGGTCCACCTCCTTAAACTTCTTCACCGCCTTCTGCAGCTCCTCGCCCAACCTCTCCGTCAGCATCACCGTCGTCTCCGCCTCCGGGAGCTCCTCTCCCTCTTCCTCTTCCTCAGGCTCGTTGCTGCCGCTCCCGACAACGATGCTGTCCTCTTCTCGATCACCATCAGCATCGTCATCATTCTCCTTGTCCTGCTCGTGAGCCTTGGAGCCATACGTCCTCGTAACGCGCTTCTTCTTCCCCTTGGGATCAGCAGCCACAACAGCCTCTTTTTGCTTCCCCTTGTTAGCCGTCGACGCTGTCTTGGAAAGCGGCTTCTTGGCTGTCTTCCGTGTTGGGGGCGGGGCTTCCTCCTCTGAGCCTTCACCGTCGTCAATATCGAAGGGATCGGCGCTGTGAGAGCCTTTGCGGTTCTTATTCTTGCTCGAGGCCTTTCTCCGCGGAAGGAGAGAGGCCAGGTCGGCTGAGCTCTTGGGTGGTGGTGGGGCCTTTTTCTTGACGACTGGTGGTTTGGACTTTGCACGGTAATTCGGGGAGTGCGTGAGAGATGGGGGAGAGGAAATGTTTGATCCCATGTCGTCGTCTTCCAGCTCTGGGGTCTTGGTTGGCGCAGTTCGGGTGTTGTATTTCCTCTGCGCGAGTGCGTTCAGCGAAGGCCAGGCAACCGGGCTTCCAGCCTCGGAGGCAGGACTGCTTGACAATGGTGGCGCCATATCCGGATCATTTTCGTCGCCGAGTTGCGGTGGAGTGGATAACTCGCGGGGAGGTGTAGATAGGGACGAGGAAATAGGCGGCTGTTCGTCGAGTTCGATGGATTCGTGTACATCCTCGACCTGTTCCCGCACCGGCGACTCGACTCTCGGTTCCAACTCGGCGTCGATATCAAAGTCTAGATCCGGCTCGTCCCCATTCCCCATCTCCATATCCTCTCCTTCCACCGCCAATCTCTTCTCCCTCCCATCCTCATGACTCTCCAAACTCTTCCTCTTTCTCGATCCCACAACCGGCGACCCGTCCATCTCCCCCTCACTCTCGACCCCCCTCGACCGTCCCCTCGTACTCCTCCTCTTCCCCCCATCAACAGGCGAAACCTCCCCATCCAACCCCTCATCATCATCATCATCACCACCATCCCGCCCCAAAACCTCCCTATTCCTCCCCGCCTGCGACCCCCTCGAGACAGACCTAACCCTCCTCTCCTTCCTCCCCGTGCCCAGAATACTCGGCTCCCTCTGCCGCCTCTTAAACCTCCCAAAGCTAATCGTCGTACTGATACTCGGCGTCCCCTGGCCCCTACTACTCGGCCTAATCAAACCGCTCTCCCCCCTCCCCTGCACACTCGACTGCCTCGGCCGCCGCTTAAACCCCGCGATATTAAACGTCGACGTATCCGTCGCCCTCGACACCCCCTCCGTCATCTCAACCTCGGTCGTCTCATCCCCCAAGCCCAAGCTATCGTCCAAACTCCCCAGCGTGAAATCCTCTACTTCTGACCCTGTCGCCTTGGACGTAGAGGTCATATCCTGCAGCCTGGCCATGGCATCATCGCGTTGCTTTCGCGAAGATTCCAACGCGCGGAGTTGGTCCGGTTCGAGTTCAAGTGTGTGCTTGATGCTGCCTCGGGTGGTGGCGCGTTTTGTAGTCGTGCTGTCAGTCTTTTTGGCCGAGGCGCGAAGTTTCTGACGTTCTTTCTCGGCGTCGCTCACGTCGTAGATGTCGCTTGGGGGCTCAGTCCCCTCCTGCGCGATGGCATTCTCGCTGGGCTTCGGCAAGACAGGAAGAGGCGGCGATGATGAGTTCCTCGTCGTCGCGACGACAGCAGCGGTTTCCATGGGCCGTGTGCGCGTTGCGCGATCGCGCTTGGGGCGAGGCATCGTGACTTTTCTTCGGGCTGGTTGGTGTAGTGGTTACGCGGCGATTTTTATCTGGTCTGTTGTTCGATGATGAAATCGATACGTCCGATAATATAGAAGTCGATCGCGCGATAATGATGGGTAGTTGCTATCCGATATCAACAACCTTGGGAAGCAAATCAACGTCTTTCGCCCGAACCTTCCTTTACTACTTTCGTCCCAAAGTTTGAAGTATCCCGTGCAAAAAACCATAAAACGCGTCTCGAAATAACAAAAACCCTCCAGAACGCGTTCCCCACAACCCTCCAATCTTGGCGTTCCTCTCCCCGCGCAGAAGTGGCCCAAGCTTCCCTCCCCCTGTCAATCATCCACCCACCGCCCAATCACCAATTACGTCACACCTCCCCCTACCTGCCTACCACCCTCACACCTCACCCCCAACCAACCAACCAACCAACCACAACCCACCACTTGTATGTACATACCTACATAGTGTAGATCCCCCCTACCATCCCCTTTTATACCCATACCATAATGCTCACCAAACCCTTCCCCTCCACCTCAGCAATCCCAATCACAATCAAAACAACAACAGCCACAACAACCAAAATGGCCACCCGTCTCCTCTGCCGCCACGCCCTCCGCCGCACCGCCCTCCCCGCCCTCAGCCTCGGCCTCACAACCTCCCTCCTCGCAATCCACAACCAGAGACCAATGCGCATGGATGCCATCACCCCCAAATCTGATCAAAACAAATCCTTCTCAACCACCAGACCCGAACGAAAGGACCGGTTGGACTCGGAGATTGTGAAGCAGCTTTCAAGCGGTAGTCTATCAGGTATGAAGCAAGCCTCTTCTCACATCTCAGAACAGCTTCAAACCATCTAACATCACCCCCAGGCTTCGTCGTCGGCCTCCTAGTCTCAGTCTTCTCCAAAACCCTCGTCCTCCTAGCAGGAATAGGCATGTTGACTATCCAGGTGAGTGAACAATATTCATTTATTTCTACTTGGCTGGCTCTACCAGACATAATCATGCCTCACTCACTTTCTCTCCATCATCATTCCCATACTGACATCCTCACCCCCCAGGTTGCCTCACGCTCTGGACTCGACCTAGTCAAATATCTCAAACTCCGTGAGCGCTTCCAGGGTTCCCGCGTCTTGGCGGCCCTCAACCAACACACGGCCTTCAAGCTCTCTTTTGCCATTGCCTTTGCCATGTCGGCCTTCATGTCCTTTTAATCCTTAGAGTCCATTAGGGGTATACGTCTAGACATCCCGACCAAAGAAATCAAAATGCCTCCAACCATGACAAACAGGTAATCAAAAAGGCTGCGTCTCCCGCAGCAGCCAGGCCTTCGTAAGAGGATCATTCTCAAAGTATCCAAGCGTCTTCTCGAGAATCTTCTTGTTGGCCCGGTTTAGCCAGTCCTTTTCGTCCGGTGTGAGAAGCGATTCGTCAATCAAATTGCGGGCGTAGGGAACCATGGTGACGTGCTCGAATCCGAGGTACGGCTTGTCTCCAAACGAATGCTCCGTCTTGACCTCCTTCACAATCGCGAGGTTTTCAATACGGATACCGAATGCATCGTCTTCGTAGTAGCCCGGTTCGATCGAGAGCACATTGCCAGCGGCCAAGGCAACGTCGATATACTGCTTCCTGGTACCGATACCAATGGGCCCCTCGTGCACGTTCAGGAATGAGCCCACGCCGTGGCCTGTGCCGTGGCGATAATCAAGGCCCGATTTCTAATCACCTGTCAGTGGGTGGACTCTGTCTGATCAACTTTATGGACTCACCCAGAGGAATTGTCGGGCCAGGACATCAATGGCGAAACCACTAGTTCCCTTGGGGAAGACCACCGAATCCAAGGCGATATTGCCCTTGAGCACCAAGGTGTAAGCCTTCTTTTCCTTAGCGGTTGGCGTCCCAAAGTGAAGCGTTCTCGTGGTATCTGTGGTACCGTCCAGGTACTGAGCCCCAGAATCACAAAGGTAGATGGCGTTTGGATCAATGATTTTGCAAGCCCCCTTTTCTGGCTTGTAGTGAATGACAGCAGCACTAATATCTCGTCAGTAAACGTCGTGAGCCACCAACACCAGAAATACTCACTTTGCCCCTGTCGAGGAAATGGTATCAAAAGACAATCCAACAAAGTCCTTGTGCTTCGACCGGATCTGCTCCAACTTGTCGGCCGCGTCCACCTCATCCAACTGAGCCTTCTGGTTCACAAGTTGATCTTCCAACCAAGCAAAGAACTCTGTGAGAGCAGCGCCGTCGCGAATGTGGCAGTTTCTCATGCCGTTCAGCTCAACATCATTCTTGACAGCCTTGGCATCACCAACAGGACTCCGGACCTCATCAACAAACTTGTTGCCGCCCAGCGCCAGCTTCAGAGCCCATGACCCCTTACTCGAAATGAGATACTTTCTGGGCTTGGCGTCCTTGGAATCGGCCTCCGCTCGGCGAGCAAGCTCCTCGCTATCCTCAAACAGAACTCCATAGGGCTTGATGGTCACCTTGTTTTTCTGAAGATAGGTCTTGCATTCATCGGTGAGTTTCGCTTCGTCAATGTAGAGCGTGGCCGAGTCCTGCGTCACTATGGCGTATGAAAAGAAGACCGGGTTGTAAGCGATGTCGCTGCCGCGGAGGTTGAAGAGCCAGGCGATCTCGTCAAGCATCGAGAGGACAAACCCGGACGCCTTCTTCTTGTCCAGCTCCTTTCGAAGATCGGCAAGCTTCGCTGCTGTGTCCTTGCCAGCATACTGTTGGCCCAAGAGGAAGACGCTGTTGCTAGGACGAGGTGGCTGCTCAGAACCCCAGACAATGTCTACCAGGTTCTCTTTGATTCCCACAAGGCCGCCACCACCAGCATTCTTGATGTCCTCGTCGAGCTTCTCGGCAATGGCACTAGAAATCAGCTGAGGGTCGACACCAACCAGCTTACCACCCTCTGCTTCCTGTGTAGCCCATTCCTGCCAGGTTGGCACATCTTGCATACCGGTCTTAAGCAGATACCAGTTTGAATCCAGCTGCTTGGAAGCTTGGTTGAAGTATCGGCCATCTGTGGCGAGAGCTGCCTTGTCCAGCGTCACGATGGCAGTTCCTGCTGACCCGGAGAAGCCAGAGATGAATGTGCGGCGGGCATCGCAGTCGGCAATGTACTCGGAGGCATGGCTGTCTTCGGAGGGTACAACTGGAAGATTCAAATGTTAGCTCTGGCTGTTGTTTGGTGGTTGGTAAAGATAAGACGAAGCCATCTCGTGACATTGGTGGAGGGGTAAAGGCGGGGTGAAAGATAATGTATGACCTACTGTAGACATGAACGTTGCGCTCCTTCATCAAGGACCGCAGGGCGGTCAGCCGGCTTGTGGTATTAACAGTCACCATCTCTTCCACAAGTGTCGTCTTAGTAGCACTCTTGGTCAGGAGTCGGGCTTGGGTTTGGAATCCTCTCTTAGTACGGAGCAGGGCGAGGGGGGGGCTGGTGTTGATAGCTTGGCGAGCTCGAGTTACAGCAGATGCAGCAGGAGTAGTTTGGAATAAAGAGAGTGCTGTAAAGCTAGGAAAGGCCCATATATGGCGCATGAGGAGGCAGGTAAGGTAGTCTTATATATCTATAGGCGAAGTGGGCTGGTTGGACCTTACACACCACTCGCTGTTGGCCGGCACCGAAGGAAGGACCGAGATGCAGGGGACGGGAGGTATAACGAAACAAAAGAAGAGTCCCACGGCCAGCAAGCTTGGAATTGTTCCCAAAGATCGGCTTGTTGAGGATGCCCGGTTGGTTGCGTTGCGTTGTCGTGGGCTTCTCAGATTCCAGGTTGCTACACTAGCTTGGTGGGAGCTGAGGGGTCCTTGAGTGGTCGAGGTTGCCCGCATTCAGTGCATTGAGCCCCACCTCATGCTGCCCTCTCCTCCTGCAAGGCGCTGCCCCCACCGCTGGATTGGGAAGGGGGAACCCGGGCAACTTCTCCCATGTAAATGAACTTACCGTGTGGAAGTCTCTCATACTTTGCTGTGGCCCTGAAGTACGAGGTCGCTTTAAAATGAGACTCTAGTAGATCTCGCGTGGTATTCTGTTTGAAGGACGGCCTCCACCAGTACCATCAACTGCCGTTGCGCGGATATCCACATGATGCATGGTCTCACCCGCACGGGAACCTGAAGGTGACACTTGTGTGTGGTGTGTATGGGGTGCAGCTCAACGACAGCTGATAAGAGCGTGGTGGGAACTCGAGGTGTGTTCTCTATCTGCAGCGTAAAGGAAATGCTGAGCAGCAACCTGATGAAAAGGAAGGCCTGGTCCCTCTCACCTTCAGAATGCTATTTACCACTCAAGACTAAAAGAAGAGAGAGAAATGCCTGCTCTTCACAAAACATGATGCTCAATAGAAGGATATCTCGTTGGTATCAAAGACGATAAGGAATGCCCCACTATGGTGCCTGGCATCATTGATCGTCCCAAAAGGCAACCGCGACAAAATAACACCCAGCCCGTATAATGGCCAGAAAGAGTTCACCAGAGAAAGCTATCAGGAATCTTTAGTTCACCTAATAATCAGCCACAAGGAGAAAAAAACCCCATCACTTCAGGAAGGTTCACTAACAAGGGAAGGACCGAGCTTAGCTCCCAGAAAAAAAGCCAACCAATCAAAACCGTTTCTCTTGACACCCGACCTCTAACATCACTCATCTTTTCCCAGACCAAACTGCAGCATCAGAAACGAACAGCAAATCGAAAGTGATCAACACAGTCATGGATCCGTTGCCATTACCAACAAGCCTCGCCGAGGTGGAAGCAGTAAGTGGCGTCTCCTGCAGCCAGCTACGGTTGATTCTCGAACACTCAAATGGGGAAAGAAATCAAGTGTTAACACCCAACCCCTAGTTGATCCGAGCGCTCTATCAGCCAAACCCCCCTGAAACCATCTCCAGAATACAAGAGGTTCTTCAGCGACTCCAGAGGTCACCCGAGGGTTGGCAGCTTGCCCAGAGTCTCATTGCTCATCCAGAAGACAACATCAGGTTTTACGCCGCCCTAACACTGATTGTCAAGCTCAACCGAGACAGGTATATAGCTCCAGTGCGGACCTCTTCGCCATGATAAGACTTGAACACTAACTGGTATATAGCGCTGGTCTGAATGAAGACGACGCCAAACTTCTTCTTGAGAATATCATCACCTGGACCATTCAGTCGCTGAGCGATGGAGCTGCTCCCTTCGTAACGAAGAAGCTGTGTTCAGCGCTCATTACCTACTTTGTACTTTTTTCCCACGTGTGGCCCGCCTGCGTTCGCCACTTCATCTACTGCTTGGATATCGGCAGAGGTGTACCCGTGGAGAATCTAGACGATGCCCTGTCCACAGAGATTCTCGTGGGTAATCTTGATAGCCAGAAGCTCAAGGTGGCTATCTGGTTTGTCACATCGCTAGTAGAGGAAGTCGGCAAAACCGACATGAACTCGATCAAATAGTAAGTCCCTTCGACTGAAACCATGATTCATATCACTTACCATTTCACAGTGCTGATGTACACCAACGACTGGCAAAAAACGGCCAGGACGTCACATGTCTCCTCGCCCGAGGCTTTGCTCCACCTGTTGATGAGGTCGGACTCAAAACTCAAGAAGAGACATTAGCATGCTTCCAAGTACGTCGCGCGTGAAACTACCCTGAGCCTTCTGAGCGGCTATGGCGATACTGTCATGTTCTCGACAGACGGAGAAGCTAATGATACATCTAGGCCTGGATTCTTTACGCTCAACGAGCATCGTCCAACACAGATCTGTTGGTGACGCCACTCCGACAACTGGTTGACCCAGCCATGCAATGCTTTACCAACGAACATCTTTTCCACGCTACCGCCGAGCTGTTCAGCGATGTGTTACAGAACTACTCGGGTTTCTTCACCAAAGCGCACTATGGCGCGCTTTCCTCCTTCTTTGAAAGCCAATGGGCTGCGAATCACTATCAGCAAATTCTCCACGGAAACCATCGTGAGGACGGCATCTCCTTTGGGCTACTGATGCTAGCCTATGGGGACGCCCAGGTACAGACTCTTCTGGAGGGTACAGACGAGCGGTCACAGAGGTTCCTGGAAAGCTTAACTGGGCTTCTTGCCACTGACGGGTACTTGGTGGGAGATGACACCATCTTCGTACCCGCCCTCGAGTTCTGGTCAACCTTCATTGAAACGATGATTGACTGCACCTTCTCGGGAGAGGATCAATCGCCCGCCTGGAAGCCATATGCCGAACAACACCTGAAGGCAGTGGTGACAAACAGCTGGCGCAAAATCCAGTGGCCATCAGCAGAAGTCTTTGCTGAATGGGACTCTGCTGAACGCGCTGCATTCTGCGACGCCAGAAAGGATGTTGCCGACATGCTCCAGTCAGTGTTCACGCTCGAACGCTTGGATCTCATCTCCTTTTTCGCCAATCTCTTCCTCCAAGCACTCGCTTCTCAGTCATGGGCCGAACTTGAAGCCACTGCATTCTGTCTCGGCGCTCTCTCCGATTGTATCTCTGAGGACAGCAAATATGATGCCGAGCTGAGCAAAATCTTTGCTTCCCCATTCTTTGACCTTCTGGGCCAAGGCCAAGCCGTCGTACCATTACGCCTCCGCCAGACAGGCCTCTCGTTGATCGAGAGGTACTGTGAGTATTTTGAGCGCCATGCAGACTACCTGCCAAACGCACTCAATCTTCTCTTCGCTGCTGTGGGAGACTCCGTTCTTGGTGGCCCTTCAGCACGGTCAATATCTACCCTTTGCTCTTCGTGTCGCACCATTTTGACTGGCGAGGCTGGTACATTCATCAGGCACTACCAGGACATCCGTGGAAGACAGGTGCTTGACACTTTAGCCGAGGAGAGGATTGTGCTTGCCGTTGCCTCCATTATCCAGGCCATCACGGACGAAAACGAGAAGCTGCAGAAATTCGAGGAGCTTTACACGATCTTCAAGAAGGACTTTGAGTTTGCTGTCCAACTCAGATCACAGCCTGGATTGGTGGACCTGTCAAATCCGAACGTTCTGAGGGGCCTTGACCCCCCTAGTCCTTCGTCCGTCCCACCTGTGGAGGAGATATCCCTCCACATCGCACTTCGCTCTATGAGGTGCATTGCCAGCATAGCGAAAGGCATGCAGGACGTCAAGGAGTACCCTGTGGATCTGGAGGATGAGGCACAGGTCGCCAGAACAAGCGAGAAGCTCGCTGCTTTGCAGGCTGATATTATCAGCCTCCTTATTGGCGTTCAGCAGGTTTTTAGCACCACGGGAGAGATTGTAGAGATCATCTGCAACATCCTCCGCGCTGGGTTCTCCGAGACGGAGCCGGGTCCGTTTGTGTTCCCTGCCGACATTGTCACCAACTACTTTGTCCAGCAGCCGTTCGAGACACCCCGGATGGGAACACTTCTTAGTACCGCTTGTTCTTTTGTGGGGTCTCTATACCGAGGACCAAAGGCAATTGTACCGAACCAGCTTGTCCGCTTGGTGCCATGGGTCATTGCTCTGCTTCAAACCCTTCCAGGTAAGATACCATGTCTGGCCATATTTCATTACAGATGGCTAACGTAATCCCAGAACCTGAAGCAGACACGGAAATCTCGCAAAACGGCATCTGCCTCGTCGAGAGAGTTTTGTCTAAATACCCCGAAGTCCTCTTCCAAGTCCAACCCCAGCAGATGCTCGAGTTCTTCTTCATGTTCACGCTCAAAGTCCTCAACGGGAAGGAACCCCTTCCCAAATATGCGGCTGCTGACTTTTGGGTATGTCCCCTTTTTCCCCTTTATTTTTCAATCCTCACTAACCTTTTTGTGTCCCCAGACAAGCTTCATAACCCTCAAACCCCCCTCCCCAGACCTCGCATCCCACGTCTCCAACGCAATGTCTTACTTTGGCCCGCTCCTGGCCCAGACATTGATCAACAATATCGGGGGTAACGCTGCCAGATCGGAGCTGGATAAGCTGAGCGAGCCGCTCAAGAAGCTAGTCACTCAACAGGTCCAGGCGCAGGCTTGGCTGGAGGGGGCGCTGACGAGGACGGATGAGGGGGGCAATGGGGGTGGGTTTCCGAGCGGGGCGGCGGAGAGGGTGAGTATGCAGGAGCGGGCGGCTTTTCTGAAGAAGGTTGTGGGGTTGAGGGGGGCGAGGCAGACGAATCAGGTGGTGAGGGAGTTTTGGCTGCTGTGTAGGGGGAGTAGCTTTGCTTATGTTTCTTAGGAGGGGCATGGGGAAGATGGAATGGGAGGGGGGATTGGGGGTGGGTGGATGGGGGAGGGGGAGGTGTGTATCCTATCCTAGCGTGAGGTGGGAAATGGGTAGTTTGTGGAGGGGAGGTATGTTGGGTGTGTTAGGTTGTGGGTGTTGCATAACAGGGAGGGAGGCATGAGTATTGAGTTTTTGAAGATGTGAGAGAGGGCAGGGTGTTTAGCTGGTGGTGATGGATATGTCTAGTACTATCTAAAGGTATTAGAGAAAAGGTACAAGGTAGGGAAAAATGCCAGATTTTACTGCCATAGGCATTGCTTGGTTATCTTGAATATTTGGTGATAGATTGGAGGGCGAGAATGAATGTCATTGTCATCCCGTGTCTACCAATATCAGCATTGAGGAAGAAAATGCACCGAACCAAAATAAATCTTGAACAGTGAAAACAGACGTCCTTGGGGTGTGGCGTAAATAATGCAAAAAATGTAAAAGAGAAGTTGTTATGCATCAGCCGTGAATCGAACACGGGGCCCATCGATGGCAACGATGGATTTTACCACTAAACCACTGATGCTTGTTTTCTTCTTGTCATTTAGCAGCAGACATAAGCTCTATGATGCTGAAAATTGTTTGGTTAAACAGCAAAATATGTTAATGTTCACGATATCGAAGCAAAAGACAAGACGCAACGGTATTTGCATATTAGACAAACAGCAACACATACTCCAGCCCTTCACTGGGGGTGAGGCAAAGCTGTTTTATACCAATCTCCAAATTGGCAGAGGACAGAAGTTTGAACTTGAACTTTTGTCCATGTAAAGTATCAGATCACCAACATGCTGCATCACCACCGCCGCCTAAGGTACATACATTGCAAATGATCACAAACTGATACCAACTCCCGTCATAATATCTTGATATATACATTGCAATAAACCCCTCTCAAGACCCCCAACGCCCTCTTTCCCAACTCCGCTTAGAGAGGGAGAGAGAGTCCTAAAAACAACCGCAAGAAGTCACAAATCACAAACAACCAACCCCAACGATAAAATGCACACATCTATCTCCATTTAACACCCCCTTATCTACCCTCCCCCTCTCAACTCAAAAGAAACCCCAGGTATCCCCCCAGAATCCCAGAGACCCCCCCCCCCCTGTCCAAACACTCTACCTAGGTATCTACCCCGAGCATCCCTCCCACAGTCTCCTCCGTCCCCTCCATATCATCCACCTGTTCAGAAAAAAACCCAGTCGATCGATCATGGAACTCCAGGTCTGAGGCCCCCAGTCACAGAGAAAAAAGCCCAGCTCTCCCACCTTCCCTCTCATCTCAGCCCCCCTAACACCACGATCCGCTGCCGATATGTCCAGCCCAACCAACAAGCCCACTCACCAAAGTCCAAACCACCCACCACCTCAAACCGCCAAAACAACAGGCCACCGCCAATAAAAGGCAAGTTTATCTCAGGGTTCATAAAAAGACCACCGTTCCTGCTCTCAACAAAGAAGCAACAAAGACCCCCCCAAGAAACAAACCCTCCCCATTCAAAGGGGGCTACGGTACACACCAACACTACAAAATCATCATCACACTACCCGCACAAGATACCTCATATCACCCATGTCCCCCCCTTGCTCAAAAAATCGTGCTGAATTTTCATGTCGCGAAAATCGTCCGCTTCTCGCTAAAATAATACACAGTTAAACATCAAAAGAGAGAGAAAAAATCACCACCACCACCACCACCACCACCACCACTCCCACTCCCACCACTCCCACCATCAGCTGCCCTCTTCAGCCTCTCTCTCTCTCCTCCCCCCAAATCCATCTTTTTATTGACCCCTCCTCCCAACAAAAACAGAAAACCACAAACCTCCACCCCATTTGAACCCCCCCAAATTCTTTCCCAATCCCAGTTCCCCATAAAATAGAATAAAAAAAACTCCCAAGCATGATGCGAGAATCCCAAACCCCAGCCCTTCCCCACTCCCAACCCCAGTGCCCCCCCAAGGAGAACAAAACGAAAAAGAAAATGTCGAGGTTGGTGTCACAAGGACGTGGAAAGGGGAAAAAAGAAAAGGTCGACCGAGACAGATGTATCAACGAGGATGCGAAGATGAAGAGGGAAAAAACCGAGTCTAAAAGGTATATTCGGTATCAAGTGGGTGGAAAGAAAAGGAAAAACAATTGCGCCGCTGCTATAATTAATAATTGGCGCCCGTGACAACTTGCTTCTTGTAGCTGTTGGCAAGTCGTCTGTGTGAATATCTATTTTGAACCGGAAAATGTAGTCTGGCTCTCTCGATGCCGTCACTTGCTTCACCGCTTTCCTCCCCCTCCTAAAGCTGTGTGTGTGCCTACGCAACGGCTCGTGTTTGGTATAAGAGAGAAAATGAATCTACTCGAGGTCCATGACGTCCCCGTCGACCGAGGTCTTCTCGTCACTGTTGTTTTCAACAATGGCGGGCTCAGTTCCAACCGAAGTAGCCTTGGTTGGTGTGGTCGGCAAGTTGGCATCCTTGGCGGGGTTCTCCTCCAACGGAGCCTCGGGAGACTGATCGCCCAAAGCCGGCGTCTTTTCGCCTTGTGTCATGGCAGGGACATCGTCGGTGGCGGCCGGGGATGGGGCCACTTTGTCGGCCTCGGAGTCGCCGTCGATGGACATGGACGTCGTCAGACTAGGAACT
The DNA here is from genome assembly GCA_030512305.1 of Cercophora samala. Lineage (NCBI taxonomy): Eukaryota > Fungi > Ascomycota > Sordariomycetes > Sordariales > Lasiosphaeriaceae > Cercophora > Cercophora samala. Next base: position 484,215 of record JAULSY010000004.1, on the reverse strand, counting down.
GCAGGTGCAGTCCCATTGCTGCCAGAGCTGAGAAGCTGCCGAATTTGCTGCGACATGACCTCGGCCTGGGCCAGCATGGCGCGCAAGCTTTGTTGGTCCATCCGAGTAAGCTGCTCGGCAGACTGAAAATGATCCGCGTTGCCTCGCGACATGAGAGTGACGACGCATGGGTCAGCTTGTGAAATCAAGGTATCGATCAACGTGGTGATGTTGGCAGTCCCTTGGCCGCTGAGTTGGGCCAGGTTGCGAACAGCTTGCTGCTCGTCGAGAGTCCGCTGCTTAAGCGGAGTGGTTGGGCTTCTTGCAGCATTCAAGGGCGGGATAGGTTTGCCCTTGCGATTGAAGCGAGCACTGGAAGAGTTAGCTTGCCGATTCAACCGTTCAAGAGCTCAAGTCAATGCAGTCACTTACCGAGAGAGAAAGTCAGCCCGAATACCCTTCTCTGGAAGGCGGACGGTTCGACCATAGGCCTCGCTGTTCCGCCAACCGCTGGTGGGCGCGTCCTCGTCAAGATCAACCTCAATGTAGCCGTCGTTGATAAAGCCGCGGCTGAAAGCAGGCCGAATCACACTGGCCGTCTTGGGCTTGCGGACCCGGTGGGCAGGAGCGAGCACCTCGGGCATCTCAGCCAAGAGCTCGTCAATGTGGAGGGGGCACTTCCATGTGCGCAAGACCGGGGGGTTGGCCAGGGGCGGATCCAGGCAGTCCAGATGCCAAAAGATACCACATGCGCTGCAGGGGATAATGGCGCGGTCCGATGCGCTGTGTTTCTGGCAGCTGTGGCAAATGGCAGCATTGCCGTCGGCATCCCGCAGCCTGAAGAAATCAGGCGCCTCCTCGTCGCTCTTCTTCTTGCGAGCAGTCTTGACGATTGGCACAATCTCTTCATACTCGCCCTCGGGTCCCGTGCGAACTCCCTCGAAGCAGTTGCGGATGTCGGACGGCAAGGCATAGACGGTTGAGTTCCTGGCGTCAAGCTTCTCAAAAAGCAGGGCAAATGACCCGGTGTGCTCGTGGAGGGCCCCCGAGTCGCGCGTCATGCGGCACACGTTGCAAAACCACTCATTGGGCATCGCATCTCGTGCCAACGGGGGATCGACACAATTGAAGTGAAACGACCTCGTGCAGCCGTCGCAGCAGATGAGCTCGCCGTTGCTGTTGCAGGAATTGCAATAATCATCATTGTCGTCCTGTGCATCGTTAGTTACTGCTATGCTGGCCATGGCTCTGTTGTAATTTCGCAGAGTTTTTTTTTTGGGGGGGGGGTGGGGGACTAGTAATGTCGTGGGGGGGACAAAAGGTAGGTGTGGGAGACACACACACACACACACACACATACGCAGGTGTGGTTCTGAGCCGGGATGCACTTGAATCCAACCAAGAAGAGAGAGAGGATATCACGGGGCAGGGATGAAATTTGATGAAATGGAAGGTGCTTACCTGAGGGTTGCCGACGGGACCGTTGCCTACGGGACTGCTCCGCTCGCCGCTGGGACGTGGAATGCCTGCCAAGGGGCCTGTTTTTTTCTTCAGGGGCCTAGAATAGGCGAACAAGCCGTGTCAGTCAATTGTAAATAAAAAAAAACGTTGTCATCACCGAGAGAGGCACTTACGAATTCTTAACTCTGAGCCCGGTGCGGGCTTTCTTGGCAGGGCGCAGACCAGCAGGCGTGCCGGCACGTGAGTTCGCAGCAGTTGACGGTGCCGCCGAGTTGGGGAAGCCTGCCGTGATGGGCGATGTTGGGTCTTCGACCTCATCATGAGATCGCTTCCGGGCAGACCGGGTGCTTCTGCCTTCCCGAGCAGCCGGAGTGGAACGGGAGGTGGGCAGAGTGGTCCGCAGGCGTGTGGCCAACGCGTTGGGCGTCTCCATCATCATGGACTCATCGGCTACAGGCTGGTCGACGAGTCCTCGAGCATTGCTGTACTCCCACTGTCCACTCGCATCCTTCTTTGTGTTGGCATCCTCCACGATCCTGCCGGTGGTGACCTCCTTGGCCTGGCGACGACGCTGGGTCTTTTCGTCGTTCTCATCAAGCTTGCCGACCTTGCTGGTGAAGACAATGGCGGGCTTGTTCTTCTTGCCGTTCAGGCTGGTGATGAACGTGTCAACTGTGGCGCCGGGGTCATAGGGCTCCTCGTCAACAAACGACTGATCGACGGCCGGTGTCTGGCGGCGGGAGTTGCTGGCCGACTGGGCAGGACGCGGCGCAGCCGAAGCAACAGACGAGCGTCGGGAGGGTGACACGTTCCCGCCCTTGCTCTTGCGCGGTGCATTGGACCGACGCCGCTTGCCGTTGATTGGCTGGACCGGGGCAGGGCTGTTGCGCGAAGGAGGCGCATCGAAGACAAGGGCCTCCTCTTCATTCTCGGCAGCCTGACGCCGGGCTGCCACTGGTGTCAGTGACAGTGAGCGTGCCGTCGAGAGCGTTGATGTGCTGGAATGAGAGGCAGCTCTGGTGCGGCGGCGCGGCGTCTCTGCGACCAGCTTGCCGTTCACCTCTTGGGTGGCCGTCGCGCTGGCGGCGGCGGCGGCTTCCATCATCTTCTTGGATGTCGCCTCTGAATGTCGAGCTGATTTCCGTTTCTTGCGAGGAGGCTCCTCTGGCTCTTTGTCCTCTTGCGGCTTCGGCCCAGGCTGGGGCTCGTTTAGCTGTGGCAGCTCAGGCGCCTGCTCAGGCTCCGTGTCAGGCTCTGCAGCGACGGCAGGCTCTGGCTCTGGCTCTGGTTCTGACGGGAGAGGCTCGACAGATTCTTGGAGGACCGGGGGGCTCTCGGCGGCAGCGGCGGGAAGGGGTGTCGCTTCCCGCAGTGGCAGCTGCACCGGTTCCTGCACCGGCGGCTCTGGCTGGGCTGGTGAGTCCTGTTGCTGTTGCTGTGGGGGTGGTGGTGGTGGTGGGCGAGCTGGTGCTGGGGCCGAAGTAAGTTGAACCTCTGGCTGTGGCTCGGGCTGCTCGATGTGACGCTCGAGCGTTGATTGCCTCTCACTCTTGGGGGGGGCTGGTTCTGATTCCTTAAAGTGAAGAAGCGACACGCCAAAGTTGATGAGATTGTTGTAGGGCGCAGGCTTCGGCGGCGGGACGGCGACCTGGTCTTGGCCAAAAAAGTATTTGAAGCCCTGGTTCGAGGCCTTGCCCTCCTTCTTTTTCTTCTGGATATCCTTAGCAAACTTGCTGAGAGTGGGTGCGTCCGCCTTCTGCATGAACACCTTCTCGATCATGGTGAGGAATTCCAGGCTAGTGCAATTTTCATCGTAGAGGGTGCGCAGGGCCCAGGCAGTGGGGTAGCGACAAAACTGCAGCGCTGCGTCAACCGCAGCCTCCACCACCCTGTCCGTGATCTTTCTCAAATCAGCTTCACGAGACGCACTACTTGTGGAGGTTTGCTGATGAGAAGGAGGATGCGATGACAACGAGTCGGCCCGCCCGGCGCTTGCCCGGGACTGGCTTCTGCGGTCCGTCGACAACTGCGACATCCTGCCCGGACCCCAGTTGCCCGCCTCCACGTCACGGGAAGAAAAAGAGCCATGTGAGCGCGAGGGTGCACTCACTGCAGGAGTCATCTCCCTGTAATTGTTGCCCTCGGCACGACCTCTGTCCTCGCTCTTGATCCGTTCCTGGTAGGGTTCCGTGTATGGCTCGGCCGTGTCATCTTCCTCCTCTGTGTCGTCCTCTTCAGGCGCCGGCGGAGGGGGTGGCGGCGCAGGAGTGGGCGTGGACGGCGCCGCAGGTCTGCTCGACTTTAGAACAATCCGAGTCTTGGGGGGGTTGGCGGCTGGTGTTGGTGTTGGTGCTGCGGCGGCAGTCGTGGACTTGAAGACGCCGAGCTTCGGCATTGTGCCCAGAGGTGCCATGTTGTCAAAGACGCCCTGCCGTACGAGGCCTGCCTCCTGATAGCTTGGTTTGTTCTGCACCGGAGGCTCCAACCAGCGCTCCAAAAAGGTGCCCTTCTTTGCCTCTCTGCCCTCGGCTGCAGCGGCGGCGGCGGCGGACGGGGTTTCCTTTGACGACTCGGTCGCCGTGACTTGTGGACTCGAAAAACGCGACCGAGAGGCCCGCGTATTGGATGAGATTGTTGTTACTGGCATGATAGGGCTCGCGGCTGTGGTCGCGGGTGCGAGCGTGGGTGGTGGTGCAGGAAACAGCAAAAGCAGCTCCTGGCGACTCGGCCTCGTTCGCCCCCTTCTTTGATGGAACCAACGCACGCCGTGGTTTGTTTCGCGCCTGCGCACCGTGTTAGCATGGCTGCAGAGAAAATAGAGCGCACAAGACGTACCTGTTGTCTGCTGGACAGTAGCAATTTTTGCAGAAATCGTCGCGTTTTTTCGGCGTCGAACGCGCGATTGCTGGCAGGCTTGGTGGAAAAAAGGGTGCAAGAAAGGAGGTGTGTTAGGGGGGGGGGGGTGGCAGGGTGCGAGATAGATCTTGTGGTCGAAGGGTGACGGGTGACGGGTCTGACCAGGGGGTGCCACTGTTAAGCTCTAGCACTCAGCAGCCTGCCTGGCGCCCGACTTCCCACTGAGGAGGGCCGTGGAAATAGGGCCAAAACCCACGTTAAATTTGTTCCTGATTTTTCAGGATCAAGATGACGGTGAATTCCAGTTGGTAATAGGTAGCTCTTTACCTCGAGAGATGGAGAGAGAGATAGTCGCTTTTTGCCTGCTGTTGTTGTTGTGGTCGAGCACGATGCCCTGAGAACTTTTTGTTTGTGAGATGGATGAGACAGAGAATCCCGCTCCTGTGACGCGTTGCTCGTCGCGCCCTTGATTTTTCTTGGTTGCCCGTCTATCTAGGCAGTGATAAATGTCGGCGATGATTGTGTGGGCGAGAAAGGAGATGAAGGTTGTGGATGGGGAAAAAAGTGAGTGGTAAACTTTAGATAGGTCGCAGGGGGCTTCTCTGCTTCAGGGGGGTTAGGGGGTCGTGTTTCTTGCTCTGCCAAAAAACCCCCCTCCTAAGGTTCCGTCTTGCAGCTGCCACCACAATAGGCCACAATAGCACACAATAGGACCTGCCTCGAGAAAATAACCTGGAAAATAATCCACCACCACGTTAACCACCTGCCATGCCTCAATAGGTAACAACAATAGCAAGGAACCCATCTCACCACTGCTGCCTTGTTTATTCACCCACCTCAAGTGAATAAGTTGCTCCTCTCACCGGCCACCACCTTGATCTTGCTCCCCCGCTGATACCTTTAAGGTCAAGTAACTGCACTCCCGTCCCCGTCCTCGATCCTGACGCCATATAGTCATGTAATGCTGGTCGCTTCTTCTTCTTCTTCTTCTTCTTCACTCAACTCCAAAGGACACCAGTATGCGATTCACTTTTTTATTTATTTCTGCTCGAACTAAGAAACAGCGATAAGCCAAGGCGGGTAATGCATAGAAAACGTTTCTCCTGCCACATCCCACCTTTCGCTTTGCCCCTCCAAGCTTGCCATCACTTGACTGACCCTATTGTCTTCCTATTCGTGCATGCTCAAGCCCGTGCTGCGTCATTCAAAACCCAGCCCTCGGCTTGACAAGGCCGTTGCGGCGGGATGGTCGGAGCCGCTTGGAGGGTGTACTTGCATCCAAGGCATTCCTGTCCTCTGGTAGCGACGCTGGATCCAGCTCAAAGCACCCTATATTAACCCCGCAAGTGCGTGCTTACTCCTCGCCCTCGGTCTTCTTCTTCTTGTTCTTGTTCTTCTTGCCCGTGTTGCGGGACAGAGGCTGCTCAAGAATCTTGAGGATCTCCTCATCCTCGATCTTCTTGTCCGACTTCACCTTGGTGAGGTCCAAGGCAGGGGGGGCACCAACCTTGGAAAGGCCGTTCTTGGTGATGGCTGTGGTTATTTGTCAGCATATCTGTGTCTGCGACTGTCCCAGAATCACGTAGTAGAAGCCCAGTATTTCTTACCAACGGTGGTCAAAAGTCTGGCAACAGGCTCGCCGTCCTTCTCGCCACTAGCCTCGTACTGGCGGATCACATTGCCACGGACACACTCGATGATGCCCGACTTGGCATCACGCTCATCCTCAAGCTGGCGCAAGCTGAAGGGGAAGGTGCCGAACTTCTTCTGCACCTCGGAGAGAATCTTGCGCGAGGTAGGGCGCTTGAGAGCATATGTGTTGGTGGTGCGGCGGTGCAGGGTCGTTCTTTGCTCAAACTGCTTGACCTTGCCAGAGCCCAAGCTGACGCCAACCTCGACACCCCAGACCTCACCGACCTCGGGGACGCCCTCACCCTTGGTGCCCTCGCCAGGAGAGATGACAATCTTCTTGGAGCCCTCGATCTCGTTGCGGTCAAAGAGCCACGAGGTTGTGCTTTCAACAATGTTGCAGTCATAGGTCTGAGCGACCTTCTCCAAAAGGCTGGAGATCTTGGACTGCGAAGGAGGCTTGACCGAAGCAGCCTTGGCCTTCTCCTCTTCCGTGCCGCTGGCCAAAAGCCCAGGGGGGACCATCAACCGAAGGAGGAGCTCGTTCACATAGTAGGTCGCCAGGAGGAGGTCGGCAGTGCGGCCCTCGATAACAGGCTCAGCTCCCTCCTTCTCGGGGGCAATGACAGTGTCGCAAACAATGGAGCCGAAGCCATCGATCTGGGCACCGAGCTGGATCTTGATGGGCTCGCCGGCCTTGATCTCAGTACCAGCCTCCTTCTCGTCCGTCTTCAAGGGGGTGTAAGGAGTGACAAAAGCAGCCGGGGAGACGGTGGTGGGGTGAGAGAAACCTATAAATGGGGAAAATCATTGTCAACACCGGGGGTATCGGGAGCCAGTGGCGACATGTCAACCTGCGGCAGGCAGGATCCCAGATCGGGCACCTCTCTACGTACCCTTGGTGATCTTCTTGCCGCGGTAGACCTTGGCAACCTCCTCCTCGATGAGCTTGTCGCCCTTCTCGCAGATGTCGACAATCTTGCTACCAGCGACGCATAGCTTCGATACCTCGGCCAAGACCTTCTCCGAGATTTGGGCGGCGGTCTTGTACTTGGTGAGGGTGTCGGGGTTGTTAAGGGTGTAGTCTTTGTGTCGGGAAAAACAAGGTCAGCATCGGGTGTGCGCATGATGGGGGAGGGGGGGGAGCCCAAGGTCCTGTCCTGTCTGTCGTTCCTGGACCAGGGCAGGGACAAGCAACGATTCGGGTCAAAATAGTCCGGGCTCTGGAGACAGTATAGTACTGACCTACGGCCTTCTCCTCGGTCGTCATTTTGGCGGCTGGACTCGAAACGAGCGGTGGGCAGTCGGGGGGGGGTATATCGAAACCGAATGGTAAACTGCTTGAGCGAGGGGGAGGAAGGGGGAGAACAAACAATGGAGGCAGCTGGCGGGGCGTGACGATTTTGAGCCTGTTGCGGTTGCTTGATTTTGTGAAGGCGGGGTTCTCTTTGCATTTGTGCTTGGTTGCTGCACCCCACCACGTTATGACCTTCTCAGCGGCAGGCACGGGCCACATTGCTACCTTGATTGCGACAAGGTATTGGTGACCTGCTTGTTCACCTGAAGATGCGGTCACGAGTAAGTATCCAGTACTCCCCAGCTCTTGGACGCACCTACTCGCGTCCCATTGGCTCCTGCGACGCGCGCCTCGTTCGCCGTTTCTTGCACTTTCGCATCTTGTTGAAGCCAGCACCAGCCAGCAGCTATCTAGCCTTGCAATTCATTCGCCTTCACCTTCACCTTCACCTTTATCCTCCATACAACCCCCAACCAACGACAGCCTGTTCCATTGATACACAGCAACCCAAGTCCAACCAACGCACCCACCACACAAGACCCGATCCCTCCTCCACTTCCAGTCCTGGCCACCATTCGCTAGCCCATCCCATCGTTTTATTTCATTTCACGGTACCTACCCCAGCAGACGCATACGAAAAACATCCACTATCGCGGGAATGGCTGCTCCCCAGGTGTCAGCAGCAGGACTGGCCACACCGTCCATGTCGACTGCTCCCGCCGAAATTCCACCCGACGCCGACGTCCAGGTCGATGGCGCATCATCTTCCCACCACCACCAGCCATCTGCGTCCACCCCTGCCGATGGCGCTGCGAAATCAACGGCCTCGAGTCCCCAGCCCGAGGATGGCGATGCGACGCTCCCCATACGCGACAAGGACAGCTTCACAAAGGTCATGGTTGACCGCTTCCAGACACGCGATTGGATTCATTCTGCTCTTCTCAGCGAAGATCAAATACGCCTCGAGAAGAATACCAAGGATGTGCTCGCGCGCACCAGTGATTTCAAGACCTACAAGGAGTTCTACCACCAGTATCCAGCCAGGCTGTATGGCGAGGGCTACCGCGGTTATGGCAACGGCTACACGGAAAATGGCACCACCACCAAGCTCATATACCCCTCCCAGAGGCGTCGCCCCGGCCGCAGGACCACCCCGCCCGTCAAGTTCACCAAGACCCAGATCAAGAAGCAGGCCGAGCAGCCTGAAGAGCTCGTTCCCGTGAGGATAGATGTCGACTACGACAAGATCAAGCTCCGGGATACCTTCACCTTCAACCTGTATGAGCGCCTCGTGTCGGTCGAACACTTTGCCGCCGAACTTGTCGAAGATATGGGCCTCGAACCGCCTCTTGCCAAGCCTGTTTACGACCAAGTGGTTGCCCAGATGACGGAACAGCTCCAGGACTTTTTCCCCTTTGTCCATTCGGAAGAGGAAGCCCTCGACCCCGAGCTTCCTTACTCGGCATACAAGAATGATGAGATGCGCATCTTGATCAAACTCAACATCACCATTGGCGCACACACGCTCGTGGACCAGTTTGAATGGGAGCTCAACAACCCCCTAAACTCGCCCGAGGAGTTCGCTGCTTGCATGGCCCGGGACCTCTCTCTATCGGGCGAGTTCACAACCGCCATTGCTCACTGCATCAGGGAACAAGCTCAGCTCTTCACGCGCAGTCTGTATAGCGTTGGTCATCCATTTGACGGCCGGCCAATCGAGGATCCCGATCTCCTTGCCGCCTTCCTACCGACACCACTTCCATCTGTCTTCCGGCCTCAGCAGCAAGCCAAAGACTACGCACCGTACTTGTACGAAAATACGGAAGCGGAACTTGAACGAACCGAAACCATGTTCTCTCGTGAGCAGAGACGCCAGAAGCGTTCCATCAACAGACGTGGTGGACCTCAGCTGCCGGATCTCAAGGAAAGGCAAAGGACCATCCGAACTTCGATCGTATCCTCGGTGCTACCCGGTGCCGCCCTGGACATTGAGGAAAGCCGGCTGTTCAAGCGTGCCACGGGCGCCGGCACTGGCAGAGGAGGCAAGAGGACACTCAGAGATGGCGTCGACCTTTCAGACTCTGAAGACAGTGACGAGTCTGATCCTGATTCACCTGCCGTTTCTCAGCTTCAGGGAACCGCCAGAACGAGAAATATGCGCGGCGCCGCCACTGCAGCCGCTCAGCGTATGGCCAATATCGGGCGGTCCGAGACCCCCGAGGCCGTCATTCACCACCACGAGACTCGAACGTCTCGGCGCTCCGGCCGGGAAGCCACCAGGGAGCAAACGGAAGATGTGCCACACCAATACATGGTTACTCTGCGTGTTAACCCGGCGCGGCTTAGAAAGTTCATGCGGGAGTACAAGCCGAGGCCGTTGGCAGCGCTAGGCTCGGCTACACCAACACCTGCTCACCTGCGAGGTCCAGGCGCAACGGGCTCGATGGGCCCGCCATCGACTCCGTCAGCAGTAGGCGGCTCTATGGCCCCCAATGTTCAGAACCAGCAAGATGGTATTCCAGCTCCACCAGTAAACCCGGATGGCACAGCACCTAAATGTGCACCTGTAAGTTTGACCCTTTGTCCCAGTCAGAGCTCGCATCAACCGCTCACACTTTGCCCCTCTAGCCACCACCACCAGCGTGGCTCACGGCCTGTCTTGATGAGCTTCGCCGCGACTACCCCAATGACATATTTGACTCTCAAATGCGGTACTTTGCCATCAACTCAGAGACAGGCAATTCCATAGCCTTCCCTCTTACCCCAGAACAAATGGCCTTGCCAACGACAAAATACGTATTTTTGCCTAGGATCAAGTGTGCAGACTGTCCTGGCAAGAGCTATACCGTCGGGCCTGAGCACACTGTCAAGGGCTTTGAGGTGCATCTCAGGAAAAACAACACACATCAGGAGAGAGTCAGGGCGAGACTGGCTGGAGGCGGCGGGCTGCCAGTCCTGGGAGATGGCAGGAGTCCGAGTGTGGGGAGCGGCAGTGGGACACCAGCTGGGGGGACGGGTATCGTCATACCAGCGCTGAATCCGAACCATACGCAGTCTTCCTAGGGGCAAGGTCAGCCTGAAACGGATCCTTTTCCTGGGCAATCGTCAGCCCGCAAGGGTCTGGACCCATGGATCTTTTGAATGCTATTCCGAGAGGCCAAGCTTGCTCCAAATCGTCCCGTTTTGGTATACTCGACCCAGTTCTTTTGGTCGTCGTCGGTGTCGAAAGAAGAATGGGATAAGCAAGTGGCCGAAAAGCTTAACAAACTCGTTTCTGGCGAGGTGTATTCACCTCCCGCTGAGCCTTTCCCCGGTGAACCAGAATGGGAGAATTATCTTATCTATCTGGAGCATCACGCGGTTGCCTACGTAGGTGACCCTTCCCCAGACCAGCAGCCACCTGAAGAGGATCAACATCCCGAAGAGAACCAGTCTCCCGCAGATGACCTTATGCCTGATCCTTTCGACCAGAACATGGAAGAGAGTAGGCCTCTTGAAGAAAACATGTCTTCTCATTCGCATCAGCCTCCTCATTGGAATCAGTCTACCCAACTGGATCAGAGCACTCGACCAGACCAGCCCCTTGAAGAGATTATTCGTATTTATAATTGTGAAGTTTCCTGGTTGCTACAGATCATATACTCGAGTTGATAACCTACGACGCCATGTGTTGGAAAGACACAAGGGGACAAACGGCCATTGTCCGTGCAAAGATGGTTGCGATGTGCGGACAGGCGAGATGGTGCCGAATGTGACTGGAATAGGCCATGGATGGGTTGTACCAGACACGGGACACCACGTACGCGTGCGTATCTCGGTGCGTCGTTGGAGGCGGCGAGAAGAAGGGATTTTCAAGGAGGCTCCAGGTGTCCAAAGAAGTGGGATGATGATCTGGATGTAATCCGTGCCTAGACGGTTAACCGGCTAGTATGTCAAAAGGTCAAAGGGAGGAAGAAGGAGCAAGTTCTGTACACAGTGTCTGGCGCGCGGCCTGGCTGGGCCCTGCACATGGGGTGCGGAGAGGATAACTCATTGGGCGATGACCGATCGCATCAAGGGTATCACTGCCAGAATGGCGAAGATGAGATGGGCAGACTGGTGGCTAGCAGGGGCAGCGGCGGCGACGGGGGCGGCGGGGGTTAGCAGGGACTTGATACGTCGTTGTTTTTTTTCTTGCCTCTTTTATTTTTTTGTATATTTGTACACAAGCAGGTTTTTTTCAGCGGTGGAGCAGCAGGGGCTTCTAAGGATTGTATATTTTTTTTTGGCGTTTGACAACAATACACTATTTGCAAACTGAGTATGGCTTTGACATGGTATCGGATTCTGGACTAGAGATGGAAGCGTGGTTTAGATTGGGGTTTGGAGTGGGTAGTAGGCAGTTGAAGATTGTTGATGGGTGGTGGGTGTTGGTGGTAGGTTTTGGTGGTAGGTTTTGGGAGAATGTTGTTTGGGGAAGAGGGGGGGGAAGGGGTTGAGAAGGGTTTTGTAAAGAGTTGAGAGGGGGTTTATAAATAGTTGAGAGGTGTTTTAAAAGAGTTGGGAAGTATTCCTTGGAGAGAAAAATGGGGCGTATTATTATAATTATTACGTTTTGAGGTCTTGGTTTTTATATTCCAGTCTGGATTGTGAAGATTGATGGGAGGGGGGGGGGGGGGGTTAGTCCAAGATGGTGGAAAGGCTTTGGGTCTTTTGAGCTTGTATTATGGGAAGTGTTTCTACTGCTTTTCTACAACGTTGGTCGTGGACAGAAAGGGGGGAGCTGCCTGTTTCAACTTAGGGATGTTGATTATGGTTTTCCCTGTAGATGACTGGCTTGTGATTGTGTCAACACAGCTTGGAGTTTGTGTTGATTATTCGATATTTGTTATTTTGCCCATTATGTTTCGTACTGTAAGCATCATCGCCCAACTATTCCATGAGTCCCCCCTTCACCCTCAATCTCGACCCCACTCACTGCTTCTTCTTCCCCTCCTCCACCCTCTTCCCACTACTAAGCACCACGCCCAGCAGCTTAACCACCACCCACGCAAACCCCAACACCACCACTCCCCCCGTCACAGCCCCCACCCACCCAGCCTTTTCCAAATCCAACACGGGCACTTTAACGGTGTTTACCAGCTTCCCATCCGCCGGTGTTGGATTCAAATGCCAAAACACCGTCCGCTCGCCAAACAACCCATCATACCCCACCTTGTCCTTCTCGAACGGGTTGCTAGGAAACTTTGTCCCCTCCTCCGCCGTGCAAGCCCAAAACAGCGCCGGGTAGGGCACCTCTGCGGTCCTGTACCCCGTCAAGCTGGGAGACAAATACCGGAGATGGAGCGGGATCTCGGCCGTCCACGCCTTCCCGGTAGTAGTAGTCGTGGAAGGGGGGGATAGTTCGAGGAGAAGAGACGATCCCCAGGGTGTGGTGACGTACTCTGGTGCTTCGAGGTCGATGCCGGGGGTGATGTATCTGACAGAAGAGAGATTTTTTGAGGCTAGAAAGAGGGGGTCGTTGAGCTGGTGGCGGTCGGGGAAGATGGACTTGGGAAGGGTGAAGTACCCGTGAAGGCGGCAGGTGTCTTTGGTGGGGGATTTTGAGGGGGGGTTGGGGGAGGAGATGGTTAACTGGAGGACAGGGTGGAGGCCGGTGGGGGGGAGGAAGTGGGCGTGGAAAGAGGAAGAGGAGTCCCTGTGCCGGGAGGGGAAACTGAATAGAGTGGGAGAGGGGGCGGTTGATTGACCCAGGACGGTTAACAGGCCGGAGATGCCGATTTCGTGGGGTTCGAGTGTTTTGGGGGAGGCGGTGGAGATGATGCCTATTTCTGTGCGGATGGAGGGGGAGAGGAGGGATGCTGAGAGGGATTGGGGAGCGTAAGGCCAGAGGGAGGTGAGGCGGAGGGTGTGGGAGATTGTATCGTATGAGAGGTCGAGTTGGCTGGCGGAATTGAGGGAGGTGAGGCGGGAGGAGCAGGAAGAGGGGGAGCCAGGGGGACAGAGGAGGGATTTAGCGAATGTGGTGAAGGCTTTGAGGGAGGGGAGGGGTTGGTAGAATTGGTGGGTTGTGGAGTGGGTGAAACGGTCGGTTGGGAGGGTGGTGAATGACTCTGAGGGAGAGGAGCAGGAGTCGGTTCCAAAGGCTTTGTTGAGGAGGGGGCAGGGGTTGATTCTGGAGGTTATGTTAGTATGATATGTGGATAGGTGTATAAGATGGCAGGCTTACGATGTATCACCGCCCGGAGTGTAGAACAGGTGGAAGCCAGGAGGAAGACGTGCTAGTAATGGGCTAACAGCCTCATATGCGACGGGACTGACCCATCGGATGTGTAGTTGGTTGACACCCTCTAACAAGGCTTTGAGCTCGGCCGGCAATTCATCCAGGGCGAACGTCAGCCTGTCTTCGCGGACGGCCTTCACTTCTGGGCCCTTCAGTCCGTTGCCATCGACCTTTAAGGCTGTGGGCTCTATCGAGTCGCCCTCCTTTTGTACAAATGTAATTCTTTCCCTCATGATTGATGTTGATGACTTGAATCACGTTGAAATGGTTGATAATAACTGAGTTCCAGAGTGAGTTGACGTTGAATAACAGCCCCAGGAGCCTAGAGTGGCAGGCTCTGATTGGCCAGAATGACACGCTGTCTTGGATGTCTGACCCACCCATGGTCCTTGCCCAAAGCATCACCGAAGCCCACCCACACTAACCCCCTTTGGGCACCGGCTGCAACGGCGAAACTGCTCAGCCTCTCCTTCGAGCACGCCCACACACAGCGCATAACATGGCCGATAACTATGGTCCATGTAAGCGGTGCGGCAGATGCTGGATTTCTGACCTTTCCCATCCATCTTTTGCCATTTTGACCGTTTCCAAGGCCCCTCTTTCCAGCTGGCCACCTCTTGTTTCTACAATCATTATTACCTACTAGATAGCTTCAAGACGAAGAAATACATCGTTGCGATCATTGTCAGCTTCTCCGCTGTTTGGTTCAGTCCCCTTGTTTTTTGATGGTCGATTGAATCCACGGGGGATTCGCCTCTCTCTCCGCCATGGAGCCCACGCCGGAATTTATTAGGATCCGCTCGAGGCAGCCGGTCAATGAACGGGACCAGAGTAGTCTGAGTATAAGCAGCAGTTCTGATTCTGCTGTACGTGTTCATCCCCTGTTGGCAAAAAAGGGGGGAGAAAACTGATTGCTAACATTATTTAGTATGGCTCCTCGAGCGAGAGCTGTTCGCCAGCGACACATGATATCAGCCGAGTTAGCTACCATGTTAAACACCTCGAGAGCTTTGCCCAGGCTTTGGAAGACGTATGTTTGTGTGGGATAATGGACGATGCATCATATAGGCTAACAAAGCACTGCAGTCAGCCAGCAGGGCATTCCCTAACCGAGGACCTACCCAGCGATACACCAAGGTCCACGCCCTGATGCTTCACTGGAAGAGCGATGACTTGTTTGTGCTGCCAGAGTTGGAGGACTTGGAAAAGTGCTTCCGGGATCATTACTGCTTCGAGACGGACATTTTCTCGATCCCATCAGAGAACTCACATCTAGAGTTAATGCTCAAGATTGGCGATATGGTCAAGCAGTATGAATCTGAACAGACGCTGTTCGTTGTCTACTATGGAGGCCATGCCAGGATAGATGAGTCACGGCAGAGTACATGGTGCGCGTATGTTACGGTCGTCTATACTCAACCCAGTATTCCTCTTGACTGACTTTGATAGTAATCGCCGTCACGATTCGCCATGGCTACAATGGTCTGCCATTCAGACTCTTCTCGAAAGGTCAATCTCAGATGTATTGATTCTTCTAGACTGCTGTGCCGGAGCAGCCAGTGCCACATTCCCAACTGGTCAAAGCATCACCGAGACAATATCAGCTTCGAGTTGGGATGCTATTGCCCCAGATCCGGGCAGATATTCTTTCACCAACACCCTGATCGAGGTACTCGACGAGTGGAGAGGGAAAACATTCTCGGCCGCTATGCTTCACGCTGAGGTCCTTGCTCGTTTGAAGCATCCACGGCCCATCTTGATTAACGGCAAACACTTCGAAGCGAGATCAACACCAGTTCACTTCATGATGACTTCGAACCACAAGGCACCCAGCATCGAAATATGCCGTCTAGTGCCACCAAAGCCCGTCAAGTCCCGTCGTGGCATGCCATCGAGCTCTGTACCAACTGGTCGGAACTGGCTCCAACCATTCCCATCCTCGATGGACGATATGATCCCGATGGCCTCGGAGCCGAACGAGGATGAGCCCCATGTGATGATTTCCCTGGCTCTGGAGGATGACCAAAAGCTGGATCTGAATGCTTGGGAGCAGTGGTTAGCCAGTTTTCCCGCATTAGCAAAGTTCGTCAAGGTGCAAGGCGTCTTTAAGAGTCATTCGACACTTTTGCTGCTATCGTTACCGGTGATGGTATGGGACTTTTTACCAGACGATCCAGCATGCTCATTTGTGGCATTTATTCGGTCAAACAACCTGTTGCGAGCACCGAAAGAGAGCAGCCCTGAGCCAACACCGGCCGAAGCGAGCGTACCTGCCGCCACTTCACAAGACTTCGAACCACAGCTCAGTCCTGAAGTAGAACCAGAGCTCAACCGGGACGATGCTGAATCTTATTCTGGATCTACCTTGGCCCAGACAAATCTGGAGAACATCCGCCACGGGGCCAGCGTACCAAACATCTCCACAGATTCTTCAAACCAACAACTCACACGAGATACCTGGGCATCAACCCACCGAGCCGATTCCATGCCCCTTCCCCCCTCCCAAATTCTTGCTCCACAACCTTCCTCCAGCAGCTTATTCGCCTCCTTGAGAAACATGGGCTCGGCCATATCCCTCTCCGGTCAACAATCCCGCCCTGCCTCCCTTTCCGGAGCCCATCCCACCTCCCCCCTTCACCACCACCACCACAACAACAACACCCCCGACATAACCAGAACCATGATCCTCAACCGCTCCAAATCCTCCAAACGCTCCACCTTCTCCCCCGACGAAGAAATCCCCGAAGGGCAACAAATGGCCAAACACGTCCTCCTCCGCCTAGAAGAATACTTCCACCGCGACCCCGAGCCCAACCTAGCCGTCCTCGAGCACCTGGCCTCCCACCTAGGCGTCGAAACAAACGACATTAAAATCTGGTTCCACAACCGCAGAGAACAACACCGCCTCGACACCAACCTCCAAACCCTGCGACTGCCCTCCTCGGACCCGGTCTCCCCGGCCGACGGGCCTGCCATGATCCTCCCAGGGCACCTGAACCGCCTCTTGGAGATCTACCCCTCCAAGGGCATCCTGCTAGTCGACCTCCGCTCCAGCACAGACTTTGAGCGCTCCCACATCCACGAGGCCATCAACCTCCGCGCCCCGCTCAGGTTCATAACCAACACCTCGCTCGAAATGATCGAAGACACCTTTGTCGACGACCAGTCCCGCCGGTCGTTCGCCAAGTGGTCGTCCTGCCGCTGCGTGGTGTTTTACGATCGGGTGATTGAATTCCCCTGGGAGTGCCCCATCGCCTCGGCCTTGTATCAAAAATTTAGGGACAAGGCCTGGCGGGGGCAGGGGTTCATCCTCAAGGGCCACTACAGGGAGTTTTCGGCCAGTTTTGACCGGTATATTTCCGGCTCCAAGATGACACAAGAGGCAAAGAGTTATTTGGATGGGCTGCGGCAGAGGGGGAGTCTGACGGAGGAGGAGGTGAAGGGGAGGGATGGGGAGTATGAGGAGTGGTTGGCGGGGTGGAGGAGGGATAATAGGGGGGGCAGCAGGGGGAATGAGCTTGTGCCGGGGAGGAAGGTGGAACGACTCAGGGAAGTGGAGGAGAGGCAGGGGGAGTTGGAGAGGGAGTTTGAGGGGCGGTTTCCGGCGCTGTGGAGGAAGGGGTTGATGATGGGGCCGAGGAGGCAGTCGGTTGCTGCTGGAGGTCAGGGGGAGGAGGGGGGGTATAGTCCTATCGCTCCGTCGGTGTCACCTCCGCCGCCGTTTGAATCGTCTGGACAGCAACAACAACAACAACAACAGCAAGGGTTCAAGGATGTGGAATGGCAAAAGAGAAAGGGGGTTGAGGAGGAGGGGGAGGCGGTGTTTGTGGGGCCGTTGGCGAGGGGGTTGGAGAGGATGAGGGAGGCGAACGGCGGGTTGGGGGCGGTGATGGGGAGTCAGACTCCGAGCCCGACCAGTGGGACTCCCGTGGGGGGGGATCTCAAGGGGAAGATGATGGGGTTTGATTACGGGTACACTTCTGGTGTCGCGGAGGAAGAGTACGAAGAGATCGATGCTGTCCAGGAGGGGTTGACTCCCGCCACTGCTGCTGCCGCCGGCGACGTCAAAGGCACGGGAGTAATGGGCAAGGTGGTCAAGAAACGGGGAGTCGTGAGAGAGTGGTTGAGAGGCGGGACGGGAAACAAGTGATTTGTTTATACAATGTATCTGGGTTGTTGAAATGTGTTTATGAACTTTTTTTTTTTTGGATATATATCTTTGGGTCAAGGGAGCAATGGGTCGGGGACTATTTACATAACAAGAATACAACTTGAATTCAATAGTCTACCTTATATATATATATATATAAATATTTCCTCAAGCCCGTTTCAACCCCCTAAAACACATCGATGGCAATCTCCTTGCTCTCAACATCAGTCTTCGTCCTCGTCTTGTCTATAACACATAACCCTACATGCATCATAGCCTCGCACAGTCTAGCCGCCCCAACACAGCAACCGCTGAACAAAACACAACGCGTACCAAGCAACAACAACAAAACAACCCCTCTCATTCCCAGTTTTGTTTTCTTGTCTTTCGCTCTTTTCCTGTCCTTGACCCCTTCACTCAAAACATCGACAATCACCCTCACAGAGGAATCCTGTCTTCCACTCCCCCCCCATCCCCCAATCACATCACTAAGAGAAATAATCAAAACCACACACACACACACACACACAACACAAAAGTCACCAAACAACAACACAAAACCAACAACACAAAATAACAAAACATCAAAAAAACAAAACATTTGCCCATTGTAGTAAGCAAGTACCTAATGAATTCCCACCCCACCCCCACCCCTTTTACCCTTCCCTTTCCATCCCCCTTACCTTACCACACAACTCTCATCCATCAATCCATCTCTTCATCAGGGTGGTCCTCCCCCCCCACCAAATCATCAAATGTTCACATCAAAAAACAAACTTGTACTCTGCAAAAAGTAATCAACAGGAAGAAGTAGAAAAAAGAACCAGGAAGAAAACCAACAGCCTGTGTTTGGAATCTTTCCATCCATACAGGCTGTTGATCTCCCCAAATCCAACCGCAAGCAGAACCCCCACCTCCCACCCCCACCCTAATTATCAATCGACCAAAAGGCGAAAAGGAAAAAAAAGGGGGGAGTGGTCGGCGACATAAGAGGCCCGTGTTTAACAAAGAGAAAAACGCCCGGCACATGCCCGCTGTGCTGTGCCCAATGCTTTATCTATTCCGTACAGTAATTGAATTCATCCCACGCTCGGCATGATCATTATTTAGCGTTCCGTAATCGTCGAAAATCTTCATCTCTGTTACAGGTCAGATGTAAGTAACATGTCCCCAGTTCACTGACGGCGTCTGTCAGGTTGTGGGCTGCGACCTACACGTCCACGCCGGCTGTTGCTGCCTTGCTCCTGCTGCTGCATGTATCCCATGTTGGGTTGCATCTGCCCCTGGCCGCCATAGCCATAGCCCATGTTCATACCGAATCCGGGAGCCGGGGGGAATGGCGCCTGTCCGGGGACATTCGACAGCTGAGCGTTCGGGGGCTGGATTGGGCTACCGGTGTTACGGTACTGGTCCATGCTGCCGGTGGGGTAGCCGTTGAAGGCAGCGGGAACTGCGGCAGGGTAGTAGTTGCTCATGGGTGGCCCACCCCGCATAATGGCCTGCTGGTATTGCATCTGCTGGATGGAAGCTGGTGCCATGGGCGTGTTGGGCGCGTTGTACATGGCGCCCTGTTGGAAGGCTGGGAACTGCTGGGTCAAGCCGGCATCAACTCCCTCACCACGGGGAACTCCATATCCCATATCGTAGCCGGGGACACCCGCGGGGGCGCTGAGGGGATTATAATACTGAGGAGCGGCATTGCCGTTGTACTGTCCACCTTGCTGCTGCTGCTGCTGCTGCTGCTGCTGCTGAGCTTGTTGGGCCTGCTGTGATTGCTGATGATGCTGGGCATTGCCGCTGGTCTGCCGCGAACCTGGCCGTTGCCTGTTGTCATTGCTGTGATCGCGAGAAGCAGTGTTTCCACCGCCTCCGCCGCTGCGGGTGGACAATCCAACTTCATCCATCAACCGCTTATAACCCTGTCCTGGCTGGGCCTTGATGCGGATCAACACATTCTTGACTGTCTCGACAACCTGGCTGCGGATTGTCTCGTCAAAGAATGGCGTGGTGAGGACCTTGAAAATCAGGGTGGCACCACAAGCATGGTCACTTAGGATCGCCTCCAAAACCTGATCATTGGGGGTGAAGAAAAGCGCCTTAAGAATGGTGTCTCGGGCATCTCCCTCGGCCTTCTGGTTAATAACCTTCAGGACTGTCAGGTAAGCTACCTTGTGGGTGCACAGGTTCACCAAATATGGCACAAGCTGAGGCGAGAGAACTGTGCGTCTCTGTGGGAAAGTGCAGGTGTCTAGGAACCAGGTCAAGAGCAGCGCACCATTGGCATTGGTCGCAAGCTGGACACTGTGAAGAGCAATGGCAGCAGCGAGCAGCCTCTGCTGGTCCTTGGTGGCATGGTGGCTCTCCAGGCAAGCCCGCATGGCGCGAGCGCCATATCGTCCCTGCGCCGCCTCCCACATTCTGCTCAGCATGGTCTCAAAGATGAAGTCGTTGTAGGGACTTCCAAACTTCAGGCAGCCCTGGAGGACGTAGTTGCCGTACTGATCCAAGAACAGAGGGATCGTATAAGGGCGCAAGTACTGCACAATAAGGTTCATCTGGTGCGGTGTCTTACACACTTCGATGATCTTCTGCGCAGCCCACGTTCCGTTCTTGTGGACACCAATCTCGGCCATGTGCGGCGCAATCTCAGCCAGCATCTGATCACGAACGTCATCGGAGCAGTGCTCAAACAGCTTCTGGACAACCGTGTTGCCAAGATAATCTGAGGAAAGCTCGGCGATCTCGGGAAGCATATCAACGGCAATGCTCTCGATCTCGGCCTGGGACAAGGCCTGGTTGTCAATCCTTTTGCGGATATCCCGAAGCTTGGGCGCATCGTGAACTCTGGTGTGCGCAGGCTCCTTGATGGGAGGAATTTCATCAACGAACTCAGTGTACTGGATGGCCCGCTGGAGGCTGGCCGAGATGTTGTACTTGTCCTCCTCGGTAGCTCCAAACTGGACAACAATGTTCATGATATCTCCAGTCATCTCAGCAAGAGGTGGCACGGTTGGTGTGGCAGTCCCCACAAGCGCAGTGGGAGAGGAGTCACCGGGGGCACCAGCGCCCATACCTTGAGCGTTATCCTGGCCCTTGGCAAACGGATCAGGGCTGGGCGACGGCATGGCTCCATCGTGTCCCGGCGTATTCGACGCTGAAGGGGGTTTCGCAAAGTTGATGCGAATAGGCCCGGCGCCAGGAAAGATCTCCTTTCCATTCATGGTGTTCTTGGCTGAGATCGCACTATCGACCCGTTCAAAGTTCACAAAGCCGCAGTTCTTGTGAGTCAAGACTCTAGCTGACAAAATAGGTCCGTATGACTTGAACATCTCGGTCAGGGTCGATGTGGTGGTAGATGTAGGGATGCTGCCGAGCCACAAAGCACTAGTCGGACCTTCCAGTCCCTGTTCTTCGGCGCTCAAAAGGCCATTGTTGCGGCTGTTGGACCTACCAAGCGATAACCCAGCAACGGCTTGGGGAAGATCGTCGTACTCCTTGTCACCAGAAATACGGATATCAGAGGCCGTGATAGACTCGTCGAGCCTGGAGGGAGTGGGGTAGTAGTTGCGGAGAATGCGGGAAGCCGGAGTATCCAGCACACCAGCAGTCCTGGCACGAGGACGGGCGGCCTGGTTCGCAAAGGCCTGGACGGCCAGGTTATGCTGTTGAATGGCAGCATTGGTCGCGGCGAGTTGATCTTGAATCTGCAGGTACTGGTTCTCCATCATCATGACGGGGTCGTCATAATCATCCTCATCTTCGTCCGCATACCTGTCCTTGTTGTTGACCGAATAAGACCGGAAACGGTTGGCGGCCTTGGAGAAGTCGGCATAGTTGGGGACATATGTGGGAGTAGCAATTTGAGCTCGTGCGGGCTGAGGTGTTTCCGCAAGACCAAGGTAATCCAGTGTTCTCATATGAACATCGCTCTCCGCATTGCCCTCTCGGGAAAAGTGAGACTGCGCTGGAGAACTGGGCCCGTTGGAAGGAACACTGGCAATGCTGGCCAGTGTGTTGCCTCTGTCACGCCCTGTCCCGGTAGGGTTCCAGCTGCTGAAAATAGAAGGGCCAAACGGAGAGCTGGTGCCAGGCACATGGGCGAATGGACTTCTTTGTGGCATGGAGCCAGCCCTCAGTCTCGAGAGAAGCGCCGAAGCATTGGAACTATCATTGGCCGATGACTCAATGCCCGGTGATGGAGACTTGAACGGCGTGTGAGAGGGGCTCGGGCGCGACGTCTTGGAAGCCAGAGACGGGATAGCAAGCAACCCATTGCCGGCGCCACCCGGGGAGAAGCGAGACGGAACGGTGCCGGCACGAGCACGGCGTGTTGAGGGAAGCTCCTGTGGTGTGGGTAGCTGTGCGAAGTCGGGGAAGCCATCGGTCGGCGACTCGGGGATATTTTCACGAAGAGGAGTCGAGTTGCCGCTAGTCGGAGGTCCGCCCCAGGGATTCACCGGGATTCCCGGGATGCCTTCTTGAGCTTGGATTTCTCGGGCCCTGGTGTTTGAAAAATCAGCACAATGTTTTCACCCGGATGGGGACGATGGAGTGGAGTGTCTTGGGAGCTTACCGCTTGGAGAACAAACGGCCAGATGCCGCCATCTCATGGTTCGGAGAACCGGCACCAGAGCGTGAAGCACCCGGCATCTTGGAGGTGGGCGTTAGACCTGGAGAAAGACCATATGGAGACCTCAGGGTGCTGCCGGCCGACTGGGGGTCATTGGGGGAGGTGCTTGTTGGGGAGTTGGAGCGGTTCTGAGCGGACACGGTCTGTGGCGGATAGCCAATGGTCAGATGCTCGCCTGGTCTTGAAGTCGACATTATCGATTATCGTTATTCCGACCCTCGTCAGTTAGTTTTGTATGTATTATTTTTTTCCGGCCTGGGTGGGCAATGGCGTCACACGTCGGGCCCGAAACTGCCAGAGCGGTGCGACGACGTGAAGAGCGCGGTCGGTGCGGAGAGGGCGATCTCTGTGGAAAAAAATAAATGCACGGCGGAAGGCCGACCGCGAGGATCCAATTAAGCGAGGATTGAGAACTAACGGCAAAGGCCGGGCCGAAGGAGCGTCGCTGAAAGGTAGCAAAGTCGAGTCAAATACGAAGTCGCAAGCTGGCAGCTGCAACTCAATTACAAGGTCGATGTGACGAAGATGTGTGCCGTGGTGGTGGCCGGGGCCTTTTGTCTATCGAGGAGAGAGGAGAGAGAGAAAGAGAGAGAGACAGAGAGAGCCGAGCGGAGGGGTTCAGGTCGAGGTCGAGGCCAAGTCGAGTCGAGTCGGGGCTGATTGAACCTCTTTTTGGATGAAAATGCAGAGAGATGCAGAAATGCACAAATGCTGCTGGCTGTGAGGGTTGCTCCCGTTCGCACGTTTCGGCTTGGCTTTTCCTGGGATAGGGCGGGATGGCTCTCCTTTATGGTCCGACTACCCCCTTTGCTAGGTGCTCCCGTTCTTTTTGGTTTTTTTCTTGCGGATTATGGAGTAAATGTTAAGAAAGACCTAGTAACAATATACAGGCGTCATTAGGTGGCAGTCTGGGGAGAGGAGGACGTTGACGTTGACGTCGTCGTCGTTGTCGTCGTCAAAGAGAGAGGCCGACGTGGTAGTCGTGTGGAGGTGGAGGTGGAGGAGGAGGAAGAGGAGGTGAGGTTGAGAGAGAGTAGTAGTGGTGGTGGTAGTAGTGGCGGTGGTGGACGTGGTCGTAGTGGTTGAGTGCCGGTGGGGGGGGGGGGGGGGATGACAGCCCAGAAAAAGTGATGTTCGGGGGGTTGAGATGACCGGGAGTGAAAGAGGAAAGATGAAACACTAGGGGTTAGCTGCAAAAGCTGGTGCTTTCAACCACTGGGCGGACGTCAGGTTTTTTGTGCAGGTCCACACCGTGTCCACTTTGTTACCGCTGCCGCTCGCTGTGAACCTACCCTACCTAACTCCAGGAACCGCACTGACAAAGGCTTGAACTCCCTTGAAGCTGTCAGTGACTCTCGGCTCCTCCTTCCTCCCTTTACCTTGCCTCACTATCTACTCCGTAAGTCTTCTTCCTTATTCAAGTGGACAGAGCCTGCTGCTGCGGGGATAGGGGCAGTTGGCAGCTTTTACCCAGCGAGCGAGCCAGCTTCCCACTCTGGTCTGTGCCACCAAACATGACCCCTGAATCCGACATGGACGGTGACCAAGTGAATGCCTATCACTCGCCTTGTATGGACTGGCTGTTTTGCCCGTCTTTCCGTCCTCGGATGCAAGCCCCCCCCCCCAAAGGTGACTATGAAAATGCCATATATATCCATCGAAAAAAACACCAAAAACGCTGTGCTTCTCGAAGAAAGTGGCGTCCCTGGTTCAGCTCGTCCTATTTCGGGCGCTATGCAGGTCGTCTTTTTACCCTCCCGCCCTGCAGCTTGCATTTTGAGCAACACTCGGGACTACGAGCAAAACTGTCACGTCTGCCTTGCATAGTCCGACTTTTACGTCCGCAAAGCAAGCATAAAGACACCGCATGTCCCTCTACGGCGTGGCCCGACGGCGATATGGGCACATAAGGGTTGTTAAAGTTATCACCTTGGAAAGATAACCGCCGCTACACCACCACCCCCTGACTCAACTTGCCGACCCCTTTCTCCGAACTCTGAGGAATGAACTCTCAAAAAGTCTCACCTGGAAACCCACCAACCACGCTTTCTCTGCAGCATCTTTCATTTTCGTCACACTTCATCAACTCCAGACATTCAACGCTAAGAGACCCATCCCCTCTCTCACTAACCTCCCCCGTCAACAGCCCGTGAGCCCCTCCTTCTCGAAAGCTTCCAACAGCGGGGTTTAAGATCTCTCTTATGAACCTCCAAGATCCCCGCCAATCCAATCCATATTCATGCCCCCCAACTAACCCCCCCCCCCCTCGCCCTTGGTAGTTAACCCCACCAATCAACCTCGAGAAGGGATTCTACTGAAGGATCTGAAACGTCGCCCAGATTTCTGTACTCGCGTCTGCTTGCCCACAACCACCTGCTTTCACTAAATCTACCCCCCATACAACCTCTCTTTCAGCCTTTCCTGTCCCTCAGTCAAAGACCTCTCTTGCAGATCGACCCTGCCAAGGGTAGAACCCCGATAGAAAATCGCTCTTGACTTCCGGCAATCGTCAGGGGCGAGAAGAGGCTTTTCTTTGTTGCCGAGGTCCCCCGAAGCTGATGAATCTAGGAAATCTCATCTTGCAGAGAGACAAACGGAAATATCAACGGCAAGCTCCGTCTTGGAGGGCGGAGAAGATGGCCCGCCCCTGTCTATCTAGAATCGATTCCCCGAGAGTAGATACCCTCCTAGATCGCCAGTCTCGTTGACTACAACCCGATGCTACTAAACATCACTGTTTGTTGGAACAAGTTGTGATCATAATCAAGAGCCACATCCTGCTATACAAACCCTGATAGTCAATATCAAATGTAGTAATAGCAACCCACAACCCAAAAGTCTCCCATCCTCACTGGCAGAGACCACCCCAAGACCAATCAAGACACACAACCCTCAGATACCCTAACCATATATCTCTCTCTCCTCACCTCGGACACAACATCCCAATCCAGAAGTTCCCTTGACGTAAACAACCACGCCCCTCTCCATCTCCAACAAAGAAACCACCCCCCAGATTGCCACGAGGCGTCCACACATATTCACACAATGCCCCCTTTATCCCCTCCACAATCCCTTCCGCGCCCCAGCTTCCCCGGATTGTCCCCCCTGAGCCCTCAAGGTAAAGTCTTTGTAAAAGGTTTCCTCAAGCCTCCATTCTATTCTTGTCCCAAGCCAGGTCAGAAACCTCCGCTATTTTTTTTTCATATACAGACTACACACACACACAACCCGATAGCCTGGCCAGTGACAGAAAATAGATGATCATACGACCACATCAGTAGGAATCACTGACCAAACCCATTGATGCAACACGTTTTAAGTAAACACCAATAAATCAACACCCATTCTCGGATATCACCATACCTCACTCTAGTACAACTTCTCATCAACCCCCCTCCCCCCCCCCCCCTCCTTTTCACAGCCAAACTTCATTCACACACTGTCATAGTCCCATCATCATCATCCACCAAACCCTTTGCAAAAAGTAAATCCAACCCAGCCTACCATATCAAACATTATCACCCACCCCTCCTTTCCGTTCAATATACCCTCAAAAGAACAAAAAACCCATACCTAGATGAAAGCATTTCCCTTAATTGTCCCTTTATCAGCCAAGCAGTTTACTTACACAACCATAACCTACCCCAAAACATACTTTACAAACAACCCTTTCCAACAATATTACAAAAGAAGGAACCCAACCAAACCACACTGAATGAGACATTGACAGAGACTTATTATAGCCCAAAAAACACCGCAAAATCCGTAGAATTCAAAACACAACATGACCTCTACAATATATGAATAAATAATCAATATATATATATATATATATAAAACCTCTTCACTCACAAGTAGAAACAAGAAAAAGCAGAGAGCATGCATGGTCTGATATCAACTCCCACCAACTCCCACACCAACCCCCCCAACCAATCAAACTATCATATAAACACCAAACCCACTTGATTCAAATTCAACAAAACAACAACATAAATATCTTGGCTAATTTCCTCCTACAACTCAACTCTCTCACTCCCTCCTACCTATCATCAATAAATATGCTTCAACTTTTCTATAACTCAACATTCGGGTTCTCTCCTCCTAATCCCTTTCTTTCTTTCTTTCTTTCTTCCTCCCTGCCTGCCAACCATAAAAACAAGACCTTTCTATATCTCCCCTCCCCCCCCTTCACAAAAAAGGTCCTTTCCATTCCCTATTTCCCGTTTATTAAAAACCCATATCTTCTCTCCTTCCTCTTCACACGTTCGTTCAAAAACTCAAAACAACAAGACATCCAACAAAGCCTCTTCCTATTTGATGTTTGGTTTCCCGACTCAACATCCAATTACACACACTCTCGCCCCTCAACAAACTCTTCCCCTCCTTATTTCGCCACCCTCTTAAAAGCCAACAACTCACTCAGACTCGCCAACGGGCACCCATGCTTCAAAAAGTCGTGGTTCAACAGCTCCTGCGCCGACGCCCTGCTCTTGACATCCACACACAGGCAAACCGACAAGAAGGCCTTGAGCTCCTTGCTCAGCTTCTCTGGCTTCTTCAGCCTCGGCGTCCCGTTCGTCGCGATCAGGTACAGCGCCTTGAGCGGCTCCTCGTTCAGGTAAGGCGGCTCCGACTCGATCATTTCAATCGCCATGATGCCCAGCGACCAAATGTCCACCTTGGGCCCGTACTCCTTTTGCTTCACCACCTCGGGCGCCATCCAGTACGGCGTGCCGACCATGGTCGCACGCTTCGACTTGCTCTCGGTGAGTTTGGCGCAGAAGCCGAAATCAGCTAAAACAAACAAGTTAGCAAATTGCTTGGATGAAGAGATGCGGAAAAAAAGGGGCACACATACTAATCTTGACATTACCCCGAGCGTCCAAAAGGACATTGTCGGACTTGATGTCACGATGAATAATATTTTGAGCATGCAAATGATCCAAACCTTGGCATGTCTGTTCCCAAATATTAGCACTCAATTTCCAATTTTTCCCTTTTCTGTAATCAACATACCTCAAGGCAAATGGTAGAAATCTGCTCCTCCGTAATCACAGGGTTGTTCTCAATGACATCCGTCAAGGCACCGCCCTCCATGTACTCCATCACCACCCAGAGTTCCTTGTCGTTATCCATAAGGAAGGCATCCAGGTAGTTGACAATGTTGGCGTGCTTGTTCTCCTTCATGACCAGAATCTCGTTCACAATCAGCTCCTTGCGGGGCTGGTGAGCAAGATCCATCTGCTTAATGGCAACGCGGTCGCTACCGCCACGAGCCTTGAGTTGGGACACTTGCGGGGCGCCTGGTCGGTGGGCGATAATCTTGGCCACATAGACGGACCCGGAAGCGCCCTGGCCAATCTTCTTTTGCTTTGCATACAGCTGGTTGGGGTCGTGGTTGGACACAACTTCTCTCAACTTGGCCATGACCTCGTTCTCGGACATGGTCGACATGCGCACATCCTGCTTGCGCTCCGTCGCGGGAGGCTTGGCTGTCAGAGCAGCCTCAGCAGCCTTGACGGCATCATTGTTTGGCTTGGCAACGTTCAGGGGCTTCACAGGGGCGGGCAAACGAGAAGCCTGAGGCTGGGGCTGTGGTTGCCGTGTGGCGGCTGCCGAGCCATTCTGGTAGCGCGAGGGTTGAGCCTGATCAGGCCGTGGTGGTAATCTTTGCTGACCTGATGGGATTTGGCCGGAGCTAGATTGCTGTTGCATAGGAGGACGAGAGGCAGAGCTGTTTGGTGGAGGGGGGGCTGGTCTTTGCGACTTGAGGGCTTGTCCCTGTCCCGGAGCCTTGGGGGCAGCCCGCGATGGGTTGAATCTATCGGCAGCTGATGGCGCGCTGTAGCCGCCACCGATTTCTTGTTGCGCCAGAGGGACCTTGGTCTTGGGAAGGGAAGCATTATAGGCCTCCTGCTCCCGGCGAGCCTGTTCCTCCCTTTCTCTCAGTTGTTCTCTTTGTCGTTCCAGTTCTCTGTATCGTTGCTCCTCCCGCATGCGATCGGCCGAGATGTAATTTGGTGACACATTCTGGAGCTGCTGCATGGGTTGTTGCGGCTCGTTTGGTCGTTGCATTTGGGCGTTCGGGGTCGTCGAGTACGACGCAGGGCTGCGCTGTGGTTGGATAGGCTTGGGCTGTCTCGGCGGCGCGATCGAGCTTCCGCTGCTGGGATAGCCAAACTGATCGTTCTGCATCATATTCGGGGAGGGTGTCTGCTGGATGGGAGTAGGGTATTGCTCGGGGTTCTCGGCGCGCTTGGCCAAGTCAGAGTAGAAGTCAAGAACCTCAAAGACGGCCTGGGGGTTTCTCTCGACATCCTCCTTGGTGATGGCTGACGAGTTGAGTAGTCGAGTCCATTCTTCTGGAAGGCCAGTGAACTGGCCGGTCTGAGGGTTGAAGCCGACGTGCACGGCGTGTGAGAAGTTGGTAGGGTTGCTGACACCGCCGGGGCAGCGGGCATAGATGCAGTCGATCCATTCGTACAAATCATCGTCACTCTTGACGCAGACACGCAGTGATCTCATGCCATTTCCGTCGTCGTCGCCTGGCGGCCCAACATACTGATTGGTCAAGTGTCGCTTGATCTCGAAGACAGGGTCACCGTTGTCGTCCTCCACTCGGCCAACACTTACAACATCGGATAGTTGAATCTTGTAGAGCTGCTTGCCGTTCTCGTTCTTGTGGAAATCCAAAATGTCCTTGCGCAGGATCAGGTATCGCTGCTTCCATTGCTGGAACGGGTTCTTGCTGGGAAGGCCAACAGGGCCCTGCTTGATGATGGCGAGTCCTCCGGCGCCTTCCATGGTGTTGGATCCTTGTCGGGAGATGGGGAGCGCTATGGTCGATCCGCTGTACGTGCTTGAGACGGGGGAGTTCAGGCTCATGGAACTCATAGACCCAGGCAGGTTGACATTCGGCATCAAGCCCAGGCGAGGCTTCTCTGACGGAGGTTTGGGGGCAGGCCCTGGGTTCATGAACTGCCCGTTCGTGTAAACACTATATAGGAGAAAACATCAGCTTGCTTGTCCTCCCCCCTGGCGGGGTCTTTAATATTAAAGAAAACAGGCGATGGAGTCCATGGCGAGCAGGGAGCCAGCAAGCGGACCGGCCCAGCGGGGTCAGGTCGCAAGCTCCACCGCTAATAGGGTGTTTCTGGGGAACGGCAGCGCAACAAGATGATCCCGACGTGCTTCCATCATGCAACCCCGGCCCTTGTGGTTCAGTGGACAGTGGTCCGCGCCCGGGGGCCTGGACAGCTCACCAGAGCTGTGATTGGAAAAGGGGGACAGATGAGTGGATGGCGTCGTGGAACATGCATACCTGTTGTGCATCGCCATGTCGATGATTATAATATTTCAATAGTAACAGTAGCAGTAGCCGTCGACAGCGAAGCTACGGGGGTAGAGAGGTGCCTCGTCGGCGACTCGAAGAAGTTCAAAGTCGAACAAAGTACCGGTATCCGTATGGTAGGCTTGCGTTGGCTGAAGGCAGGGTATCTTTAGCGATCGCCAACGGTTAGGGAAAAGGGGGCAAGGCTGGGCGGTGGAACAACAACCTAGTCGAGACAAAAGAAAAAAAAGGACAATGCGGACTTACCGATGTTAACGACGACGACCCGTGATGCTCGCAATGAGATGAGAGACAGTTCCAACTCCAAAGAGGAATCGCGGGACTCGACGCCGGCAGCAGCAACACCCACCTACCGCGCAGCGCGAGGCCGAACTCGAAAGTCGATGGTGGCCGAGATGGCAAAAGCCACCGAGGTGTATTCTATGGGTGCCAAGCAGAGGAGAGCCTGTGATGTCCACAGCAGTCGCTTGCTTGCTTGATAATTAGACGTTGTTGGCTAGACTTCTCTCGTGGAAAGGTGGAGGTGCGTTTCCACGTCCAACCTAAGGAAGTCCTGACGGATGGATGGGCGGTCAGTCAGTCGGCGAGGTTCTGTGTTGGCGCCGTGCCGTAGTTTTCGGGTGGGCAGTGGGTGTGCGCTGAGGTGGCTAGTGAGTCGGTAGGGTGGTGACGACAAGATGTTGTTCTCAGACGATCACTCGGTAGGTACAGTTCCTCGAGCAAAGCTCCCAGCAGTAAATGCTGCGTGCGATACAACGGGGAACCAGGTGGGAAGGAGGGGAAAAAAGATCCTGGGATCGTGTTCACAGTCGAAAGGACAAAGATGGTAGCAGGTGGTGGTAAGGTACGGTGCGATAGAGAGTCGGGTGTGCCTGTGGATCGGTTCTCGTTGGGGAAGGCCTGGGCGCGACCACCACGCTGTGGCAGCATGGGAGAAGGGGGAGGGGTAGGCGCGGCTCACCCTCACAATTCTAAAAAATCACTCTGTTCGGCCGCTAGGTTTCTTAGAAGGGTACTTCTATTCACATGTCTTCTTCCGAGTAGCAAACAGTACAGCTCTATCTGACCACCCCCCAGGGCCCCTGGTCTGGCGGCCCTTCGAGACATTGAGGGGCACCACAAAGGATTGGCCACCCTAGGCGCGATTCCCACCCGGAGCACCACCACACACACATGGCGGCGGGCTTGCATGTTTGAGACTTTGGAACAATGGAGACCTGCCTTTACCTCTCGAAGAAGAATATCTGCAAGTCCCGCCAGCGGCATGATATCGAACTTGGTTGCCGGATACAACCGAGAAAGCTGAACATGCAGTTGGTAAGATTCCATATATCCGTAGTAGGCTGGTGTAAAGTATTCGATCTGATTGTGCCTTGGGGTCATCAAAGGCACTTCTCCCGCCGCAGCCCTACCTCTCCCCTCGTTCGCCAACCTTCTTACAACCTACATCCTAGCTCAGGAGGTCCTCCTCCCTCCTCCTCCATGGCCACCGGCCCAAGCACCCACCTAGGTTCAGTCAGGTTGGAGCTTTTTTCTCAACCTTGACCACCCGGACCTCACTCGCCCCGCCTTTCAGCGACAAATTCAACGGGATATCACTCAGGCCTGTTGTTGGCCAACAGCCTCTAGTATAAAAGATATCACACACACACACCTCTTCAAAAACAGTAACAAAACCAAGCGCCTAATTAGGAACCTCTTGCAGATCACAAAGCAAAGTCACCCCATTTCTCGAGGATCTCCTGCTTGTGACAAGGCAAGCCACGGCCCCCCCCTGGCCGTCGCCACCGTTGGAAACGATGCAAGGCCCGGCTTGGCAAGGGTTCATCCTTCTTTTTTTCTTCAAAGAGAAAGAGAGAGAGAGAGAAACCTCAAAATCGCCGTGCTTGCGTTCCCAGCAAAGGGGATCCAGTGGCCAGCGTTGCATTTTGCCTGAGCAAAAGTGTGCGCCGTTTCAGGATCCGCCCGTACACTACCTACCTCTCTTGGTGGTGGTGATCATAGCCCACAAGGGGGGGGGCAGCATGCATGCATCATCGTTTGTTTGGTTGCCAAAACCTGTCACTTCTTTTGACATGATAGGTAGGTATTCTCTAGAGAGCCTGCACTGTAAACAACAACCGCAGATAACTCACTTCACTTTTACACCCAATTCATCTGTCAGAAAAAAAGGAAAACCTTTCATCCAACAACAAGACCTTTTGTTCCTGTTAAAAAAAAAAAAAAAAAGGTTGTCACAACAGCATAATAACAAGCCCCCCCCATCGAGTCAAGTTGGTTTAGCCGCCGCCTTCCAAACCTAACCTACCTTACTTAACCCCCCCCCCCCCCCCCTTCCCGCAAACTCGACGACTCATGCACCCATCCAGCAGCTTGTCGTTGACTCGTCTCATCGCCATCCCGCCACAAGGATCGGGAAAAAAGAAAACCAAAAACCCCATCATTCGTTGTAAACACGAAAAGAAAAAAAGAAAAAAAAGA
The DNA here is from genome assembly GCA_030512305.1 of Cercophora samala. Taxonomy (NCBI): domain Eukaryota; kingdom Fungi; phylum Ascomycota; class Sordariomycetes; order Sordariales; family Lasiosphaeriaceae; genus Cercophora; species Cercophora samala. Next base: position 452,119 of record JAULSY010000004.1, on the reverse strand, counting down.
AGGAAGGGGTAAACTCCCCCCCCTCCCCCCCCCTTCCCCCCATCAAGTGATCAACACCGAAACGAGGCCCTCATGGTGTGGAGAACAAGGGGGTTTCTTGACTGTTCCAGAATGGCTTTACAAAACAAAAAAAAACAATAGCCAAAAAAGAGCCGCAAAATAAAGAGAAACAATCTGTTTTATGCGACGTGGTAAACTCGATCGGCAATTATTTCCCGTCAAAAGACTTTGAAAAGTCTCCGTTGGCGGCCTCTCAGCGAGCTCTGAGCTTGCTTGCCCCCCCCCCCCTTTCCTTCAGGGACGTCATCGCACCGTCGTCGATGGACATACGTACCTACCTGGTATGTATTTGAGTAGCCCCAAACTCTCGAGAGCTGGAGCCCCTCAGCTTTGTAAAAGGTCCCCATTGCAACAAACAGTCGCATCCCGCTAGATAGTAAAACCGGACAAGGCCATAAAGTGAACAGTAACAAAACACATGTGAGCAGCTACAGTGTAGGACAACAAACTCTAGGTTCAACAGCCATCTCCAAACACCCTGCTATAACCTGCTCGCTTGCTTGCTTTGCTTGCTTGCTTGCCAAAGTCCCCCATCAAAAACCCATTTTTACTATTTTACACTTTTCCCCCAACCCATCCCCTTACCGAACAACAACCTCAACCTCCTGCTGCCCCTCAAACAGCGGCAACTCAGCCTCCACGTCCTGCCACGTCTTGGTGCCCTCCACCAGCGCCTTGATAGCCGCAATGATCTTATCCTCCTCCGCGCGCACCTGCCGTGTGCTGTCACGCTCTCTCAGAGTGACAGTCCCGTCCTTGAGAGTCTGGAAATCAATCGTGACACCAAAGGGGGTGCCCAGCTCGTCGTTTCTGCTGTAGCGCTTGCCAATGCTGGCCGACGAGTCGTCAATGCGGCTGGACACACCGGCCGATCTGAGCTTCTGCGAGAGCTTGCGGACCTCGGGGGTGAAGTCCTTGTTGGAGGAGAGAGGAACGAGGAGGACCTTGGTGGGGGCAACGGCGGGAGGGAAGGAGAGGACCTGGTTTCCATTGGTTAGTCTTCTGAAGAGGTCAAATAATTGCTGAGAAAGGAGAGAAAAACTTACACCACGGGCCTCATCACCACCATCGCTGGCTCTGGTCCAGTAGTTGTGCTCCATAAGGGAGTACAAAATACGGCCGATACCGAACGAAGGCTCAATCACGTTGGGAGTGTACTCCCGGATGTTCTCAACGCGCTTCACCCACTTGATGGCCAACAGGTCCTTGCTGACCTCAACCTTGCCATCGTTCACACCCGGCACATCAATGACAACCTTGCCGTTCTCCTCAAGCTGCTTCACAAGCTCGCCACGCTGCTCCTGAGTAGTGGCCAAGAGGGCATTCTCAATAGTCTTGCCGTCCTTCTTGTAGAAAGGACCAAAGTTCTTCTTGTCAATCACAATATCCCACTCCTCAATGGTAATGGGCTCCTCCAGGCGCTGGCGCACAACGAGCGGCGCACCAGTCTTCTTGGCGTGGACAGACAAGTCGTACGCGCTGCGATCGGCACAGCCGACGCACTCAACCCAGCCAGCAGAGGTGTGAAGCTCAGCATCCCAGCAGTCGCAGGCGTAATGAGCCATCTCGTTGTCCATGTGCTGGCGGAAACGGATCTTCTTCTCGTCGATACCAATCTTCCTGAGGAAGAGGAGGATACGGGCGAGGAAGTAACCGAGGGTCTCGTTGTCGACGAGGCCGTCCTTGACAGCCTGACCAATAGTCTGCCTCTTGACGACGGTTGACCCAGAGAGCTGAGTGTGGCGGTCGAGGAAGGCAAGCTCGACATCGGCAACCTCGTGGAAGCGGGCGTGCTTCTTGTGGCCTTCTGGGTCGACGAAATGCTCAATCTCGGCCATCAAGAACTCGCGGACACGGAGGAGACCGGCACGGGGAGAGATTTCGTTGCGGTAAGACTTGCCAATGGAGGCAGAGGCGAAAGGCATCTGGCCAGTGTTGAACTCCAAGAGCTTGGCAAAGTTGAGGAACTGGCCCTGGGCCGTCTCTGGTCTCAGGTATCCGGGGAGGTTGCTGCTGGGACCAATTGAGGTCTGGAACATGAGGTTGAAGGAGACGGGAGGTGTGGGCTGGAGGCCAGTCGCGGGATTCCGGAGATCGTACTTCTTGATAAGCTCGCCCAACTGCTCACCGTTGTAGTTGTCAATCTGAGCCAAAATCTCCTCGTACTCCTTGACCACGGCGTCGTCAAGCTTGACGGCCTCAACACCGCCCTTGTTCTTCTTCTTCTTGGCCGCCTTCTTCTTGTCTGTCTCCTCCTTCTCCTCCACCTTCAGGCCGCGGGCCTCCTTGTCGCCCTTTAGCCTTTGCTCGAGGACATCCTCGACGAAGTGGTCGGCACGGAGGATCTCGCCGTTCTTGGGGTCCTTGCACATCCAGTCGGCAAACTTGTCGACGTGGCCGGAAGTCTTGAGAACATCGTGGGGGGTCAAGACGGTGCAGTCCACCTCGAGCATGTCCTCCTCCAGGATGAAGTGCTTGCGCCACAGGTCAATGACATTGGCCTGGAGAGCGCAGCCCGGCGGGCCGTAGTCGTAGAGGCCGGAGACACCACCGTAGATTTCGAACGAGGGGGTGTAAAAGAGACGCCGCCTGAGCATGGACTCGAGGGCGGCCCTGTCGAGGGGCTGGCCCTTGAGGGTGGTGGCATCTGTCGACATCTTTTCGGGCGTCTTTTTGTTGGTCTGGGGTATCTGGAACTTGAGGCGCGGGGTAGACGGGGCAAAAGGTGACGAATGAAGCCTACGGATAGGGACTACAGTGAAGCGGATGTTGGAGTGGAGTGGTGTGCCAGCAAGTGGTGAAGACAGGCGGCGGGTGAGGGACAGAAAAGGCTTCATTCCCCAATTGCAAGTGTGGCCTTCGTCCCCTCAGTGAGTCACGGTGGCCGTTTTTCTACTCCTCTTTTTTTTTTGGTGAGACCCGATAGATGAAACCCAGGAAACGGCTGCCAGGCACCACCACACCACACAAGCCATGGCATGGTGGATGCATTTCACGGCGAGACACCGGGCCTGGAGGGGTATGAATCATCGGAAATTCAATTAACCGCTATTTCCAAGAGAAAATGCCCCTCACTGTTCGACTTCTAGATTTCGACGCACGGACCCGCTGAGAACCCTGTGGGCTGCCCGCCAGTCGCTTGCTCGCTGCTGGGGTCCCCGGAGTGCATGGATCAGCAATCGATTGCAGCCGTCTAAAAAAATTTGGAGACTCCCAATCGTTATCAATCATCAACCGTCACCATCACCATTGCAATCGCAACAAAACCCTTCTCGGTCAACTCAGCAACCAGCGCAAACAATCGCCAAGATGGGATCTTCACGCTCTGGAGGGTCTTCCCTCTCCCTTAAAACGGGCAACAAATTGAGGCGCAAGCAGATGTACATCGAGGACAAGAAGATCGCCAACAAGGCCCGTCACGAGGAGCGTCATCGCCGCAGAAGAGAGGAGGCCAAGAACCCCGAATTGAGAGAGGAAAGACTCGCCAAGAACCAGCCCACCAGCATTGACAAGAAGAGAGTGTGGGACGATGTCGACGACGATAGCCTGGGCGCGCAGGTCGATTTGGCCGCACTGAAGCGCCGTCGCATGGAACAGGCCGAGCTTGCCGCTGCTGCCGAGGCGGATGCCGCGATGAAGGATCCTGAGGCCGACGACGAGGAGAAGGACGATGATGCCGACAGTATGCTGGACTCTGATTCTGAAAACGACGACGAGGACGAGGACGAGCGCGAGGAGAAGCTGCAGAGAAAGCGGGCGCAAAGGCAACCGAGCATTGCCCCTTCGACGACATCAACGAACCTCGACCTGACCCCAGATTCCCTCACACTGCAATTCAAGCACCTCTTCAGCGACGAACCCCCCCCGATGCCCCAGATCCTCGTCACGACCTCGCTCAATGCGACGATACACAAGGAGGCCGAGGAGATCGCCGCCATCTTCCCCAACTCTACCTACATCAGACGTAGCGGTCACCGTTGGAGTCACAAGTACAGTGTCAGGGAAATTGCAAAGTTTGCAAAGAGTATGTGTTTTTTTCTCTGTCTGTCCCTTCTTTTGAAAAGACTGAAAGCTAACATGCGACAGACCGGGGTTACACAGCTCTTGTTATCGTCCACGAGGACCTGAAGCGTCCCCACCAGATGAGCATCATCCACTTGAACAGCGAGGACGCCGCCCCCGGCCCTACCCTCACGTATTCAATCCGCAACTACCTCCCTGGAAAGGCTCTGCTGGGCCACGGCAACGCCACCAACCACTACCCGGAGTTGCTCCTCAACAACTTCAAGACCCCACTGGGTCTCCTTGCCGCCAAGTCAATGAACACCCTCTTCCCCTCCAGACCCGAGCTGCAGGGCAGACAAGTCGTAACCTTGCACAACCAGCGCGATTACATCTTCTTCCGCCGCCACCGTTATGTCTTCCGCGAAGCCAGAGCCACAGAAAAGAACGTTGTCACCGCAGAGGGCAAGGAGATGGAGGGCATGCAGGGCATCCGCGCCGGTCTTCAAGAGATCGGCCCGAGGATGACGCTCAAGCTCCGCAGAGTCGACAAGGGCATCGGCAGGGCGGGCAGCGAGGGGGAGGATGCGCTCAAGTGGGAGTGGAAGGCCAAGATGGAGAAGAAGCGTACTCGCTTCAACTTGTAAAAAAGAGAGGAGCGAAATTTTGATACCCGTGGTTATACCTTTTGTAGTAATGAAATGGACCATTTGTTAAGATTAAACTTGTGATTATAAATGTAGTAGTATTCCTGCTTTTTAAACATATGGAAGCAATCGATGTTTTTGAAAAGACCATGGATGGTAAACAGGGTACATCCCACGCGAGACCACCCTTGGGGTCTGATATACCTCGCCCCATACCCAAATAGTTGTAACAGAGAAGCTTGATGTACCGTAAACGCCTTCCAGAATTCCTTTACCCCCCACCCAACCCAACCCAACTATTTTATATCATACACCACACCTCTCCCTCACTTCCCCCCCTTCTTCTTCTCCTTGAGCATCACAATCGAATACCTATTCCCTTGTTAGCATCTTCCTCTTGTACTCATCCCGCTTTGGCAGTGGTGATACATACGCAATTATCCCCCCCAACGCCACCACCACCCCCCCAACCCCCTTATCCCCCGCCCCCCTCCCGCTCGTCAGCCACCCCAGCCCAACAATCGTACAAGTCTTGACGTGCCCCACCACGGTGCTGCTCACCGGCCCCGTCTGCGCAATGATGAAGAACTGGCTAATGTTGATCAAGCTCGCGTACAAGCCGCTCATGCCGATCAACACCCACTTGTTGACGCTCACGCTCCCCCAGCTGTCCGGGAACGTGTCCACAAAGGGGATGACATACAGCAGCATAAACGCCGACAGCGGGGCCTGGTTGAACAACAGTTGCATGGAACTCATCTGAAGTTTTCGATGATAGCTCGCAATCCAGACGGTGTAGAGGGATGATGCGAAAATGCCCAAAAAGGCAAAAATGACCCCGAGGGAGGAGGTGGTCTTGATGTTGGTGTTGGAGGTGGGGAGGGAGTCGTAGTAGGACACCATGCCGACGCCGACGCAGGCGGGCACGAGGGAGAGGACGGCGAGCTTGGGGAGGGTGGCGCGGTAGAGGATGTAGTTCATCAGGGCCACCGTGGGCGTCAGCAGGATCCGGGCGAGCTGGTAAAAGGTCACAGAGGAAAAGGCGAGGGAGAGGTTGGGGAGGATGACGTTCAGCGACATGGCGATGGACAGAGGCAGGATCTCCCTGATGGACGCCCGCCGGGGGACAAAAAACGCGAACCGAGGGCGCGAGATGGTGAAGAGGGTTAGGTAGGTGACCAGAAAGTGAAAGGACGCAAAGGAGAGCTGGGCCAGTTTGAGGGAGGGGTCGGTGAAGATTGCTTTGTTGGTGAAGACCTAAATCATCATGACAAGGTTAGCTTGTGGACGACGCAAGAAAAACAAAAAGTGAAGGTATTTTTTACAATCCCAATCGTGGCCAAAGTGTTAACCGTCATCCATATGAGTGATGACCAAAAGGAACTCTTCTTTGGTTCTGGTGGTGGTTGAGGCGGCTTGGGCGGCTCGTCCTCGTCCTTTTCCATGAGCAGGGCGTCATCTTCGCTGTTGGAGGAGTTGTCCGCATACTCGTCCAATTCGTGAATCTCGAGCTCTTCTGGCGGGGTGAGCTTTTCCTCGTCGCCCAGTCGCGCCAAGACAGCGCTGCTCCCAACATGCGTCGCCGTGTCGGACGAGGAGGATGAGAAGGAGCCGGCCCGTCCCTCGCGGCGTTCGGTCGATGTAGTAGCCATGACGGCGGTTCGCTCGCTGCGGGTATTCTCCCGGGGAGGGGGAAGAATGAGGGTCAAGTTTGGGGTAATTAATTAAAAAAGGTTATAGTGTTTGCCTAAGCTTCTGTAGTGAGGTGGTATCGCGAATGAGTGTATGGCCTGCTATTGGGCCATATGGCTGTAAGTATAGTTATAGTAGCCTGTGTCAAGCCAATCTCAACCTACGAGTTGGGCGAAGGTAGAGATGTCATGGACGCATTCGTAGAACAAGGTTGAAGATGAAGAAGTGAGAATCTCAAAGAGAACGAGACAAGGTAGGAGGATTGTGTGATTGATTGTCAGGCGAGAAGAAGATAGGCCCCGCCGATCCTCCCTATACTGAAAAGAATAAGCCGAGCCTGTCGGATACGGTATGATTACCTACCTACCACACACAAGTTTCCTAGATAGGTGCCATCTCACCGCGTTCGGCTCGGGGGAGGGGTGCTGACTTTGATCCTACCTTTCCGCGCGTCTTGCTCTCTCTCTCTCTCTCGCTCCCTGCGGCGAAGAGGGCCCCCCCTTTCATTGCGGCTGGAATTCAGGGTCGGCACAAAAACTATTGAAATCTGCAGCACAAATCTCGTATAGCGCCGTCAAATGGGCAAGGCCATTCCAGATGGTGGTTCGGACTAGCGAAGGGCTTGTTATCTTGGGATTCTCTTTTCTTTCTCCCAGGGTCCAATTCAGATCTGTCCTGTCATCTGGTGGAAATGCGGAGAGGCGCCTCCCCGGGCCCCCTGCCGTTGAACTGAAGAAGGAGAATGCATGGCGTTTTTGAAGCTGACGGCTGACGCCTAGCCTATGTGAGGTGGTGGATGAGGTGGAATAAGCCCGTTTTCCGCCGTCTACTAGAGGCAAACGGTATGATTCCCCCACCAACTGTTGAAACATGAAACCAACACCTCGCCGACGGGCTTTTGTTGGATAAACGGTAGCCTTCTCTTGATGGAGACACTTCATCATCAGATGGGTATTTCTGTTGCGCTAAAGTGATCCCCCCGCTTTAGCACTCGGTCCACACTTTGTTTCAGTGGGGGGGCGGTAGTTCAGTGGAGGAGGGGCAAGGCAGGGACCCCTTCCTCAGCCCTTCCAACCATCACCACGCCCGGCCGAGAAAACGGACAGTGGAGGCCCTTGCACGGCGGGGGCACATCAGACGGCGGCCAACACCTCAGTTGAACCTGCAGAGAGGGCTGGCTGAACACCGAACTGATCCATGATCCATGAGGCATGAGGCATGAGGCATGAACATCGAGTCTCCTTTTCCGAGGAAGCGGCGCGCTAGATAGCGCTGCCTGTTCTCTCTTGTCACAGCCCAACAGCCCACGTCACGTCACCTCAGTGAAAGCCCGACGGAACCCTGCGAGTGCGAGCCTTGTGCATACAACTTGTGTTGGTTACTTCGTGTGCCTGGAAGGAGCTGAAGCCCTGGCTGCCAACGCGGGAAAGTGATAGACGGTGACAACCTGCCCAGGGAAGCTGAGCTGAGGACACCGTTTAGTGATTCCTCCTCACCCTTTCCTTCGCAGCAGAAAAGCCAGGCCTTGCCCGTTTGGGCCGATCTTCCGTCTCACTGCCATGAGCGGTGCTGCTTTCCTGCACATCGACTTTTTTATCTTATTTTCTGAACCCTCTCTGGACACTGAGCGAAGCCAATGTCACCGACATCAACATCTCCTATGAAACAAGAGGAAGGGTAAGGTACGTATGTATCGCCAAATTCCCGTGTCCATCGGTTTGGGGGGGGTGGAAAGATATCTAGGGAGAGACCTATCATTCCTCGTACTTACCAAACAATTCGTATTGGCTCCAGGGTCCGGTCGTTCCAGGTTGCTCTCTTCTTTTGTTGAACCAACCGCCCGCCTCGGCTCACCTCGATTCTCATCTTCTCCTGACGGACACGCTGCCGCATTCGCCATTTCTCACCATATATAACTTGATATCTCACCAACCTAAGAGAACGATGACCATCGCGGCTGGCGCAGTTTCGCCCAATGGGTCAGTCAATGGTAGGTCGTTCACTTCTGAGTCCCCCGGAAACCGAGCTTTCAACTCACACTCAAATTTCCAGCTTATCGCCCTCCCGGCCGAAACAACAGCTTCTTCGAGGACTATGGCATCTGGAAGGAGGCGCCCATCTTCACGGGCAGCACCAAGTTTGAGCCGCTGCCAGATGCCAAAAATATTATGATAACGGGAGGCGCCGGCTTCATGTAAGATTCCCGGCTCGGCATTGGCTATTGTCACATCGAAAACTGACAAAGTCGTCCCTCACAGCGCCTGTTGGCTTGTCCGTCATCTCACACTAACCTACCCGCACGCCTACAACATTGTCTCGTTCGACAAGCTAGACTACTGCTCCTCACTCAACAACACCAGAGTCTTGAACGACCGACGAAACTTTACCTTTCACCAGGGCGACATCACCAACCCGTCCGAAGTCCTGGGCTGCCTCGAGCGGTACAACATTGACACCATCTTCCACTTTGCCGCGCAGTCCCACGTCGATCTGAGCTTTGGCAACTCGTACGGCTTCACGCACACGAATGTGTACGGCACCCACGTCTTGCTCGAGAGCGCAAAGAAGGTGGGCATCAAGCGGTTCATCCACATTTCGACCGACGAGGTCTATGGCGAGGTTAAGGACGACGACGACGACCTGTTGGAGACGAGCATTTTGGCGCCGACGAACCCGTATGCCGCGAGCAAGGCGGCGGCGGAGATGCTGGTGCACTCGTACCAGAAGAGCTTCAAGCTGCCGGTGATTATTGTGCGGAGCAACAATGTTTACGGGCCGCATCAGTATCCGGAGAGTGAGTTTGATTCTTGTCGCAAACTGTGATGACTATTGAAATGCTGACTGTGGTTAGAAATTATCCCCAAGTTTGCCTGCCTTTTGAACCGGGGGAAGCCGGTTGTTCTCCATGGCGATGGCTCCCCGACCAGGCGGTACCTTTTTGCGGGTGACGCGGCGGACGCGTTTGATACGATTCTTCACAAGGGCCAGCTGGGCCAGATTTACAATGTTGGGTCCTACGATGAGATCAGCAACCTGTCGCTGTGCGGCAAGCTGCTGGACGAAATGGGGATTCCGCATGGCACCCCCGAAGAGTTTACTCGCTGGGTCAAGTACACCCATGACCGACCCTTCAATGACCACCGGTACGCGGTTGACGGCACCAAGCTGAGGCAGCTGGGGTGGGATCAGAAGACGAGCTTTGAGGAGGGGCTGAGGATCACGGTGGATTGGTACAGGAGGTTTGGGGAGGAGTGGTGGGGGGATATCAGCAAGGTGCTGAGTCCGTTTCCGGTGGTGACGGGGATGGAGGTGGTGAGCGATCATGAGCCGGTGAGCGATCACCCTCAGCGTGCTGGCGGGGAGAAGGGGGGGAGGAAGACGAAGAGTGAGGGGGCGAATGGGAACCATGATGTGGTTGCGGCGTAGGAGTCGCTTTGTGGGATGGGAGGGGAGGATGGGAGGGGATGGGGTAGAGAGGAGTTGAGACGGATGAGTTTGTTGGGGTTTTAAATGGGACAGGGATACGGAGGGGAGTTATGGGATAATGAATAGAGATAGAGAGACAGACGTTTGAAGAATGGAGAGAGGGCAAAGGGGAATAGGGGTTTATGGAGTAGGTTTAGGGCTTTTTTCTGTTCCTATGATATCAATCCTGCAATTGACTATGCTCTTCTTTCACGTGTTATTACTTATGTATAACCATCAACGCGAGGTGGTTACCTGTTGTAGTAGGTGTGCTGCTTTGTAAGAGTCGCAGTCGGGGTCGTTTTAAGCGGTTTTTATACTCCTTCCAGCGCGCGCGTGTTTTGTTTCAAAGGCTGTGTGGAACTTTGCTTTGTTTGCCTTTTTCTCACCAGTTGCATAAGAATCAGAAATTGAGGTTATCCCCGGCAGGCAATGTACGCCGAGCCAAATGCAAAGGTGTGAGTAAGCGTGTAGTAATAACTCAAGACGGCGGCGCGTATCTGCATCTTGAAGGGGTAGGAGGCTCGAGCATAAATCCTAGTTCACTTGTATGTATGTGTGTATACTTGGGGTGGCATATTGACATACGTATGAAAGTGTCTGAGCGTTGCTCGCTTCGTTTTTTCTCCGACGACAATGACGACGATTGCTCGCTTGGGGTGATGATGGATGGGACGATGGTGATAATAGAAGCCGACCGGTAAGGTAAGGTAAGGTAAGGTACCATCCGATGTGTTGGTAAGTAAGTATCGTAGACTATAATAGTGTATGTAACCACACCACATGCTAGGAAGTAGAAAGTTTGGGGTTTGGAGATGTCAATTGTGCGCGAGGTGGTGGGGTATAACGTTGGCACGTTAGTGTTCCATGCTTGATGCCAACAACCTTAAGGTCAACAAGGTGGTAAAATGGCGAACCGAGTGCCGAGAGGGGGGTCTGTGGTTCACTTGAGATGGACCAGATGGTTCCCGGCAGGCAACAAGTTTAAGAATGGAGGGGAGGGGAGGGGAGGGGGGAAAAAGCAATGAAATGACTGATTTTGGTAGGTAGGAGGATGTGATAATGAAGGGGAAAATCCACTTTGGGAACTTTGGGGATATGGGGGATGGGGATGTGGAAAAAAAGAAAGCCGTTGGATTTAATGTGCTCGTGAGGATGATGCGGTGGGTGGTGTTATGGATGCTGAGTTGTGCTTTTGGAGGATGTGTGTGGCAACATAGATAGGTATAAGCAGTTGGGGGTTTTGTGGTTGTGGAATTTGGAATTCTTGTGTCTGCTTTTCTTTGTGTCTTCATCAGACAGAGACTGCTGGACAGAAGACAGCTTTGGCTGGCGGGTTGAAAAGGCGGGACCAGAACCAGATCCTCGGGTTCTTGGAAACAAAGAGAAAAGCAAATCTCGTTTACGATGCACGCTTGCCAATTGGCTTTGCTGTCGTGGCAGATTTTGTTTGGATACCGACAGCAAAGAAGCTCACATGCGAGTTCAGGGGGGCTCTTTCTGGTGGATCAGTTGAGCTAAGGTAGGAGGGTAGTGTAGTGCTGCTTGGTGTGGTGTTGTTTATCCCTTTAACTGTGAACTACTCCCATTTTTTCCTTGGCAGAGATTCAACCAATCGATAACTGGGCTCACTAACAAAAGCGGGCTCCAGTACTTGGAAAGACGCTTACTGCCCCTGTTTCTTTCGCTAAAAGACCACTGTAAGTCCGCTGTAACTTTTGTGGGCCAGTACCGCAAAGTCCAGGATGCCAAGGAAAAAATGGGAGTAGTTCACAGTTAAAGGGATAACTTGGCTTATTAGGGCCCCGTGGCATTGGATTGGGTACGGTTGCGAATACCGAGGGAAAAGAGAGGCCATTGCCAGCGAATATCAGCACTAAGGTAGAAGAAAATCTCTAAAGGAATGCCGCGAGGTCAAGCGAGACCGAGGGGAAGTTTAAAAAAGGTGGGATGTTTTTCATGCTGATCGCGGGTGGTTTTGGGCATGGTGAAAAGAGTGGATTTCCAGGTTTGCCATCGGAAGGGAAGTGCCGCCCGCGCTGTCGGGTCGTTTTGCCTTTTACCGGGTCGAGGGGGTTTACACTACAGTATCATAAAAATGTTGATGATGATCTTTACTATGTTGGATAATCGAGATGTTGAAAATCGGACGACATTGCGTCTTCAAAGACACAAACGAATAAGAGAAACTCCACTTTGTCAATTGATACAATACAACCCCTGTTTAATTGTTAGCGCGAGACCTGAAAATCAGCCCCACAGAAAAAAACACACCTTTGCTCAACCACCACCAATTTTTATCAGAAAAAAAGAGTACTCCGAAGCTCTCCTTCTTTATTTTAACTATTTGGTCGTCTTTTTTTCACTGTGGTGGTGTTTTTGAGGCAAAAGTTAGGGGGGTTGAAAAAAGGACGCTAAGACCCCTGCCCCGAACCAAGCTAACAATTAAACAAGGGTTGTATTGTACATAGAGCTGAGCTAGCCGCAGGTGGTGGTTTGCGCCGTGTGATTCCCGATTTCTCTTCCCGGGGGCTGTTTTCCGTGTGAGTGCATTAAATTCCAGGTTATGCTGAGAGGTCGAAGCGAGGCAAGGTATTATTGATGACTATGTAGGTAATTATGAGAGGGCAGTTCAATACCTACAAAGAAAAAGACTTGAGTCTACAGTAGGTAACGGCACACAAGAAGAAAGACAGCAATACCGAACCGCCGGCATGGGTTTGCCCCCTTTTGAACAAACATCTGGTTCTTGGTTCTTGGTTTCCTTGGGAGCCCGTGCTCAACGTACGTCCCAGTCCAATGGTTGGTTTCGGTTGGCCCGAGCGCAATCCCCAAAAACCCCTGGCAAGGGTTCTCCCGCCGTGCCCGCTCAGTGGATGATGGTCCGCGAGCGGGGGGAAGGGAAGGGATCCCCAGGCGCGCTGCTGGCGACCTCTCTACATACACAGGGCACCTTACTCATCACAGTCCAGCCCAGGCTCTGTCGAATGCGGTTGGCTCTCTTCCATAACACCGCATACCTTATACCCTATAGGGGATTAAGACTGGAATATCACTGATGGAGAGCAGTGCATGTGAGGCACGGTAGATACAAATACAGACACAGATACAGACACAGACACAGACACAGTGAGGACCTAATCAAGAGAAGATGGATCACAGAAAACAAAAAAAACGGGAACGATTCCGCTCGTTTGGCCTCGTAACGAAGCATCGCACGTCGTAGCGTCGCCGCGGTACACTACCTGTTTGTGGGGAACGGCGGATGAAGAGAGCCCAGGAGCCAGGAGCCAGGGAATTCTCAGTGGATTCTCTTGCTGCACAGGTATCGCTAGCGTCAAGAACCAGCCCACCTAGTCCAGATCAAGTCACCCCCCTACCTTTACCTCTACTTCACCAGCTGTGCTCCTCCCGCTCGCTCCCGTCGTTTGTTTCTGCCCGTCTCGCCTGCACGTTTTTTGTCCCTTTCCCTCTCTTCCCCCCCCCCCCCCCCTACCCTACCCTACCCCCCCCTCACATTCGCCTTCGTTCCGCCTTATCTCTCTTCCTTCATTGTCTCTCGTTCTCGTTTCCCCCACCCGACCCTTTCATCTGACATCTGACCTTGTGCAGGTGGCCGAACCAAATCAACGGTATCGGGGCTTTTTAAACATTCCAACCGTTTCCGATCCCATCGCGGCGGGACAACCGGCTCTTTTTTTTCTGACTCTTTTTTTTATTCTTGTTATTTTTGGTTGCCACCCTTTGCTTGACATTCCATATCTCCGTTGGTGGCTGTCAAAAGCAACCGAGTTTGATATACCTACTATCCGCTTTCTCGGCTCTGGCACCCGCAGTTTGTGTGCCTCACTCGGGGAACAACAGCCGGGTTGTGGTCACACACCCCATTCGCAAACCTCTCACTTGACCCATCGGGATCGACAAACATTCTTCTCACCCCCCTCCAGCAACCGAGACAATTGCGCGCGTGTTGCGCCCTCGAATCCTACCCTATGCGCCATCACCTCTAGTCGAGCTGTGTGAAGAGGATATTTTGTCGGGACAAGTCTCATGGGGGAACGGCGGAGGAGGGAGGACACACAATGACAATGGCGATGAATTCGGTCGAGACCCTCAGAAACGGAAACGGCTTATTGCCTACACACGACGTTCAGAAGAAGGAGGACTCGAACTGTCGACCGGTTGAAAGCTCCCCGACTTACACCTTTGGCGAACCCATCGAGGTCGACACGGACCCCTCGCGTCAAGAATACCGAGTGGTGGTTGTGGAAGGAGAAAGGAGGGTTGTGCTGGAGGTCGACGAAGACGGGGACGAGGACTTGGAAGGGGACAGCGAGGGCTACTACGACGAGGAAGACCATCCGGGCGTGGCCCGGTCGGTGTACGCCATGAGCACTTACCCTACCGTCCAACCTGCCCATCAGGTTGAGTATCCCTTTGAGTATGGGATGGATGCCGCGACAATGTTTGTGTTTTCCGAATTCGTCAATGCCGAACCCACGTAGGATGTGCCAAACTAACCACCCTCACAGAGACTCGGCACGAACACTTTACGCCGACGATGTCGACTATATAGAAGAACATGGGCGGACTTACTGCGGCGACTACTACATGCCGATTGACGAAACCGAGCAGACCCGGCAATACGTGGTACACCAAGTGTTTTTGAAGCTGTTTGATCTCGAACTCACGACAGTCCCACTGGACAACCCGCAGTACATTCTGGATATCGGGACGGGCATTGGAGAGTGGGCGATCGGCATGGCGGAAAAGTATCCTCACTGCGAAGTGTTTGGCACAGACATTGCGCCCATCCAACCGACGGACCAGGTGCCGCTCAATATTGAATTTCACATTGAGAATGCCGAGGACGAATGGATTAGACCGATGGACACGGTGGACTTGGTGCATATTCGGAGCATGGACGGGTGCTTTACGGACTGGTCATTTATCTACGGCCAGGCGTTCATGTGCATCAAGCCGGGTGGGTGGATCGAGGTGATTGACTGGGACGATTTGTTTTCGGATAATAACTACTTGTCGTTCTTTCCCGAAGGGTCGGCGGCGCATATTCTGACCAAGGCAGCCATCGAGGCGGCGGAGCGAGCTGGCCGGCCACGGGGGGTGCACATGAACAAGGACCTGCTGATTCAGGCGGGTTTTGTCGATATCAAGGAGCAGATTTATGACCTGGGAATCGGCACGCGTGAGAACGCCAGCTATGGAAAGTTTTGGCTGTTTTCGATCGTCACGGGGATCGAGGCTCAGTGCCTGCGGTTGCTGACCAGGTACCTTGACATGGATGAGAAGTACGTCAGGGGTCTGTGCGATACTGCGTCGAAGGAGACCAAGGCGATTGCGGATGACCCGGACAGGCTGAATGCGTTCGTGGTCAAGCTGCGCGTCATGGTGGGGAGGAAACCGCTGGTGCCTGGGCAGTGGACGGCGAAGGGGCTGGCGGAGAATGGGGATATCAATGACTACAGTGGGGATGAGAGCACGATTGGGGGGAGGTCGGTACGGACGATGCAAAGATTATCGGATGAACCAATAAGTTGAATCACGGTATGAAACAAGAACTTTTGACAAGGGGAAGGAACCAGGGTAGATTGGCACATGTCGGCTTCTTTTTTCTTTTTTAAAGACTGCTGCTGGATATCACTGAGGACGGGAAGGCTTGGGGTTTATTTTTATGAAATGGAAACGGCAAAGGGCACGAGATTGATGTCCGGGGAGAGGGGATGGAGGGCTTGCTCATCATTTTGTATTTATTGAGCAGACCTCATCCCTCTCCGTTGCGTTTTTTTGATATTCTTTTCTTGAGGGGGAGGACTGGATGGATGATGGGATCATGGATGAGCATTCTCCTCCGTTTTTAACACACTTTTTTTTTTTTTTGTATATGTAGATACCCGAACCAACAACTCTATGTACATAGCATTGCATGCATTATTTGTATCCTTTCATTTTGAATACACATGAGTTTGTTGTTTTTACACGTGGTGATGAATCAGATGACGAACAGGAGGTTGATATCCGTGTGTGGTGTAGGGGGGGTGTCATGTGGGGCTGAGCTTGGGGGGGGTGGTTCCCCAACAATGTGGATGGCAACAGCGCGGAGGAGTGGGGGAGCTTGCAACCTGGAGCTTGGGTTCCTTGGGTGCACCTCTGTTGGCGCATCACATTGCCGATCAGCGGTGCTTCTGCAACGCAACGACGACGACGAACCACGACGACATCTTCTTTTTAGTCGAAGGGAACTCGATAGTTTGATAACTTCATAAAACCCACAATGCGTACCATCTGAAAAGCCTTGACGGATCTCTCTCTCACTCTCTCTTACCCATTTACGAACCGAACCTCTCCGTCATGGCGCTCGAACCAACAACCATCACCACCTCCTCCAATGGCGGGTTCGTCGCCGCCGATGCCCTCACCGACCTCGTCACGGACGACGCCCTCCCTTTGTTCAACGTCGAGCAAGTCCAGCTGCAGTTCCCAATCTACGATGATTTTGTCGCGGGGCAGGTAGCGAACAATGTTATCATCCTGGCGCTGTCGAGCGGTCGGATCCTGAGGATTGATCTCAACAAGCCTGATGAGATCCAGGGTATGTTTCCCCCCCCCCTCCCCTTTCTCCTCCCTTACTCACACTACTCCAAATGACTCTAACCCATCCATCCACCTATATAGACATCCACCTCCCCAAGAAACCCTCCGAATCCGGCATCATCCGCCGCATGTTCCTCGACCCCACGGCCTCCCACCTCATCATCGCCACCTCCCTCGGGGAGAACTACTACCTCCACTCCCAATCCGACACCCCCCGCCCCCTCGCCAAGCTCCGCGGGGTCGCCATCGAGGCGGTGGCCTGGTCGCCTGCCCTGCCTACTTCCAGCACGCGAGAGATCCTGATTGGGGCGGCGGATGGGAACATCTACGAGGCGTTTGTCGAGCACAGCAATGAGTTTTACCGCAAGGAGGATAAGTACGTGAAACTGGTCTGGAAGGTGTCCGATGGGGGGCCGGTGACGGGGCTGTGGGTGGATGCGCTGCCGGGGGGGGACAGGACGGGGGAGGTGAGGAGGGTGATGGTGGCGACGCAGGGGAGGTTGATGCACTGGGTGGGAAAGGTGGGGAGGAGGGGGCATGAGGGGCATCAAGGGATTTATGGGGGGTTGTTTGAGGGGGAGCAGCCGGTAACTTTTGGGGATGGGAAGGGAGGCCAGGGAGGGGGGTTGGTGGTTAGTCCGGATGTGGTGGAGCAGGTGGTTAATCCGACGAGGTTTAGCAGGGAAGAGGAACAACCGGAGAGGGCGTTTGCTTGGTTGAGCTCGCAGGGGGTGTTTCATGGGAAGCTGTTGGTGGATGGGAACACGGCAGATTTGGGGAGTAGGGTTTTTAATGAGGGGAGGTTGTTGTCACGGGGGCAACTGACGAATCCGGGTGGGTTGGCAGAGGGGGGGAAGAGGCAGGTCTCGACGGATTCTGTCGAGGCTGTGGCGCTGACGCAGTGGCATGTTATATGCTTGGTCGGGAAGAGGGTGGTGGTGGCTAATCGGTTGACGGGGGATATTGTCTATGATCAGGTTGCGCTGGAGCCGGGGCAGAGGGCGGTGGGGCTGAGCGTGGATATTCAGAAGAATACTTTCTGGTTGTTTACGCCGCAGGAGATATTGGAGATTGTGCCCAAGGACGAGGATAGGGATATTTGGAAGATTATGTTGAAGTTTGAGGACTTTGAGGCGGCGATGCAGCATGCGCATACACCCGCGCAAAGGGATGCGGTGGCGATTGCCCATGGGGATTATATGGTGGGCAAGGGGCAGTACAGTGAGGCGGCGGGGGTTTATGGGAAGAGCAGCAAGCCATTCGAGGAGGTGGCGTTGACGTTTATCGACAATGATCAGCCGGATGCGCTGAGGAAGTATTTGTTGACGAAGCTGAGCACGTACAAGAGGTCGTTTGTGATGCAGAGGGTCATGATTGCGGCTTGGTTGGTGGAGGTGTTTATGGCCAAGCTGAACTCGCTTGATGACACGATAATCACTGGGGCCGAGTTGTCAGAGACGCTGAACCCGACGCAGACGAGAGAGCAGCTTGAGGTGGTGAGGGCAGAGTTCCAGGACTTTGTCACCAAACATAAGCAGGATCTCGACCGGCAGACTGTGTATGATATTATCAGCAGTCACGGCCGGGAGGAGGAGCTGCTGTACTACGCCAACGTTGTCAACGACTACAATTATGTCTTGTCATACTGGGTTCAGAGGGAACGGTGGCCAGAGGCGCTCAAGGTGCTCAAGAGACAGACCGATGCCGGGGTGTTTTACCGGTATAGCAGCGTGCTTATGACGCATGCTGCTACGGAGCTGGTCGACATCTTGATGCGGCAGAGCAACCTCAACCCGCGGAACCTGATACCGGCGCTGCTGGAGTACGACAGGAACTTCAAGGGCCCGCTGAGCCAGAACCAGGCTATTCGGTATCTGCAGTACGTGGTCAACCAGCTTGGCTCGACAGACGCGGCTGTGCACAACACGCTTGTTTCGATTTATGCATCACATTCGTCAAAAGACGAGACGCAGCTGATGTCTTATCTCGCGTCGCAAGGCGATGAGCCAAATTTCGACCAGGATTTCGCGCTGAGGTTGTGTATTCAGAACCACCGGGTCTTGTCTTGCGCGCATATCTACACCAGCATGGGGCAGTACGTCCAGGCGGTGGACCTGGCCTTGTCCCACGACAAGATTGAGCTCGCGTCCATCATTGCGGACCGGCCCATGTCCAACCCCGCGCTGAGGAAGAAGCTCTGGCTTGCCGTTGCCAAAAAAGTCATTTCCCAATCCAACGGCATCAAAGCCGCGATCGAGTTCCTCAAGCGCTGCAACGACCTCCTCAAGATTGAGGATTTGATACCTTTTTTCCCTGATTTCGTCGTGATTGACGATTTCAAGGAAGAGATTTGCAACGCGCTGGAGGAGTACTCCCGCAGCATTGACGCGTTGAGAAAGGAGATGGACGAGAGCAGCTTGACGGCGGCGAATATCAAGGTGGACATTGCGGCGCTGGACAGGCGGTACGCGATTGTGGAGCCGGGGGAGAAGTGCTACGTGTGCGGGCTGCCGCTGCTGGCGAGGCAGTTTTTTGTGTTTCCGTGCCAGCACGCGTTTCATAGTGACTGTTTGGGGAGGAGGGTGCTGGAGCAGAGCGGGGCGGCGAAGGGGAGGAGGATTAGGGAGATTCAGGGGCTGATTGGGAAGGGGGTGGTGAAGGGGGAGAGGAGGGAGAGGGTGGTGAGGGAGTTGGATGGGTTGGTGGCTGATGCTTGGTGAGTTTTTTTCTCTTTTTCTTTTTCTTTTGAGGCCCGGGGGAGGAAAATATGCGGATGGGTGTGGCTAACGTGTGAGAATAGTATATTGTGCAGTGACTATGCCATCAGGAGGATTAATGAGCCTTTTGTGGCGGCGGGGGAGGATTTGGAGGAGTGGGCTTTATAGATAGGGGGGGCATAGTTATTGTTTAAGGGGTGGGCAGGCATATTTTCAAAGCAATCAAGTACCTCAAGGTGGGTGATGAGAGACCAAGATTAACAGAATTTTTTCATGTAGTAGAAAAGGACACACACAGAGAGAGAGAGAGAGAGAGAGAGAGAGAGAGAGAGAGAGAGAAGCGAAAGTTTGATACCCCCACGAAGTTTATTATAAACACTACCCTCCCCCCTACCCAATCTCCCCATGCCTTTCCCGTCTCATTTTTGTAGACAGCTCAACTATTGTTAGGTGCTCAAGACAAGCAAGCCGTCGCGCCATTCGACCTCGTAATCATCAAGATGCTCACGATGACCCCGTACAAGCCCAAGACTTCGGCAAAGATGAGGATGAGGACCATGCCGGTGTACAACCGGGGTTGTTGGGTGCTCGCGCGGATGCCGGCGTCGCCTACGATGCCGATGGCGAATCCGGCGGCGAGGCCGCAGAGGCCCACCGAGAGGCCGGCGCCGAGCTGGAGGAAGGAGGTGAACAAGGGGACGGCTTCGGCGAGGGAGGAGGAGATGATGACGGAGATGACGAGGCCGTAGATGGAGAGGATTTGGGCCATGATGGAGGGGAGGGTGTTTGGCATGACGCGGTCGGGGCGGAGGATGCCGGAGGAGAAGAGGCCGGAGGAGGACTTGGCGGTGCCGTAGGAGGCGCCGAAGACGGTGAGGACTATGGAGAGGGTGCAGCCTAGGGCTCCGAAGAAGGGCTGGTTGGAGAGGTCATGATTAGATGGTAGGTTGGAGGCGTGGGGGGGGGGGGGGGTTGGGAGACTGACGGCGTAATCGGGGCTGGATGGTGGACATGTAGTGTTAGCAGTGAGATTAACTGTCAGGAGTAATAAGATGGGAGAGGTGTACCATCTGTCGAGGTTTCTGTAGTATACCTCGTCCATTTTGGGTGATCAATTGGGTCGGTCCTCGTTGGGCGGATGGATTTGTTGGAATGGGAAATGAGAGAGTATCGTGATAGCTTCAATTTTACCAGTGTTATGTACAAGAAGATGATGATGGTGAACAGCTACAGCACGTCCACGGCAGAAACAGCTCTCTTCTGAGCTATTAGTACTAAGCATCTTACCTCTATCACAGTTGAGCTCTCACATTTTTTTCTATCGGATTGCGAGGCTTCCAGGCAGCACAATAAAGAGAACCGGTTCCCCATCTTCTCCAATCTATAGCTCCCGGGCTTGCGTCCCAGCAGCTGGGTTCTTTGTGTCGTACAGGCCGCGAAAGCGAGCAGCTGACGAGTTCCCCGTGTGCTTGGCGATGTCTTGGATGTGGAAGAAGGTATGAATGGGAGATGTGATTGGTGTGTTGGTCATGGGCAGTTTGACAGCCGCAAAAATGTCCGATGCGAGATGGGGAAGGTGAGTTGTCGGATTTAGGGAGTTGGGGTCTAGGTAGGAGGTTGTGTGGCTGGCTTTTATGTGAAAGTAAGTGTACCAATTGTGTAAGTGAAAGCAAGTCATGGGTGACTGAATCAACTCTATATATCGAAATGACTTGAAGAGGTTATCTCTTATGTTTACCGTGGTCCTCTCAGCGAAGCATTGCGGGGATCATCAAGCCCTCCCGTTTACCTGAGTAGCTGTGAGCCTCGGGCTTCATTTCATAACTTAGCAGTGTGACTGAGAGAGTGAATGCTTCCTGGGTATTCTGGCAACTTATGCCCCACTATAAATCTTCAGGCTTCCCCGGACCATTCAACGGCCGCTAACACCAACTGGATTCAGCCCCATGCTAGCTCCAACTCTATCTCAAGAGAGCGCCTTTTTATATACCGATAGTCAGAGCCAAAGCAGATCATTGTCATCACCCAATATCCTTAGATCCATTGTTGGGATGGGGGAAGGTTCTTATATCAGTTTATTCAAGCCATGATCACCCTTCACCTAACGGCCTTCGAAGTTCTGATTGGCTCGGGGCCGCGCTGCCGAGTACCGAGTCGGGTCTGTCTGATGTCCACGCAACCACACCACGCACCGCATTACGCACAGCTGGGTTGTATCAGATCTGGCCGACGTTTCACCTGCTTCCAGTGCCTCCCTACGTCTTTGAAAGCTTCCCAGGAACAACCCTTCCGGACGAACCGGCCGCTCACTCATCTGATGACGACAAATTCCCACTTCGCCCAGAAAAGAAGTGAAGGGCACCACGGGATAGCCCGGCTACCCAAAACGGCCTCTACCGCACCACTTGCCGGCCCTTTTCTCCACAGTCTTGGGAATTTGGGTCCATCTCTCGGGCTTGGGTCTTTCTTGGGTCCAGAATGCCGCGCGTACAGTTGACAATACCCTTTGTTCTTGCGCTGTTGGAATGTTTGCTCTCTCTCTACGGCATTTTCCTGATTTGGGACTGATGTGGTGAAGATGCCGGAAAGGCAATTATCACAGGGCTGAGAAGGGTTCAATAGCGAGACATGCTATGCTACTATCGACGCTAACATTTTCCCGGGACGCAATGTCGCAGATCTCCAACGACAGAAGGAAGGAGAAGCTGCCAAGATCAAATGAACCCGATATGGGTATTGGCATCCATCATTATCCCGGTCTGCCAGATCCTCGATTTTGCCTGTCGTTCTGCGTATCGTTTCAGTCGACGGCGGGAAATGCATCTCACCCGCCCCCTCAAGCAAACCGGGCCCCCGGTTCCCGGCTCCTCTGGGGTGGGATGATTGATGATGAATCCGTCTCCGGAGCCTCTCTCCTTCTGTCTTCCTTTTCTAATGTAATTATTATGTGGTTCGTTGGTTCGGGTTTGGCTCTATCTGATCACTCGCTCCTTCGTTTCTTTCACTCTCTTCTCTCGGTTCCTTCTCTTTCTTTGACCCTGCCTCCTCTTTTCGGTCAGTTGATTTTAAACTTTTATTTTCTTTCTGTTTTTGGCATTTGCCTACCTTAACTGGTAGTTGCCACTCGGCCCCCCTCTTCAACACCAAGAAAAGCACAAGAGCCAACGCGCCGGCTCGGGCCTTGGCCTACGTCCACGAGCTACCCACACTGCCACACCTCGCGCTCTTGGAAAGAGGACGGGAGTTCGCTCTTATTGCTCTTTGGGTCCCTGCGGTTGCCGAGCACCACGGCTTTTGCGCTTTTGCTCTTTTCTGAAGCAGCTCTGCGCAAACCTTTGTCGTCGTCGTCGTCTGTTCGCCGCCGCTATCCTACTGCCCTACCAACCACTCGGGACCTAAGAAGAGGTAGGGGACCTACATGAAGGGGGCTTACATATAGTCACTCACTCTTTGGTCGTTTGGTTTTGGAAGTTGTGCCTTATGCTGCCATTATAACATCTATTGCAAAAAGGGGTTTCTTGGAAAAGATTGTTGTGCTTGGGTCGTTGGTTCCTCGACTATACTCTTATACCCAATATTATACACTCGTTTCTTTGGTTACACGGAAGAATGAAGACAGCCACCTTTCTGGCTGTTGCAGCCTCGCTTGCAGTTCAGACGATAGACGCTCTCTCTTTACCATCAACGACACCAGCACAACAACGAAGAGATGGAAGTGGGCCAAAGGTTGTGGGGATGGACATTCAGAGGAGGACACCGAAGAACCCATTACACAGAGACCAACAACTAAGAAGGAGAGGAAGCGTAGAGGTCGACTTGGACAATGAGGTATGTTCCTCGACAGAATAACTTTGGGATATCAGTCACTTACACACACCAGGAAACCCTCTACTTCATCAACGGCACAGTCGGCACCCCACCAAAATCTCTCCGCCTACACCTCGACACCGGCTCGTCCGACCTCTGGGTCAACACCCCGTCTTCCTCCCTGTGCGCCGAATCCTCCGCCCCCTGCAAATACGCTGGCACCTACTCCGCCAACGGCTCAAGCACCTACGAGTACATCGGCTCCTGGTTCAACATTTCCTACGTCGATGGCTCCGGAGCTTCAGGAGACTACGTCTCCGACACTGTCACCTTTGGGGACGCCACGTTGGACAGGCTACAGTTTGGAATAGGATACTCCTCCAACAACGCCCAGGGCATTCTCGGGATAGGGTACCCCATCAACGAAGTCCAAGTGGGACGTGCAGGCATGAGACCGTACAACAACCTACCCGCGCAAATGGTGGCCGAGGGACTGATTCAATCAAACGCCTACTCCCTCTGGCTGAACGACCTCGACGCCAACACGGGGAATATCTTGTTTGGGGGCGTCGACACGGAGAAATTCGTCCCACCCCTGATGTCCCTCCCCGTGGAATCCGAAGCGGGAGTCTACGCCGAATTCATGATCACCCTGACAAAACTCCAACTCGGCTCGACGCAAATAGGCGGCGACCTCGCCCTGGCTGTGCTGCTCGACACGGGATCGTCTCTGACGTACCTCCCCGACGCCATGGTGCAGGATATCTTCAACCTGGTCAACGCGCAATACGACTCGGACTCGAACGCGGCCTACGTCCCTTGCTCCCTCGCCAACAACTCCACCTTGTTGTCCTTCACGTTCACGTCCCCGACGATCAACGTGGAAATGAACGAGCTGGTCCTCGACCTGACGACGAGCTCGGGGCAGAGGCCAGTCTTTAGCGACGGGACAGAGGCGTGCCTGTTTGGGATCGCGCCGGCGGGGGACGGGACGAACGTGCTGGGGGACACGTTCTTGAGGAGCGCGTACGTGGTGTATGACTTGGAGAATAATGAGATTTCGATGGCGGCGACGAATTTCAACTCGACGAGGACGCAGGTGGTGGAGATTGGGAAGGGGGTAGGGGGGGTTCCTGGGGCGACGAGGGTGGAGAACCCGACCAAGGCTACGGAGGGGTTGCACGGGCCGAATTCGTTGGGGGGGATATCGGCGGGGCATAAGAGGATTTTGGGGGTGGGGATGGTTTGGGTTGTTGCGATGGTTGCGGGGGGGATGTTGGTTGTTTAAAGGGGGTTGGGTGTTTTTGCATTTGGATGGCGTTGATGGGGATTTTTTTGTTGGGGTTTTTTGACTGAAGGGGGGAAGAAAGGGGCGAGGCGTTTTTGGCTTTTGGGTTAGGAGAGTTTTGGATTTGTTGGTTGTTAGGATAGCATTTTGATTGTTGCATTTACATTGGATTGGGGTGGTGGGATAGGGGGGAGGTGGAGGGAGAGAATTGAAGAACGTGAACAATATTTACTGACTTTGCTGTTGTGTGATGAAGAAAGATAAGTTGAAGAAGAGTGCAAGTGGTGTGTTGATAAATGTGAGTAGGATGCTGCATTGGACTGTTGAAAGGTGAGCAAAAGATAATACTGGAAAAAAAACAAGAGTGCTCGATCAATGTTTCGAATACTGGCGTCCTGGTGAGTTGTCCCGAAAAGGACAGAACATGAAAAAAAAAATCCTTGCATTTGATTGATAATCATAATGGTAGCCGCTAAGCTACCAAGATGGCGATCAATCAGATGCAAGTGATCAGTTGGGCAGGCATTCGACCTTGTATAATGCACAAGAGATTTGTGATAAGAAGAACCATCAAGGCCAGATCAATGCAACAAAAGAGTCGTAGTCTCTGAGATTGGAATCAAGATTATATACAGCATGATAAGAAAGACTGGAAGTTGGATCAGGGACAAAAAAAATTACGTTGAGTCGATTCTCGAACCTGCGAGTCTATGATGTTTTGGTCTGGTGAGATTGGGCAAGAAGGGCAAAAAAAGGAAAAAAGGATTTCTTGCATTTGATTAAGGGTCATGCGGTAACCGCTAGGCTACCGAGATGGCCATTAATCAGATGCAAGTGATATTTTGCAAAGGGATCAGACGTTCTATATACGTAGGCATGTCACGATGAATAGCTTTGTCAAAGGGGCATACAGTTGGGAGATATATAGCATGATACTGGAGGATGGGGGGAGTAACTTGGAAGAGAGGGGAAAAGGTAGAAAGTGAAAAGTCGAGAGTGCTCGAGTCGGTCCTCGAACGCGAGCGTCTCTTTGCGCAGGTGGGAGAATAGGAAATTTTTGCAACAACAAAAAAGAGAATTGGAAGCAGACCATTGGGTTAATCGCCTTTGAGCCATGCAATGGCGATAAACCAAATGCTGACAGTTTGAGCTGGACATGCAAGCTATAATGTTGGGGTGGAAAAATGTCTTGAGACAGACAGGCTTTGAGCAAGTGTCTTAGTGACACACTTGGAGCCGACCCATCAAAGGAAAAGAGAGGAGCTTCATCGCTGATTATTTTCATTTTTTCTAAAGTAGACAGAGGGTTGGTGGACAATGTAAAATAGACAAAAAATGTAGAGCTCGAGATGGTCTTCGAACGTGGACGTTTTGGCAGGAACCAAAATGGGAAAGAGGCCGGGAAAATGAGAGCAAAAAGCATCACATTTGGTTAATCGCCTTTGAGCCGTGCAGCAATGGCGATTAACCAGATGCTGATTGTTGGGATTGGAACAGAGGGTTAAGATGCGTTGCTTATTGGCTGTTGTTGTCAGGAGGTCAACAATGGAGCAGCTGTGGAAGAGGAAGCATATCTTGGCATGCGTCACTGGTGGAATTCTGCTGTAAAGAGGTCACGTGGTGTCGTGTAAGACGCGATGCAGGGGTACACGCTCACGCCTTTGAGGGTTCATAATTCACTAAGACTACACATCTGTCAGAGTGAAGGCATTTATTTCATCATAACACAGTAAAGGCTACTTCTATCTATCTTGATCAGCAAATCTAGATTGTTACTCAAACTTTGTGGTGCCTCAGCCTCTGAAAGAGCAGACATGGCTAGCAAACAAGGGTGACATCAAAGTGAGAGGCCAGAATGAAGGAGACAGAATCGAGCGTGTCAGATTTAGGCCTTTAATGACTGGTCCAGCTTAGAGTTCGTCGACCGGTTGTGCTAATTATCAATTACTACTAGTAGCCTTTGTAGTGTGTGACTTGTCACTTGTTATACACATTGCTCTGCCAATGGCGATGATGATCGAAAGAGACAAGCTTAGAATGGAAGAGGCGTACCTGTAAGAGAAAATGTCGATGGAAGTCCAGTATGAGTGATTGCTTCTTGTCAGTAGCCTACATAAAGAGTCAGCAGGCAGCAGCCTGCAGCTGTCGAGATGAGTCCGAGGTGCATCTTTGCTGCTCAGAGACTTCCCACACCCATTGCTCCTGCCCAACGTTTCTGGTCTGACGGGGAAGGTACGAGTGAAAGTCCGCCTGTCAGTGGTTGCTCCTGCAAACTCCATCTATAAAAACCTCCACCGATTCTCTGCAAGAAATCTCTGCATACTGCAACAAACATTCCTTCAACAGCCTTCAAAAGCATCACCGACAACTAGACCATAACATCATATCAACACAATGCAAGGAACCTTGGATCAGGACATCGCTTTCCCTCCAGGGCCTACAGACACCGTCAACGCTCTCCGGTGGTCTCCCAAAGCCAACCATGTGGCCGCCGCTTCCTGGGACGGCAAAGTGTATATCTACGATGCGACAAATGTAGCCGCCGGGACATCCACCATCCAAGCCGTTACCGCCATGGACAACAGCCTCCACCATTTTCTCGACTGCGATTTCAACCAGGTAAGTTTTGATGAGTGAGTTGATCCATCTACCGCCATCTCCAATGATGCCGTCGACTTCCCGACTCTTGCCTGCTCAACCGGATCGAGATTATTGTGGGCCGACTAGGAGGCTTTGGGAACATCGACGGACGTGATGATGTATGTGGAGGAATAAAACACGAGTGAATATATACCAATTGGTGATTTAAACAGGCATGTGACAACACACAACACGGGGAGGCATGTACATATCCGCTAACCAGATCTCCAAACAGGAAGGAAACATGATTGCCGGTGCCTCGACCGACCACAAAATCCACATCATGGACCTGAACTCACCAGGTCAAACCATGAAACTCGCCGGCCATGAATCTACTGTGAGAACCGTTCGTTGGCTGGATATACCATGTGCCCCCAACCCAACCAGTCTGCTCATCTCGGGATCATGGGACAGGACACTTCGGTTCTGGGACCCCAAAAGACAGCCCAACCCCATCGCCGCCGTCACCCTGAGCGAGCGCGTGTGGACAATGGATGGCTCTGGTACCGCTCTCATCGCAGGAACAGCAGACAACAAGGTCCACATCTTCAACCTGGGAAAGATTACCGAAAACGGAACGATCAGAGCCACCAGAATCATCGACTCGCCTTTGGGTGATCCTCAGATCAAGTGCTTGGCTGTACTGCACGGTGGTGAGCGCTGGGCGGTGGGAAGCATTGGTGGCAGAGTGACTTTTCAACAGACGGCACTCGACCTGATGGGGTATGCCCTCCCATTCCTTCCTTCCTTGCGTCCATTTTATGCCTTTACTAACCCGACCTTCCTTCCCTGTCTTGCAGTAAAACCAGACACTTTTCGTTCAGCTGCCATCGGAAAACAACAGGCAACACGACTGAGGTGTACTCTGTCAATGCCATTGCCTTTGCCCGACCTCTCCCCCCTTCTGAGGGCGGGGTTGGAAGGACAGTGATGGCGACAGCGGGTCAGGATGGACATGTCAATCTTTGGGACCTGAATAACAAGCACAAACTAATAGAGTACCCGAGTGTGGGGGGAAGCATCACTGCTTGTGGGTTCAACTGGGACGCGACGATGTTTGCGTATGCTGTTGGGTATGACTGGGGGAAGGGGTTTGCGGGGAATACGGCGGACCACCCGCTGGGTTTGGCACTGAGGAAGGTTGATAAGTCGTTGCTTGGTTAGCAAGAGGGCAGCGACAGGTTCGGCAAACCGACTGGGAGGGTGAGGCGGTAGTTTATGGGGATAGGGAGTGGAATTCTTTCTTTTGTGAAGTACCGATGGGTATGGATTATTATTGTTGTGTTTTGTGGATGTTTTCATATATTGGGGCTGGGAACAGGTGTTGGGTATAGGAAGACACCGACAAAGGGATTATCATTGGTGTATTACACTGGGAGGGAAAAGGGATAGGCAGAAAAGTTGATAATCCCCATCCATCAGCATAGGACTAGAAATAGTAGCTTTCCTCCACATTAATGACATGTGATTGTCAAATCATGATTCTGTAAATTCTTGTCTGTGTGTCACCCATATACCATATCTCATTGTGCGTTGTGTGTGTAGAAAAAAAGCAAGAAAATATCGCGATGAAAACAGAGCGCTTATGGTCTATCCCCCACACTCCGGTTCATTAAGACCCTCAATCCTCCCATAAAACATGAAATTTCGTCGTCTTATCCCACAAGCCTTTCTCCCCCCACCCGCATATTTGTATAAAACAGTTTCCTATCAACACACTTTCTCCTATCCTACCACACCGGAATCAATTATGTATGTGAATCAAAGGGGCAAAAAAAAGGGGGGGGGGGCAAACAAAAAGGTGATTGAATCTGTCGGTGTTTCATTTTGCAAAAAAAGATGGAAAAAAGGGGGTGGTTGACGAATTGAATGGGAGTTGAGTAAAAGGAATGTAAAGTCTGTTGTTGTTGTTGATGATGATGATGATGATGTCGATGTTGAGTGTTGATGTCGATGATGTCAATGTCCCTTGACCCGGAAAGAAGAGGAAACGCACGCAAAAAAAAGGTAGCATGGTTGGTTTGGTTGTACAAAATGTTGGTTTAGGTTAGAGGTGGGCGATGATGGATGGAGGGCAGAGAATTGCGATTTACAAGGAAGAGAGAGAGAGAGAGAGAGGGAGGGCAAAAAATGATTGCAAGGAAGACATATTCCCGAGGTAGGTAGGTAGGTAGGTAATTGGGCAAAGGAAGGAAGGAAAGAAAGTAAAGCAGGTGAAATGGTGAGCGGAGTGAGTGAGTGAGTGAGTGGTGGTTTAGGTAGGTAGGTAGATAAAGGTGTATAAGCAAAGGGGTAAGTAAATATACAACCCCCCCGTCGAGAACGATACCGTGTAGAAAAGGCAAGGTAGATAGGTAAAGGTAAAAAGAGATCTCCCCGATGATGATCCATAAATGCCAAAACCATCTCCCATCTCAAGACGCGTCCACCAATATACCACACCCTCCACCACCCAACCCCCAACCCCCTCCCTATTTATTCCTCTCCCTCTCCAACCCATCACATAAACAAGCCCTTGTTACCCTCCTTGATCAATCCCATCCCGATATTTTATGTATTGCCAGTTCGCCCAATTACCCCAATTTGCTCCTCCTTCGCCATAACCCCCAAAGCAAAAAAGTACAAACGCGCCATTATTTATTGTGGTTGTGTGTTGTGTTGTTTATTTGACGACGAGAAACCCTTTGTGTAAGAACAAGAAAAAAGAGAGGGAAAATTACACAACCACATCCTCATAAACAAAACCACCACCACATCAAATTCAACGCAGGATTAAACACAAAAAAGGAGTGTAAATAAACTTGGTTCGAAAAACAAATAAACTCCACGCTTTCAGACAAAAACAAAAAAAAAGCAATCTCATCAATCCATGTAAGATGTCGTTGTGTTCGTACGATATGTCCCGGTTCGGTTGTCCCCGATATTTGGTTTTCCCCCACAATCATCAGGGGAAGAGTTTAAATAGCATGAAAGAAAATAAAAACACATCTGGAAAAGAAAGAAAAAAAACCACAGCAAAGTAAGTAACAAACATCATTTGGAAGCTAACCAGCCATCAACACCACCCAACCACGCTGATGGGAATCAGGTGCTGGAAGTGTTTATACTATGGCCCTCCAAATGCGAAACGCAGGCCCAAAACCCATAGCCACATGCCCACGACACAGAATTCCGCGTCCCATCCCATTCGCCATCCCGAAACCTAGGTACGTAAAGTACGAGGAAAAGAAAGAAAAAGAAAGCGTTATGCTGGGTATCCTTTTGGTCCATGTCTATTCCCTGTAAACGTGTTGTTTTGTGTGCTCTGGGAAGACTGACTGTATTTGCCGAGGTATAAAGGTGGTGTGTGTATGCATGCCGTATGCTCGGGTATGGAACAACGAAAAGAAAGCCTCCATTCGCCAATAGATCAAAAGGCAAAGATGAAACCCGTTTGAGCAGATTGAACCTATGGTGGCAATCCAAGGCGTGCCCAGATATACAGAACCAGAAACATGTTGGTGAAGAATTAAGAGTGCAAAGTAATCGAGGTGTGCGAGGTGTGCGATGTAATGAGCAGAGTGCCGCCCCAGAAGACAAGCAGAAGGTTCATGGGGTGTGGGTGTCCATATGAAAGCGTAGAGCCCAGAAGGGCGGAAATTAAATCGCAATATCGGTAGAAGGGAGAGCAAGGCGAAGAGAAGCTCGGGAATGGACATGGCACCATGCCGCCAGTACAACGCAAAGTTAGACCTCGTCGGCTTGGCCTTGGATGTTGACCGTCGCCTCTGTGGTGGCAGGTTTGGCATCTGTCTGACCGATAGCCTCCTCGACGGCACTCTCGCTGGTGCTTGGTGGGCTGCTCGAAGGGCTGTTCGGGCCCATCGTGAGGTTTGGAGTTGGCACCGCCGAGCTTACGTCGACATGAAGACCAGGGGAGGTGGGGGCAGTCGATGAAGGTGTGTAGCTGGTAATAGCGTTATGCAAGCGATCAACTCCGGCGATTTGCTTGCCTGTGCACAACTTTTTGATGGATGTAAGAAGGGGCCCGACCTCATTGACCAGAACATCTCTGTCCTGGCCTTGAAGTTCACTGAGGAGGGTTTCTGCTTCTGGTTAGCGTTTGAGTGTGCTAATGCATTCTGGGGGACTTACGAAGCACATAGTTGCCAAACTGGTCCTTGATCAAAGACACCAAGAACGAATTGCCATCATCTCCTCGGGACATGAAGCGGTCTCTGATATCGCGCTGTTGGTCAGCCGTGCCATGCTTGATGCACTTCTCGACGACGTTCGAGGCGAACTTGTGCTTGGAGAAGATTGGCAGTTGAGACATGACAAGAGCAACCATCTTGGAACGGTCGTCGGGAGAGCCATCGGTGATGACATGCTGCGTCACGTAGTTGCCGTACTGGTCCATGATCAGCATTTGGGCACAGTTGTGCAGTTCCTTCATGATGGACTGCTTGTCTGCCTCGTTCCCATGCTCGAGAGCACGCTGGATTACACGGCACCCATACGCATGCGACGAGAGCTCGCTGACACGGCCCTTGAAGCAATCGAAAATGAAGCCGATGTGTTGCCGAGGGACTGTCTGAATGATCTTCTGGATGACATGGTTTCCATTTTGGTCCTTCACGATGGTGAGAATCTCGGGCTCGAGTTCCTTGACCAACTCAGCCTGTTGCTCAACGAGCACGTGCGAAAGGGCCTAGTTGTTGATTAGATTCATGAAAACAAATCATGGCAAGAAACGAAAGGCTTACCTTTTGAACAACTCGGCAGGCATACATCTGCATTGAAAGCTCAACCACCTTGCCCTTCATGGCCGCAGCAAGCACTTGCTTCTGGGCTTGGTTCCCATGCTCAAAGAACTTCTGAATGACATAGTTGCCAAACAGATCCTTCATCAGCACGATGGCATTAGGTTCAATCTCCTGGAAGACCTGATGCTTGTCGTCGCTGTTTGCCGTCTCGAGCTTGTTCTGGATGAAGCGGGAGCCGTGTTGGTCACCACTGAACTCCACAATGTAGCCGTAGATGTCCTTGAGCTCGAATCGCTTGCTGGACTTGTTACCGGTCTTGAACTCCTCCAGCTTCAAACTGCGCACTCCTCTGGCCGGGTCCCGGTCACTGCTGGGGCGGACCGGGGGCACGCCATTGGGGGCAAACGGATACTGTGGCATCGTGTATCCTGAAAACTGCAGTGGCTGTCTACCATAAACACCATCGTAGGGACCTGGTGCGAATTGTGGGTAGTTCTGGTAGTACCCATTCTGGTAATAGGGCGACTGAGGTGAGAAATGGGACAAGCTACGTCTTTCCACGTCAGGCCCTGAGCGAGGATCCCGAGACACCGGTCTGGACCATGAATCAATACCGGGTTGTGGTGTCCCTGTAAAGCTCCGTGGGCTGTTCAACCCCACACCAGTGGCACCAGCACGGTAGGTGCTACCGGCGGGCGAGCTGCGATCAACCCCGGAGCCTCGCCTGTCCAGTGACATGCTGTTGGAAAAGTTATCCCGTGAATGTCCAGCCTGGTACCCTTGACCATTGTCCCAAGGCTGGGAGCCTGGGTTAAGCTGGAAGTCCTGCGAACCGTTACCAAATGACTGCAAATTGCCCAAACCGTTTGAGCCTCCGTTGAGGCCAGAGCCAATGGCCATGCGTCCCAATCGATCCGAGAGCTCGTCGTCGGGCATCTGCTGCCCCATGTTACCGTGGTCGTAACTTCTCGGGTTCTGGCCATGAAAGGACCCAGCTGGCCCGTTCAAAGAAGGACGCTGGGAGTGAATCGAAGTGTGATGTGTTCCGAAGGGATAGTCCGCATACGGGTTCCCTTGGCCGTGCAAATCATGGTCCGACTGGCCAGAGGTGGACAGGTGATCCCGCGAGTGCCCATTTCCCAGAAAAGACTGGTCCTGCATCGACCGGGCAGATGGGTAGCGACCAACGGTCTGTTCAGGCTCGCCATTCAAGTTGCTGAAGGAGCTGTCCTTGTCATCTGTGAAGTCGGCGTACTGAGATGCGTACTTGTTAAAGCCGTTCTTGGGATCCTTTGAGCCACCCAAGGCACGCTGTGTAATGGTCTGCGACCCGGAATAGTAAGGCATATTGCCTGGCATGTCATGAAGCGTAGCCTCTGAGCGTGTTCGGTTCGGGGATGTCTGACCGGACACGTTGCGGTTCTGGGAGCTATCGTTCGAGTTCCAGGGACCTCCGGGCCTGGCCCATGGATCAACTTCGGATGTGGAAGCCAGGGCTCCGGACCCCGAGGGGGCGACAGCGAATCCGTCGTTCGAGTCTACGCCACATGTAAGTTAAGGTTTCTTCCCTCGTAAGCTGACTGACAAGAACATACCTCTGGCACCCACAGCCTCCCTGCTCTTCACAAAGCTGTTGCCAATGGTGTTGGTGTTGGACCAGATACTGTTGATGCTGTTGCCACCTCCCCAGGTGTTTGGCGCTGGGAATGTGTTTGACATGGGCTGAGAGCTCTTCTCAATACCGTTTGCGCCGTTGCTTGTGGCGTTTGGGGCAAGGTTCGGGAACCTACTTGGTCGAGTCTAGAGAGCAAGCCAGAACGTCAGTACTAGTTTTGGGCAGCCATATCGCAATCGTAACTTCCACAAGCCTTCCGTAGAGACGCGTGGCTTGAAACCCCGACTTTTTGGAATTTTCAAAGGAAGGAACGAATGAACCTCTCATATGGGGATGTGAGGAGCCACTTACCGTGCCTGCCATGGTTGTGCCGTTGCTGGATCGCTGTGTGCTGGAAGACGTCATTGCAACCTCGAAGCAAGATGAAGATGGGTTTTTATAGAGTTCGCAGAGGGTCGTATTCACTCAGAATACAGGATCCGCTTTGCGATAGTGAATAGTGACGGTTGTCGAGTCGTCGAGGTGGTTGCGGGGAAGTCGGCGCCTTTATATGGGGCGCAAACGAGAGAGAGTGTATGGAAGCCTGCCCGCACAGGTCCGTGGCACTCGAGGGATTGGGGGGTCCGAAAGGATAGTGGGCTGTTGCCGACAGCCTCGAATGAAATGGAAGTGATGCGGATGCGGCAGATGGGTGTGCCGAAGAAAAGCGCAAGGTTATGTGCGTCGTCTATTATAAGTCATGGATATACACGTGGGTATCTCGATAAGAAGTCGCAGTAGAGACTAGGGGTTTGAGCTTGTGAGGCAGGAGCGTCAGCGCAAGACCTAAGTGTAGGCATCAGAAGTGGGAAGCAGTTGGAAAAAAGCAAGTGGGGGGAGGGGACCAAGAAGTTGTAAGGCTGATGATGGGCACCACACACACACAGCCCACTCACACCCACCCAAGCACGGCAAAGCTTCAGGTAATTGTAGAATGGGGCCTGGTCTGTCCTGTCCACCTGAAGCCGGAGCCGAGAGGCCCAAGGGAACGGCGAGGACAGGAGGTAAAAAGGAGGAGAGGCCTGAGCTGGCGGCGAACTGTACTGTGTTGCAGACGGGTGTGCAACATGCAAGCACTTACCGCACGTTATTAATTGGCTTGCTTCTCTAGCCCGCCGATACACGTCCTCTCCCTCACAAGCTCTCTCGGGTTGCGCGGGGACGGGGGCAGCCTGTGCTGTCGTTTATGCACCGGATCCCGGCGGCCAGCGAATAGGTGCTGCGGCCGTCGTCGGTCATATGTGAGGGTTGAGGTGTGGAGGACTCGATTCTCTGCCGGATGACAGCCAACCTGGAAGCTGCGATTGTCTTGGTATCCGGAGCTGTGGGTGGCCAAGCTAGGTAGGTAGGTAGGTATTCGGGAGGAGGAGGAGGAGGTAGGTAGGTAGGTTGGTCGGCAGGACGAGGCAGAGGCAGAGAGAGGCAGAGAGACGCTGGTGGTGGTCGGAGTGGTGAGTGAGTGGTCGTGACGGGAGTCTACCTACGGGGGGAGTCGGGGAGGCTACTAGTAGTAAATGGGCGGTGTTTGGGACTTGTGTGGTCGAAGAATGGATGCGATGGTGCTCGGTGGAATGTAGCCAGACCCAGGGATGGCTCTGGTGCGGAGGATGGGCGAGCCAGAAGCCAAAAGCGGGTCGGGGAGGGGCCCTGCTTTTGGTGGTGGTGCTTGGTTGATCTGGGATGAGATGGGGATTCGCGACGGGGGGAGGGATTGGCCTTGATGCGCGGCGTTGAGACGAAAGGAGAACGGGCGAACAGGGCTCCAGGGCAGGGCTCGCAGGGCAGTTTGGGCGGGTGTTGCGCAGAAGAAGCTCCAGCTACGACAAGGGAGGAGTGGGGAACGCTAGGATCGTAGCGGAGTCGAGTTAACCCTGTGGCTCCTTTTTTTAGGGCGCTACCGACCACCCGACGGCAGGGGAGGGGTCCAGTCTTTTTTGACGTCGCTCGTTGCTCTCACTTCACACTTGCCCTCTCTGCTGCCCGGTGCTGCTGCAGGTCACGATGCACGCGATCATCAACTCCAGATGGTTGTTGAAAAGCGGTAACATGCTCCAGTCCAGATATTCTAGTTCCATGTGGGGGTTGGATGTCCGCTCTAGAACTAGGTGTCCACCTAGAACTTCCATGTTGACGGGAGCGTCGAGTTTACGTCAAAGAGAACCATTACGTAGACCACCCTTATAGATAGTTACCTAGACACCTAGACCATAAAAGTTGCTCTCGGTGATCGTTGCTCTACCCACGATTAGGTAGAGATGGTTTTAGATACACACAGTCTCCACTCGAGAACAGTGGAGCCCTCTAACCTACATGCGACCAACTGTTTTACTTGACTCCCGAACCGGAGCTTGAAAAGGGCGCCGTGTGCCTGACTAGCCCAAGGACACCTCGAGTCTCGCCAGGCTGTGTTGAAGCTCAAAGGGCACAGCAACCCCCAACTGCCTTTCCAGCTTCGTTGATGGGTGGCATCGGACCAGAAGCGTGTTTCGCCAGCGTAGTCAGCGCCGTTCCAAGGTCGCCAACAGGGCCTTGAACTCTTCTTCTTTCCACAAAAGTGCGAGTGGCAACCGTGTGTGAGTGAGAGAGGGGAAGTGGAGGAGAATGGAGAGGGGCCTTTCCGGGGATGGAAGGGCAGCTATCCGGGGCCGCTCACCACACTCAGTCCCTCTAAGTAGCACGACGACGATATGCTAGCGACTGTGTGTATGTATCGCCGGTGCAACAGTGCTACACCAACGATAGTAGAAGTAACAGCCGGGTCTGAGGGTGTTTCTTGAGCAGTTTTCTTCTTCGTTTATTTTTTATTTTTCTGCTGGCTCGCTGGTTGCCTCATGCCCTATATCATAGCAATTAATTGTCTATGCCTTCTTGGGCAGTCGGCACCGTGTGCGCAAGCCACTCGAAGACTGTGTGTCCCAATCAACGGCATCGAACACATGCACCGAGCACCCAGCAGATGCTGCTCGGTGCCGTGCCTCCTCCCACTGTTTGGCCTTCGGTTCCCTTTTCCATGTCAAAGTCCAATCGTCTTCCGGCCGAGATTGATGCCACACGATGGGCGATCCGCAAGGCCGCTGATCTCGCGGCCGAGTCCCTCATGAACAGCGGCCCTTTGTTTTGCCCTCTGCTTTGTTAGCCCTCCCAGCCCTCCCGGCCTGTTCTCTACTACCATAAAGCAATTGTTGAAAAGTCAGCCGTTTCGGACAAATAGACAATGGGGGCGACCGAACCCTGGCTGTTGGCTGCCACTGGCACAATGCCACACGGGCAACTCGACCTCCTGGTTCAGAGACAAAGTTCGTACGCCATGGTGCACCGTTGTACTTGGGGCCATGTGCGGAATTGTCTGTGCTTGTCTGGCGTCATTTGTCACCAGCAAACAGTCTTTGCGTATGCATATGCTGGCGTCTCCATTTTGATCAACGGATATTAGGGGGGGAGGGGGGAAGCTGTCGTTCGCCACAAAAACCGGCCGTGGTATGGCACCATCATGGAATAGGTATATCGTGGGATGCAGGGACACAGTGTTCGGTCAAGCACACCCTTGGCGCCATCACTGGTATGGATGCGACAAGGGAATGGCATTGTGCAGAATATTGCACCGGTCTGATAAACCAATCTCGATAGCTT
This sequence comes from Cercophora samala, assembly GCA_030512305.1. Classification (NCBI taxonomy): domain Eukaryota; kingdom Fungi; phylum Ascomycota; class Sordariomycetes; order Sordariales; family Lasiosphaeriaceae; genus Cercophora; species Cercophora samala. Next base: position 415,160 of record JAULSY010000004.1, on the reverse strand, counting down.
CAAGGCAAGGGATGCTGTCTGTATATCATGGTGCGTTGCCCTCGTGGAATGCCTTCATCTCCGCCGTCATCGACGGGCCGAGAAGCACGAACGAGATCATCGCCCAATGTCTCGCCGCTTCCCGCCCACAACTCCTCTCCTCACTGGTCCAGTTCGAAAGCGATGCGCCTCCCAGCAGCCGAATCCGGGGAAGACGAGCCAGGTGCTCCCGCCTTGTCATACCTACCCGATTCAGTGGCAGGCCATCCGTCTGTATAAGTGTGCACTGTCTATTACATGTTGGCGATACATCCACTCATGGTCCCTTCAAGCAAGCAAGCGCCAGTACACATCTTGTCACACCCTCCAACCTCTTTGCCCCAGACGTGCTTCTCTTGGGTTCCTTCCCAGGAGAGGTATGTGACTTTTTCCTCTTTGGGTTTTATGCGGAGAGATGTGGTAAGTTGTTTCTTGACTTTGGCCCCCAAGGCCCCATGTTCAGCCGACCACTCGGGGCCCTCTTACCCGGCCGCTGTTCATGGCCTTTGTTTCAGGAAAAAGGGGAAACAAGTGCGGCTGCCGGCAGCACGCAGGAAATAGAACAATCTAGCGTGTGCGTTCCGTGCAACGGCCATCTGTCGACTGAGATACTCGGTTAGCTGACTTATTTGACAGGCAAGACGTCGCAGCAAGAGTCGCAGTCCCCCAGCGCTGGGCCATGTGCGGCCGGACTGCCGTGCATTTCTCGTTTCACTCTGGGAGCCCCCGATGTCCGGCACCGAACCCGTGTCTTTCCCAGCCTCCTCCTGCCCGGTGCCGGTCTTGGCTATCATCAAAAGGCCGACATCCGCCAACACGCTGAAAGCTGCTGACATCTCCCAACCACACCACCTCCTTGCTGTTCTGGCCTACTCACTGCTGTAACCATGCTTGGTTGGCTCCCGCCTTCTCCTAATTAGATGGTTGAACAATGTCAGTCTGAGACATCGGTAGCACCTTTTTGTTTTGCTGGCTTGCCAAAACACCCTTCACCTGCAACAAGATTCCCTGTGCCATATGGCTCGACGCGCTCGTGTGCCATGGCACAAGACAGACCTGCTGCGCTGGCAGGCTGCCACAGGTTGTGCTCAACTTTGAAAGCCTGTATCACGGCTCCCTGCATCGCCAACTACCAAGGAGAGAGGAGGTCCGGCCGGGTGAGGACGTCATCTGCCCGGGTATAATGGTCCTCGACATGCCCGGCCAGCGGGCTCTGTTGCTTCCAGTTGGATATTTCTATCCATGAGCCATCGCCAAGGCATCTCATGAACCGTATTCTTCCACGTTTCCTGCAGCAGTGCCATATCGTCCAATGGTCATATTCTCAAGCTCCTTTGGGGTTGCATGCGGTGTCCGATAGGTTGATATCACGGGAATGTTTCACACCTCGTTGACGACTTGCAGTTTCACCGCCCTTTGGGAGATTATTTGACATGAACAGATTGTTCGAGATCGGAAGGAGGGCCATGGATGAGCTGTTAAAAGACCTCCGGGTCGTCGAGCGGCTGTTTTTGTCGTTGTTCCTGGATCTGATATGCAACACAAAAGGCCTTCCCGGGGCTTGGTGAGCAGTTGAATTCCGGTATCCTGTGATTTTTGGCAGATATCCTCATATTGCCTGAACTTGAACCCATCCGGTCTGACCAAGAGTCGCTTACTATACTATACGTTAGACAGTAATCAGTGAGCAACTCTTCCCGACATTAGAGACACGGAACGGCCTGTCGAGATTATCACAGCCTTGGGGCAGTCATCAACATGGCGATAGGGGTGTTACTCCTGGTTCCTGGCACCCGTGCTCCGTGCTGGGTGGTGAGACCGAGCCTGGTGAGGTTGCATTTTGTTGAAGAGGCGCCAAACTTTGGTCGTGTCGGAGAGAAGAAGACCCAGGTTGGCGACAGCGAGGTGGAGTAGATCTTTTGATAGTGTATATGTAATTGTCGGCAGCCGGCAAAAGCGTGGTCCGTGATGGTAGGTAATCAAGGCATTGTTTTTGATAATCTTGGGTGAGGTCGTGTTTGGACCAACATGAACTGTCACCCCACACAATTTCACCGGCGCACCCACCTCCAGCACGACGTTTCCGCACCTTTCAGCGAACCGCTTGGCAGGGGTATGGCGCTTCCAAGATTGGGCCCACCGGATATGGGCGATGCCATTGGTTCGTGCCTGATTACGGTGGAGTCCTCGTGAGTGGTTCATCCCAATCGGGACATGGCGTTGATTTCGCTAGCGCTCGCTACATCCCCTGAAGGCAGTGCTGACCGCAACTACTTGTGCCAGGCCTCGCCTTGCCTGGCCGTCTCGTCCATCTCCTCTTTTTCCTCATCGTCGACGTCAAAGCTTGGGGACTGCTTCACAGTCGTTCTTTCGATCACTCTCTTTTCCACCACACCTCCCGCCCTCAGGGAACCTCATTGGTATCGGCTTCATTCTTTCAGCCGTTCCGTCCAGTCATTTTTTGTTGATGCAGTTCCTGTGACACAAACGAGGAAAATAAAAGTAATACGCGCGCGGTACATACGGAATAGTCTTTGCGGAACAGTCTTTTGTAAGTCATCCCATTTCTTGACCCAGAAGAACAATCAACTGACTCTCTCTCTCCTGTTAAGCTTCCAGCAGCTCGTACATACCAAACCAGCAATTACATTCATTCCTTACGTCTGACTTTAGGTCTCACACACACAACCAACACAATGGACTCATTCACACACATCGTCCGCCGGGGGCTCGACACCGGCGACAACGAAACAACCGTTGATATTCTCATCGCGCTTCTCGCCCTTACTTTCTGCGGCCTGCTGGCTTTCTCCCTTTTGGTGCTCATGCGGAGGATGCGGAGGCAGAAGCAGATGCTGGATGACACTCTCCCGCAATACCACGATGTCAAGAAGTCGGGCAACCACAGACGTCTCACCATCGAAACCGGCAACGGCCGACAAAGCGTTGTCATCTTCAACAATGGCGCCTCACCCATGCTTGCCAACCCCCGATCGCCTCCCCACTCCCCCGACAACGTTCCCCAGATTCACATCACCTTCCCCGACGAGCAGGACGACCAAGGCAGGCCAAAGAGCGGCCGCGTCGTTGTCGTCCGTGTTGGCGACACCACCGTTGGCCTCGAGCCCCTCAACGACGAGCAACTCCCCGCCTATGAGAAGGAAAGCAGCACGCAGTTCTACTCGGTCGACATTGAAAAGATTGGCGGGCTCAAGGAGAAGGAGTTTCGCTAAGCTACAACAAAACATGAAGGCTCATTCACACACAAACACACACAACTACGAGCCGGACTTTTTAATGATTTGATGGGCGACTGGAGTTGTGAGAAAAATGGGACCGGGCACGAAAATTATACCATACCTTCCTTCTAGCAGAAAACACCTGGCCTTGCTGTTTTCTGGCTTTGTCTATTTATTCAATTCGAGGGTCTCTGAGGGCACCCAGCTTCCAACAACTTTCGACACCTTCAGCTTTGGGAGAGGAAACCTGAGCGGGACTGGCTTAACGGAGCATGGGAGGAGCACACCAGATGTGTCCCGGTATATAGATGCTATGATGGTGCCAAACGGTTAGCAACCGCGTACATTCACAACATGATGGGAGTGCTTTTTTTTATATACACATATTTTTCGGTGGGAGGAACATTATCTTGTGGGCAGAGAGCGCAAGCTTACGTATATATATACTTGGGTGCATTGCTGATCGGGGCAGCGTTTCGATGGCGGGTTTGTGGCATTTCTCTTAACCGTCATCTCGGACATTCTAGTATTGTATAATTAAATATACGATGCCTGCCGCGAGGCGGGTGATTTTGAACGGTCTCGCAACTGTCCATGAGCCGTTATAGTGGTGGGATGTGTGTGGGGCCGAGCATCCCGACGGTTTTTTTTTTGTGATGTTTCTCTAGGTTTTCCATCCTTACCGAAGGAGCATGTTTCCGAGAGGCGATGATGATGACCACGGCATGAACGATTGACAGGAGCGGCAGGATCATAATTCTCCTATTGGGTCGGTCTAGACCTAATGCTTGATTCAGGAGACGGCTGGAGAACCACATGATCCAAGGGTTAGGGTAGTTGCGCCCCAAATGACGATGACCTGAGGGGGGAAGCTGCCAAATGAGAGCAGCAGTGGAGATGGTTTGCTTTCTGGAAGCTCCAAAATTTCCACTCTCAAAGCAAACTATCATCCACTTCTCTCCATAGTCCATTGCGAATCAACAACCGCCAGTTGGCATTCCGTCGTCAAATGGCGCATTCTTCTCACCTTTCTCGTTGAATAATCAAAGTTTCCCCTTTCTGTTCCCCATCGCCGCATCGTCAACGGCCCTATTCTTCGGCATTACTCTTCTATTGTAATAAACCTACCTCTCGATACGTGGGAGATCCCACTTCCTTTTTTACTTTCCCACGATACTGGGGGGAGAGGGAAACGTGGGCTCCATTTACCGCGCGGCGAGCTTTACCCCATTCTTTTTTATTACTGATTCTATTTCCCATTCTTCTTACTCTATCAAATTCCCTTTCGCAATTCAACAAATCCAATTGATACCCACCACACACCTCGAACCCCTGACGACATCATCACCACGACCGACGACGACGACGACGACGACGCGCGCGCGCGCAAAAGCGCAACCACAAACCTCTACGATGCCACCACCCCAACCAACGCCTAAAAAGGCGGTCCCCGCCCCGGATTACAAGACTCTCAAATCCCAATGGGACGCCGCCAAGCGCAAAAAGGACGCGGAGAATGCGACGACCTCCAAGAAGGCGGCGGCGGCAGCCACAGAACCACAACAACAGCCACCCGCCGAGCCCAACAGCGACGAAGTCAAGCTCCGCGAACTCCGACGAGCAGCCCTGGAAGGCCGGCGCAAAAAAGCCTACCAATCCCGCTGGCTGTGGACGGCCGGGTTCTGGGTCTGGATGCTGGCCATTCACTTGGTCGGGCTGGGTTACTTCACCAGCGGGTTCTTGCTCACGAGGCTGCAGCTGGACGACAAGTCGGTTTGCGAGGTGCCTCCTGCTCCTGCTGCTGGGGGGGATAATATCCTGGGGGATTGGAAGGGCAAGGGTACGGTAGAGGGCGGGTGTTGGCACCCGAGGACGTTTGACAAGGCGGTGGTGGTGCTGATTGATGCGTTGAGATATGACTTTACCGTTCCCGTGGACGACAACGCCGAGTTTCATAACCAATTCCCGTTCATGTACGAGACCGCGGTGAGGGAGCCGAATAAGGCTTTTTTGAGGCCGTTTATTGCCGATCCGCCCACGTCCACGCTGCAGCGGCTGAAGGGGTTGACTACGGGGACGCTGCCGACGTTTATTGATGTGGGGAGCAGCTTTTCGGGCACGGCGGTGGAGGAGGATAATTTGCTTATGCAGATGAGAGAGGCGGGGAAGAGGGTGGTGCATTTGGGGGATGACACTTGGGAGTCGCTTTTTCCGGGGTATTTTGAGGGGAACTTGAGCAGGCCGTATGATAGTTTTAATGTGTGGGATTTGCACACGGTGGATGATGGGGTGATTGAGCATATTTTCCCGCTGATGGAGAGGAAGGGGGAGTGGGATGTGGTGATTGGGCATTTGTTGGGGGTGGATCATGCTGGACACCGGTATGGGCCTGAGCACCCGGAGATGGGGAAGAAGTTGAGGCAGATGGATGGGTTTGTGAGGGAGTTGGCGGGGAAGATTGATGAGAGGACCGTGTTGATTGTGATGGGGGATCATGGGATGGATAGTAAGGGGGATCATGGGGGGGAAAGTGATGATGAGGTGCAGGCGGCGCTCTGGATGTATTCGCCGAAGGGGGTTTTTGGGAGGACCAAGCCTGAGTTTGCTGTTCCGCCGGCCACGGCTGAGGAGAGGCCTGTTAACCAGATCGATTTGGTTCCGACTCTGGCGTTGATGATGGGTATTCCCATTCCTTTCAATAATCTCGGCCGTCCTATCGAGGAGGTCTTTGCTGGTCCTCGCGGCAACTCCTGGAATAATCTGGCTGCGGCTGAAAGAGTCTCGGCTGCTGGTGTCAAGCGGTACCAGGCCTCCTATTATGCTGCCAGGGGCATGGCTGAGGAATCTGCTTCTACCCCTGGCTCACCAGCTGATCTTTGGGACAAGGCTGAGAGTCTGGTGTCCAAGGGCAACTGGGTTGCTGTCTATTCTGCTTTCGCCGAGTACCAAAGGGAGACCCTGGCTCGCTGCAAGAGCCTTTGGGCGCAGTTCAACATCAAGAATATGATTCTTGGAATTGCAATCATGGGTTTCGGCGTTCTTGTCTTGTTGGTCTACGTCTCCAAAGGAGCTGAGGATGATGAGGCTGTCGATGATCCCGAGTTGGACGACGCCGAAAAGAGCTTGGAGATCATGGGCGTCATCCCTGATTCAGAGCTGCCTTTGGAGAATGTCCTCGAAAGAAAGCTTGTTGCTGCTGCTTTCCTTGGCGCTGTCCCCGGGCTTATTGGTGGTGCTCTCCATGCTTACCTCAAGGGCACCGGTGATTATTATCGCGGTGCTGCCATGGCTGCCCTTACCAGCATTGCCACTGTCGGCGTGTCACTCTATGAAATCAAGGAGACGCTCTGGACTCTCGTTCCATCCACGCTTTGGGGATGGATGGCAGCCGTCTTTACGCTCACCCAGTCTATTGGCTTTGCTTCCAACTCCTACACCATTTGGGAGGACTCGATCCTGCTGTTCTTTATCACTACGTTTGGCTTCGTCACGGCTCTCTCGGCTCTGCGAATCCAGTCTCTTAGTGACCGCTACATGGCCATCTACCACTCAGTTCTCTTCGTTATCCTTGGCCGCCTGGCTTCCGCTTCGAAGCTCTGCCGTGAGGAGCAAATGCCCTACTGCACATCGACCTACTATGCCTCCTCTACATCATCTACCTCTGCCCTATGGCAGCTCGCGATCCCCTTCGCGGTGAGCTTGATCCTGCCCACAATCATCAAAGGCTACCTCCAACCCACCCGCTCCTACGAAGGCCTAGCCCCGGCCTGGATCGGGTACGTCTTCCGCACGGGGTTGTTCATGTCAGCCCTCTACTGGGTCCTCGACGCAGCCGACAACGGGAACTGGATCCCCGGCCTGCCGGAGAAGACCCTCAAGAACCTGTCCGTCTACAACGCCCAGATGGTCCTCGGGCTGGCGTTTGTGGCCGGAACCACGGCGTTCATGTGGGCGCCTCCTTGCGTGAGCATCGTCACCTCAGCCTCCAAGTCGACGCCCACCCGAGCCCAGGTGGCCATCTTGGGCTACGGCAACGCCCACGGCGCGCGGTATCTCCTCTTGCCACTCAACTTTCTGGTCTCTCTTGTTCTCCTGTCCAAGCCCATGGGCGGCGGCGCCATCGCCATTTTGTTCTGGCAGATCCTGTCTCTTATCGAGATCCTCGACCTCAACTCCTTGTCTTCCACCCCCATCGGACCAGTCATGCTCGCCGTCTTGGGGTCGTTTCACTTCTTCAAGACGGGCCACCAGGCGGTGCTGTCGACGATCCAGTGGGACAGCGCGTTTATTCCCTTGTTTACGGTCCGGTACCCCTGGTCGCCGGTGGCGGTGGTGATGAACACGTTTGCGGGCCAGATTCTGGCCGCGGTGTGCGTCCCGCTCTTGGTGCTGTGGAAGGCGTCGCCGAAGAGGAAGGGGGTGCTGGGGGAGGTGAGCAGGAAGCTGGGGGGGTTTGTGGGGTATTTTGCCGTGGAGGGGCTGGCGTGCATGATGTGGGCGGGGCATTTGAGGAGGCATCTGATGCTCTATAGGGTTTTTATGCCGAGGTTTGCGACGGCGGGGGTGGTGCTGGTGGTGGTGGACTTGGTTGGGTTGGGGGTGAGTTTGCTGGGGACGAGGGGGAATACGGTTGCGGTGGGGGAGGTTTTTGGGTGGGCTGAGTAAGGGGGGCTAAGGGGGGGGGGGATGGTGGTTAGTATTGAGAGGGTGGGATGGTGGTTAGTATTGAGAGGGTGGGATGGTGGTTAGTATTGCGAGGGTGGGGGGTTTAAAAAGGGGGGGGGGGGGGGGGGGGCAGGAGGGTGTATATATGACTAGGGAGGTGGGGAAAAAGCAGGAGTTGAAAAGTTTCTGCTTTTGTTGGCGTGGTTGGTTGGTTGGGTTGGTTTGGTTACCTAGGTACAGAACCTGAAGGAGGAGGAGGGCTTTTTGTTTCTTTTGTGTATAGTTGAATGGTAATGAAGGAGGGGATTTGTATATATAATTAATAGACTGCATGTCAAACCGAGTATATTCTTGAGTCTTTGCTTGTATTCACCGAGGGTCGGTTACAAAGTTGGCAAAGATGAGGTTGGATAATTAGGAACATATATCACGAGCAGGTGGTTAGCTACAAGTTACGGGGGGGTTCGAGAGATAACCAGGTGTTGGAGATATACCTCTATACAACGGAACAGCGGCTAAACAGGGAGCTCGATAAAGGTAGACATGATACCTTGGGTGTCGTTTGCCTCTTTTGCCTCGAGTGTTGTGTGTAACTATAGAAGTTTGTTTGAGAGAATGCTTATGAAAGACAGGGGTAGGCTATCTACCTACAGTCTTCAGGTGAACAAGAAGAGCGAAATCTATTAGGCTTGCTGCGGTCGTCCTCTCTTAGGATAACGATACATGATCTCAAAAATGTAAAATTGGGCTGAATGGGGTGGGGTGTCTGTGTATTCTCCTCACATTTTGAGAAATGGGGACTTGTGTGTTTTTCCATTTCAAGACTCTTTTGTCTGCTACTTGTACCAGGGGTTATTTTCGAATTCGGGTAAAGGTTAATTCGGGTGAGGTTGCTCTTAAGTTCATGCGTTTCAAAGTGAAGAGAATTTTCTTTGACTCGCTTCAACACAGGGTATTGTTACGACTGTTGGTTGTTTTAACAAGTCTTTGTTGCCACTACACTATCATTCATAGCACGAGAGCTTATTGAGCAACAGAAAGTCAAGCACAAAGTCAAAGTCCGAGTTAGAGCAGCAAGAAAGACTTGATTCTTTTCAAAGACATCACTATATCCCACATCACATCACCTTGTTATACACATTCACCCATACACATGTATCAAACACTCAAAAACAGTTTGAATAATGTCCACAGAAGAGAACAGCTCAAAAAGCGCAAAATCACATTGAACGGATTCTCCAAACGAGAAAATAAAAATTTCCCCAGCCCAAGTAGTCCCACAAATCATCATGTAAAACAGGAAGATCCCAAACAAAGATATCCCTAGACAGATGTATAATCCAACACGGACAGAAAAAAAGAGCCCCCGAATCCAACCACGACACAAAGAGCCCCCAATCCATACATGTTATAGTGTATCTCCAAATACACAACCCAACCCGACCCAATCCAGGCCAATCCCATATATCCCGGGGGAAAAAACACAACGCAATCCAGGCCGCCGATAAAAAAGAGAGAACCGAAAATCCAGAAGAGGGTTCAAAACCTCACTGAAAAGAAAAATTTCACCAAACCAACAGCCAACATATCCACAGAAATAAAGCCAGGACGAAGAAAAGAAAAAGAAAAAAGCCACAAAAACACAAAGTTCGCTCCCAAAGCTAACACGCTCCCAAACCCAGAATATGCTGCTGTTGTCCCGTTTGACCCTTCCCTTGCTGTTGCTGTGTATGTTGTGTGTGTGTGTGTGTGTGGCGCTTTGTGTGTCGTGCGGTATCCCCTTATATACTCCGGTATAAACCCCCCTAGTGAAAACAAATAACCCATCCCTTCATTAAGTATTCGTGATTACGACAGAATAATCCCACACCAAGTAGAGTATTCCCCCAAACCACCAAAAGATCAACCACATCTGGAAGAAGAAGCAGCCGTGAGGCTGGAAGCGCGCCAGCCCCTTTTTAACCCCCATATAATGCAAACCAATACTTGTGTTGTGTGTGTATGCGTGTGCGAGCTCCCCCCAGCTGCCACATATGTGATTGTAATCCGTCATCAGTCGTAACTGTCGTCATCTTGTGCTCTCCTTCCCGAATCTGCAAAATGTTATGCGAGAATGGCAAAGAAGCACAAGCCATGTGTGCCCGGTAGGCCCATGGATTCATGGCCCTCTCAAAACTTGGTAGTGTACGAGCGGGTGAGGCCCGACTTCTGAGAGGGCCGGTTGTTATTGTTGTTGTTATTGTTGTTGTTCCGCGCTGCTTGCGAGCTGCTAGAGCCAATCTTCTCGAACCCGGCAAGTATGTCGATCGGTTGAAAATCAGTGTTCTCATTTCCAAGGACATCAGGTGTGTAAAGGTCGTCCATGGAGAGCCAGGGAGTTAAATTCTCATCGTTGATCGTGGCTGGCATCTTACTCGGCGACTGCAAGTCGTGGAATAGCTTGCTTGGGGATGAAAGAAGGCCGTCAAAAACCTTGCTCGGTGTCTCCAACATCAAATTGTTTGGCTGAGCAGGAACCTTGAGAAAAGAGGCGGAGCTAGCAGCATTGTTTGACAAGGGAGCAGCCAGGTCACTCAACGCGCTCGTGGAATGCGAGCGTTCCAGTCTCTGCTTCCTAACAGAGCGCTTCACAGGCGAACCGGTTGGCGCAACTCCGGCAGGGGACAAGGCATAGAGCGAAGTGTAGGTCTCGTTGAAGATGTCAAACTCGGGAAACTCGTCGTCCTTGGGATGGTCGAAGTTGGCAAAAATATCATCAAAGCAAAAGCCGGGAGTAAGCGGCACTTCGGGACACATAGCCGCGACGCGCTTGTAAGGCGAATCCCCGTCAACCATGGACTGGATGCTCTCTCGGTGGAGACGCAGGTTGGTGCTCGGCGACACTGAAGCCGGTGGCTTGGGCGGTGCCTTGAGCTTCATGGCAGGTGTCAAGGGTGGAAGCATCTGGCCAGCATTGTTATGGACTGGCTGCCGCAGAGGCGACGAGGAAGGCGGAGCATAGGCCTGAGAGCGGCCCTTGGAGGGGCTATCATAAGATGAGGCACGGAGACGCACAATCTCTTCCTCGGCCAGACCTCTGCGGAGTCGCGGACGGTCAGCCTCGGAGGTAAGAAGCTTGGAGTGGTCCCGGCCAGGACGCATGACTGACGATTCCAGGGAGGAAATGTAGCCGCTGTCGTCCATGAACGAACGGCGGTTACGTGACTTGCCGACCGACGAGCCGTGTCCCCTCCTCTGAGGTGGGGGCGTGTCATTGTGTCTCATCTCGGCACGTTTGGGTACGGGAGGTGAGGAGTGCATGGCCGCGGGGAGGGGCGAATACAAATCATTGTCATGAAGAAGCTCAGTCTCGCCCAGTCTGTCGTGCCCGTCATCAATTGTAGCAAGATCAGAAGCTGGAATGGTGGCGTCTGATGAGAGTTCGGGCAGGTGAGTAGCGGGAGCTAGATGTTGCGAGGATGGCAGTTGTGGTAGTTGTGGCAGTGAGTTGGGCGCAATCGGAAGCTGAGGCGGCAAAATCGGCTCGTGAAAGTGAGGCATTTGTGGTTGAGAGGGTTGAGAGGGCTCCAGACGCGTCGACATGACTGGCATATTCTCGGCTGACGGGGCTGCTGCTTTCCTCGAGGGCTTTTCCTTCATGAACAAATGCTCTGCGCCCGGCTCAATTGCCCAATAGTTGCCCTTGCCCGGATCATCCTTGGGTCGTTCCTGTTTGATGAAGTGCTTGTTGAGAGACAGGTTGTGACGGATGCTGTTCTGCCACCCCGCATCGTTGGCATTGTAGAAGGAATATGTGTCGGAAATCCACTTGTAAATCTGAGCCAGAGTCAGTCGGCGCTGTGGTGAACGGAGAATGGCCATCCCAATCAAGGTCGCATAGCTGTGCCCGGGCTTTGATCCATCGTCGATAATCTGCGGGAATGAGTCGTGTGGTGGCAGCGCGTCGTCCACCCTTTGTTTCTTGGCGGGCCTCAGTTCCTTAATCGGCGCAGCTTCCAACAATCGCTTTCCTGGCGGTTTTTGATAATAATGCTCCAGCGGTAGGTTGAATTGTGGCTGAGGTGGCGCCGGAAAGATCATGGGGTGTGAGTTTTCTTTGCCCATGAACTGCTGAATGTTGAAGTCTGACTGCTGAGGTTTCTGCGCTACCGTCTTGAATCTGGACATTACAGGCTGTCTCTTCTCCAGCGAGTCGGTCCCTTGGTGCTGAAAGTTGCTTGGGGGCATCATCTGAACCATGTTGAGCTTGCTGCCTTGAGACGACTTCATCGGGGTGAGCGGCATGTTGGATGGCGGAGCATTCGGCTTCAGCGGTGATTGCTTGATAAAGTTAGTTGTGGGCGGGTTCAGTACGACATTGGCATCGGCGCTCTGCAGAGGCTGTCGCCCGGGCTTGGGTGCTGGTGGCATGGGCGCGTTGCTGATGATGGGAGCTGTCTGGTCGAAGTTGAAGTCCTCGTAGATGGGGAAGGCGGCTTGAGAAGCCTGAAAACGCGGTGGCTTGGCCATGTCAGGCCGAGCTCTGGTGCCGCGACGGAGGTGGGTGATGGGTGGAGCGATGTTATATCGATGGTACCCGTGTTTGGTCGACAGCGATATGGGTGTCGGAGGACAGACGGGCGTGTGACGACAGTGAGGGAAAGGATTAAAGAGTGTTAAAGCTCTTTTCTTACCTCCTCCACCTGTGGTGCGGATCTGGTTTGATGGAATTGTGGGGGGGGCGGTGAGGCAAGGGATGGTGGTCCGTCTCGTGTAAGGCGAGGCGAGGCGAGGCGCTATCGATGAGAGTGAAGACTTGGTGATGGCGATGTTTAGGTCGAGGGAGGGGAAGTGGGAAGAGAGGAGTCGAGGGAGATGGTGGTGCTTGACTTGACGCGGGCGGGTAGGGTAGGGTAGAAGGATGTGCTCCTGGGGGAGGGGGGGGGGGTGTGTGAGAGAGAGAGTGTGTGTGAGCGGGCGTGCGGCAAGCGCAGATTGATGAGAGAGCCCGTCTGCCAGCTCACCACACTTTGTTCCAAGAATCCAAGAAGGTCGTGGGGTGGGGCGTCGAGCAGGCAGGGAGCGGAGAACAGGCCAACGGATTGGACGAGTGTCCAACGCGGGCTGACCTCGGACAGGGGGGCTAGTCTTCGGGTGCAGGGGTGCGGCAGAGCATCAAGGCTTGGTGGATGGTGGTCCAGATGCTGCTCTCGGCGATGTCGTCAGGAATACACTAGCTGATATCTCTCTTGTGATACAGATATGTCGTCTAGTCTATCTGGCTGTTTGGGATGGAGAGTGTGGGAGAGATGAGAGTGTGAGAGTTTGAGAGTTTCAGAGGATAGAGATAAGACGGGAGAGAAGCATGAGAGAGTCTCCAAACACAGGGAGAAAACCTCCCGCAAATTCCTCTCGTGAATTCACTAGAACAGGCAAAAAGTGGGCTGTGCATCCCTCTGCTCCCTCTGCACGATCCCTAGGGCGGGGACTGGGGCACTGGGGGACTGGCCGGTGCTTCGATGGGCGATGGGCGATGTGCACGGCAGACGCAGCTTTCCCTCTTCCCCTGCCGTGCAAGGCGGATGGGCGGGTGAGCCAGTTGAGAGAGGCAGTTGAAGCCAGTCGAGGGCCAGTTTGAGAGAGGTCGAGCACGTTTGGCAGATATCTCAAACCGTCCAACGGGAGCCGGCGCCGTCGCGCTTTTGTTTATCAGAGTGCAAACGACTGGACGCGAGCCTACGCGTTTCGGCCGCGCATATCAGCCAGTCCGTCCAATCATAGCCCTCGGTCGGATCTCGAGTCGCAGTGCTTCCGACTTTGAAATCATGGCCCTCATGGCCCTCATGGCCCTCATGGCCTTCACGTTTCCCCGCGTCTATCAGCCTACCAACCTGACGTACCAGACACTAATTAATCATGCGGCAACGACAGGCCAGGACAGCAGCGACTTCATACACTACCTACACCACTACCGAAGAGCGGCATAAATGACAGTGGAATGCCATGTCAAAAGACCCGTTCACCAGGCCATCTCCTCCATTTTTCACCCCTCATTCTTTTTTCCAAGTTGGGATTTTCGCTCTCATCCACCCCTCCAACGTTCGACGGCACCACTCGCCGTCTCTACCACCATCGCTCACCGTCTTTCCCCGTTGGTCCCAACTCTGCGGACCGCACCAGCTTCACGCCATCTCGACACCGGCATTGATCAAGCTCGTACTCGTCTCAAGTTGGTGGGAGTTGAAAAGTAGCAAATGACATCATTGGCCAGTTCATGCCTCCATATCGACCAAGGTGCGATACAGTCAAGGAAGTGTCATCTAGGATCCACCCTATATGCCTCTTGTTGCGGGCCAGATATCGGCTTCGGCAAGCCCAGCATTAGCAAACATGATGCACATAGGATGGAGCCGGCCCCCGAGGCTCCTCTTTTTGCTCTTTCCATAGCGGACCTTCTACCGATCCAGATCGTGAACCATCTTCTCGTCTCGCGATCCGGCCCAACAAATTTTCGGAACTATCAGATCTTGTGGAATGTACCGAGCCGATATCAAGAAAGCCCTCATTCTTTTCACCTCACGTGTTTCCTTTTCAAAACTGGGAATAGCGGACTCCCTCTAAGATCTGACTCACCTTCAAACAGGGCACTAACCCGGACTATACCAGCGGTAATTAATCAAGACCCCGGCAAACCCAGCTCACACCATCGCTTCACACATTCACGGCCAATTCACAGGAATTCTCTTTTTTATTTCTCACCACCGGCACTCGCTTCCACCACCGAGTCGGTCGACGTCCACACCAGCTGAACCCCTCCTCCACCATTCCCCACCACGCGTTACCGCATCTGCTCTACGGGTTCAAGAGCCGGAGCAAAGAGGAGGGGAAGTTGAAGAAGCAGAAGAAGAAGCGAACCGTGTGATCCCTGTGCCTGCAAACCCTATAAGGAAAGTATCCATTTATATCCCCGAAGGAATTCCATCCGTGTCCCGATCACACCTTGACCACACCTTGGACTTTGTCAACCGTGCCAACACATCAGCGCCTATTCCTTCGCCCTTTTTCTGCGACCGTTGGGTTTTCTTTGACGATTCCATCATCCCTGGGCCCATCGTCTCTCCCTTCAGTCCGTGTGCTCACATCTGGGGTTTACCCTAGCGTGGACGTTGCATGGCTCTCGAGCCTCGTTGTAGAAAATAGATGACACCCAGGTGACATAGAATCCGGCCAGTAAACTACTGCTGATATCACAGTAGTAATGACGGGATCGTACCAATCTACAAAAGAGGGGAAAGCGAACGACATCTTCCAAACTGACTGCATAAGCGCGTTTCACACTTTGACAAGACACCGACGAGCGAGTACCAGAACTAGAATGCGGGCGGTTAATAAGGTATCTGCAAGCTTCGCAGGCAGTCTAGTAGAGGTAGAACAGACAGACATCCACCACATCTGCATATCCCATCTGCAGCTATACGCCTCTTGCAGGTCAAGGGATCCATTTCCATCTCGGCCCATTTTCGCTTGCATCTCAATCACCCCATACTCAAGTGTCTCTTTGACCTCGAAAAATCTAGGGATCGAATTGAAGACAAACGGACAAGCCACGAAGTCGGAGGGATTATCCACTTCTCATCATCATCATCCCCTCCCTCGACAGGGCAAGTAATCCTCCCGCTCGTCATCCAACCAATAACACCCCCCAACTTTGAACTTCCTCATGTAAGAAAGCCCCCCCATACATGCAAAGACAATCAGCAAAGAAAAGAAACGAAGTAACGCAATTGGCACCTAACCTCTTGAGCCGCCACCCAACATAGGTACACTCCCTTCCCTTTCCCCAACCTCCTGGATTTTTTTGAGATATCTCCTTACACGAACAAACCAAACGGCTGTCTGCCTTGCAAAGAAACCTCTCGCTTGCATGACACCCAACCTTTTTTGCTGCTGCAAGTCAACGGCTTCAAGACATGATAGGACAAACCCCCTCTACGAATCAACGACCGAATCCACAGCTTGCTCAATTAACCTATCAAAAGGGTGAGTTTGACCGAAAAAAGGGTAATTGACTTGCTGGGAGGTTGCCAGCTCAGCTAACACGAGGGAGGGGGCAATGGTTCTCCATAAGAGATGGAACTGCCGGAATCACCGTTCCAGTCAGTCCTTTTGATCTCGAGCAAAGCAACATAGATAAATGCAAGTGACAGCAAAAAAAAAAACCGTCTCAAACGTCTCTTGGAAAAGGGACGATAATTCGTCTAGACCTTGCCAGCGAAGAAGAGGGGGATATGGGATATCCACCAAGGCTCGCCTTACACAATATGGGGGAAAGAGTAAGCTTATCCACCAAAATGGACTCTCATAATCGCCATCTGCGATTTCCCATCCATTGAAGACGTCTAAGCAACCAGGTGATAAAACAAAAGGCCCAGACAACACAAAGGTCTGGAGTATCTCTTCTCAGAAAAGACTTCAATTTGCCCAGAGCTTGCCAACTCACAACAGGCCTATCCACAGCTAATAAATCCCATGACCTGGACCAAACTCCCCATTGACAAAGAGATATCCCGTTGATGAAACCAGAGCCCAACGACGGCTCACCAGCTTCTGGTCATCAATCACAGAAAGAGTTCAAGGACACAAGTCTCTCCGAGGAGAAAAAGACGACAGACTCATGTGCCTAGAACCTGCCAACTCACGAGGGAGTCCACCAGAATGGTACCTATCTCATCACCACCACCACCACCGCCATCAACGAGTTTCCATGTACGGGAGATGAATCCTGTCTATCTCCGACAGTCAAGCTCGCAACAAGGCGAACAAGGCGGCATACGATGACTTCCATTTGCCAGCTCGTACAGCTTAGCTCCCTGGATGAGAAAAGATATCCACCGAGTCCGCCTCACAAAAGGCCGAGAGGTGTCCCCAAACTTAACCTTACCGTAACAATCTCACCACAGCCACTTGATCAAGAGACATGAAGCCCAATTGCGGATACCAATTCCCCACCTTATACGCAGGCAGGCAAAAAGCGTGAAAGTGAGAGTTCTTTTTACACAAGTGTGAAACGCTACATACACCTTACCTAGGTACCGAGGTTATCAAACTCATTTCCTGAAGAAAAAAAAAAAACAGCCTGCCAACTCACAAGCAGAGGACAGACACTCCCAGCTGAGGTACCAGATATCATGCCCGAACCTCACCATCATCCCTTAAAGATTGGATCAACCCTGAAGAAGGCAAGGCAAGGCAAGGCAGAAAAAAAGAAACAAAGCAACAAACCCCAGCCACGGACGCACAAGGCAGATAGATAGATCTGAAATGTCTCAAACCTCAAGCCCATCGAGATTCTTTTTCTTTTTCCCCAACCGGTACCGCCCACGCCTCCTTCCTTGCATGAAACTACCTAGCATCCATGCTTGATCTCAACCTTCCCTGAGCACAACATACTACCTACCTACCTGTACCTATTCAAGACAGCCTCCCCTTCCAAAACTCTGTACAACAGAAAATGTCTCTCCCCCAGCTGAACAAACAACCAAGCCCATCTTCTTAACCAAACCTCCTTCTTGTGACCAGCTTCCATTCCCCATTCTTCACTACCTACCTATCAGCCAAGTATTCCCCCCCAACCTTCCTTCCCATCCAGCCTACCTAAGCCCCCCCCAAAGCAAAAACATGCCTCAAACACGGCCATACCAACCAAACTCATCACTCATGTATCTCCCCAAAATTCCGATATCCCGCTTTGTCTCCCTGGAACGAACCCACCAACCCACCCCCCGGAGCCCTCAGGAATGGAAAGCTAAAACCACACATATTCTACGCACCCTTGAGCCAAGTTCCGTTTGCCAGTGTCAATGTGTAATGATGTTCATAGCTCAAACCCCACTGTCGAATATTCTGCTTCTTGATACCAACTTGACATCTTCTTCAGCTGACAAAACAACACACACTAAACTTGCCTACCTGTATATACCTACCTGAATAACATTCATTGTTGACAATACACAAACTTCAATTGTAGAAAACCTAATTTCCATTCTCTCCCCTAAAAAAAAAAGCTACCAAACTAATTCCCACCACATATACTCCCTAACCCTACAACTATACTCCCACCACCCCCCATCACCCCTTCATGCTGTGATACCCCCCAAAAAAATCAATGGCTGGGCCACCACCCTCGCACAACATGCCGGCCGAGTAGCAGCCGCACTCCCACAGTCCACAAACCACACTCACTCACACACGCCCGATATTAACTCGCCACAACAGTAACCCCAACCTCCCCCCACCCCTATCAACCCCAGAAAACATTGTTTCCCCCCAGCCGCAGCAGCAGCATCAAGCCTCGGGTGTACAACCTCGCTTGTAACAATCCGCATAACCACCCCTATCATTAATCCAGAACACGGCCCGCAACAGCCGCCCCACTTTTATCCTTAGTCTGCGTCTTCCTAAGAGCTCTACCGGCCTGGATCTCACCCAACAATGCCGCCGGTCTACCGCCCGCGGGAGCAGCAGGCGCAGGTGCACCTCCCGGTGGAGGAGGAGGGGGAGGAGGCGGCCCCATGCCCGGCGCGGGAGGTGGAGGCGGAGGAGGAGCAGCCGGGGCCCCCGAACCAGGCATCGGGGGAGGAGGAGGAGGTGGCGGCGGAGGCGGCGCACCCATACCCATCCCAGGCATGGGCGGAGGCGGGGGTGGTGCCGGAGGAGCACCCCCAGCAGTAGGACTAGGAATAGCCGGAGGAGGCGATGCGATAGGTGAAATCACTGGAGGAGACGCAGCCGCAGACTTGTCACCGGCGGCAGACAGCGGCCGAGGGGGCGCCATGGTGCCGAACAGGATCGAGGCGAGGTGGGCAGCACCCTGTCCTGGTCTGTCATCGTCATCCGAATCCTCGTCGTCCTCCTCCTTGTCAGATCCCCACCCGTCATCCTCGGGACGCTTCCTGGAGACCGGACCGGATGAAGCAGGGGCCGCGGCCGCCTGTGTCATGCGGTGGAAGGGATTGGTCGAAACATCGGGCTGCGGGGGAGCGACGACTGGCAAGGGCGGAGCGGGAGGCGCTGGAGTTGTCTCGGCGGCCTGGGCTCTCATTCTGAAATAGGGATTCCGGCTCTCTGTCTCGGCAGCAGGGCTGGAGGTGACAATCTGGGGAGGAGATTGCACAGGGGCCGGCACCGGGGTAGGCGGCGCAGGCTCCAGCTCCTGGCTACCCACCTGGCTGCCGCCCAAGGTAGGTGTCGATGCTTGTGGAGTGATCTGCTCAGGGCCTTCATCTTCGTCCGATGAGCTGTCCTCAACATCCAATGCCTCAAGCTGCTTGCGAAGCTCTTCCTCTCGCTTGCGGGCAGCTTCAATCTCAGCTCGTCGCTGGGCAAGCTTGGTTTCCTGCTCCTTCGCCTCAGCCATTGCTGCCTTCTTCTTGCGCTTCTCCTCTTCCTTCTTGAGTTTGCCTTGACGGACTTGCTCTTCAAGTGCTTTCAGACGGGCATCGGCTTCGGCACGCTCCTTGGCCAGCTCGTCTTCCTGATCCTTTGCTCGTTCCCTGGAATAGTGTTAGTGATAATCGTAGACAAGACATCCCGTTCTAGACTTACTCAAGTTCCCGAGTTTGACGCTCCTGCTCGCTACGCTCGCGCTCAAGACGTTCTTCCTCTGCCTTCTTTGCCGCGGCATCCTCTTCGGCCCTTCTATCGTCGACCTTGGCGGTCTTCCGGCTCGGGGGTGGAGGTGGTTTCTTGCCTTCTGGCTTAGGGGCTGCGGCTTGGGCGGCCGGCGCTGGGGCACCGGTCTCCTCGGCAATCCTGGCCTGTCTCTCAGCCTCACGACGGGCATCTTCCTCCTCAGCCTGTCGCAGTTTGGCGGCTCTCTCAGCCCGCTCCCGCTCCATCCGCTGGGCCGCAGTCTCGCCGGGTTTGGTGGGAGCCTTAATACCCAAGGCGGCAAGACGCTCCGCCATGCGCTGCTCAGCCTGCTGCTTAATAAAAGCAGCTCGTTCTTCAGGGGTCTTGTAGGAAGAATACGATCCACCGCCTGCAGCTGGAGCGCTAGGAGTCGATGTGCGAGAGACCGCAGGGCTCACAGAGCGAGCAGTTGGTGGTGCCTCGGCCCTGGTGGGTTCCTGAGTAGCTTGACGTCCGCCCTGTCGGTCCTGTGATCTGATGCGAGCAGCACGGCTAGATCTCTGAAGGTCGTAGATAAAATCCCTGACCTCGTCCTCCACGCCCAGCCCGTCTTCCCAGCGGCGCTTCTCGTGCTCAGTGGTAGAATCCTGGGCACCCTCTTTCATGTTGTCCTCGATGCCCTTGGCAAACTCCCGGACACTGTCTTCGACATCCCGGACCATCCGCTCATTGTTCTCCTTCTCGGTCCGGATCTTGATGCTCTCCTCCTCAAGTCGCTTGGGGGCGTCCAAATCGTCGTTGCTGACTTCGATCTTCTTTCCTGTGAGAGCTGCGGTGCGCTGCTGCATCATAGCCTTGGCCCGAGCCTTGAGCCTGTCGGATTCGGTGACGGTACCGCCAGGGCCAGTGCCAACGATGGCGGCAGCGCTGGATGGGTGCGCCTTGGCATCCCTGAGCCGGAACAGTTCCAACCTGGCGTCAGCAATGGCCTTCTCAGTCTTTCTAACCTGGGATGCCAGTTCTGGGATCTTGTCAGTCAGATTTTGCAGCTGGCGCTTCAGTGCTCTCCTCTCAGCATCCGAGTCACCACTGATGAGAGAAGCATCTGGATGACCATCGATATCCTCTTGGATTCTCCTGATGCGTCGGTAAAGCTCGTCAGCTTCACGACGGTCGCGCCTGTCCAGGATATCATCCTCTTCCGCATGCTTCTCATCGGCAAAGTCCATAGCATCAAGCAAGACCTGCTTCTCCTTGATTTTCTTCCGAAGTTGCTCGATACTGAGCTCCTCGCTGGAATTAACGGAAGCTGGTGACTCTGGACGAGGAGAGTTATTGCCAACTCTACGCCGCGCGCTGGAGCGGTAGCCCACTTCTTCGTCGTTGTTCTTGAAGACCGTGGCATCCTTGCGATTGCCAAAGCCAGCCCCGGCTCCCTTGAAGGAGTGGCCTTTGAGATAACTGACACCGGTCTTCTGAGGCAGCAAAGCAGCGCCAGAGTTCTTACGATACTCGGATTCTTGGTGGAGCATGTTCTTTACCATACCAATGGACTGGCTGAAGTTCCTGGTCGACGGAGGAACAAGCTCTGGAGGCAGCTGGTTGGGAATTGGATACCCATTCAGTTTGCGGTAGATCAAATGCATTGCCACGGCAAATTCATCCATGTCGAGGCGGCCCTTGTTTCCGTTATCTGCCAATGTCCACACACGTTCAAGATCCGGCTTTTCCAGACCGCTCTGGCCCAAGATTTCAATGGCCTGATCACCGGAGATGTAGCCCTTGTGAAGGCCGTCCCAAGCACGGAAAAGACTGTCGTATCTTGTTTTCTCATCTTTGGTGATGGCCCAGGGAATGACAGCATTTCCCTGAAGACCAGCCGTAGTATATGTCTGCTGCTCACGGCCTTGCTGGGGCATCATGCGTGCCTGCAGGGCATCAATCAGAGGCAGACCTGTTGCCGGTGTATTCACAAGACCCCACTGGCCAGGAATACCAGTGGGCTGGGCATTTAGAGGCGCGATCATACCACCCGGGCCAGCGTTCGGGGTCAATGACGAACCGAACCCAGTAGGCATTGGAGGCATGGGAGGTCGGGGGCCAGCATAACCTGTCGCCTGGGGCATCCCTGTTGGCTGAGCTCCCAGAAATCCAGTTTGTTGGCTAGGGAATCCCGTCATTTGCGCCTGGAGGATTTGTGAGTTTGATGGCTGCGGCTGGGGGTGCTGGATCACAGGAGGCGTGGCGGTGTTCTGCCTGATGCCAGAATCAGAAGCATTGGCTGCCTCCTCCGCAACGCTGAAGTTGATGATATCTACCATACTCGACACCTCGTTCTTGATGTTGTCGGGCAGGTTTTCAGGCAGTGTCTTTCCTGTAAGCTTGAGATTGCAGAGGTACATGGCAAGAGCGAATTCTGGGAAATGCAACTGCCCCGATCTCGTGGTGTCGGCCAGTGTCCTAATACAGACAGTCAGTACTAATTGATACAAATATGGGCCAACAACACCCCATTCCGTAGAAGACCTACCAGATATGGGACAGCGAATCGCCGTCCAGTCTTGACCGCAGCAAAAGATCCCTGGCCTTCTCACCAGTCATGGTGCTCTGCCCATCCCCCACAGCAGACTTGAACAGTGTCTCGAACTTGGCTTGATCCTGGGCGGTGATGAAAGAGAGACGGATGTTGGGGATCTTGTTGGTCTTCCTCGGAGCACTGGCAGCTGGCTTCGAACCACCGGCAGTCTGGAAAGAGGCCGCCATCTCGTGGAAGCCAGTCGGTTGGGGCTTCATGGGAGGAGGAGGGGGGGCCAAAGCCGAAGCAGGAGGCTGGCTCGGGGCGGCGCCAAAGGGGCTGGATGTCTGTTGTGGTTGCTGGAACTGCTGTTGTTGCTGTTGAAACTGCTGCTGGAACTGCTGAGGCATGGCTGGCATAGGAGGGGCGGCTGCTCCGACATTTTGCTGAGGAACCTGTCCAAAGCCTGTAAACTGAGCCTGAAGTTGGCCGGTAGGTTGGGGGGCCTGTAGGCCTGGATATCCGGTGTACTGTTGTTGCAGAGGTGGCTGTTGACCGAAGCCAGTCGGCTGAGGAGCAAATGGACTAGGCTGTTGTAGCTGTGGTTGACCAGCTCCTGCGCCAAACTGGTTGCCATATTGCGGTTGTCCTGGGCGCTGGCTGTTCCCGCCCAGGAACGAGTTGGGATTCGAATACATGTTGTCGTCGGGCGATGGCCGCGTCGGTTCGATCGGGAGCGGCTACGGGGAACGGAGACGACGGCGACAACGTTGACGATCAGATTGCGGGATTACGACGGACAGAAAAAGGGGTAACACGGTAACGGCGAGCAACAGGCCGTCGCCAGTTGGCTGCGAATGCGATTTTGCAAAGAGAGATATCAAGGAAAGGAAAGGTCAATCAAAAGCAGTAATTAATGAGATTAGCTCTGTGAAATGAGCAAGCGGAGCTGCCAATGGAGGTTTGGCACTTGACAAGTTGGGATGGGATGATGACGAAGCCAAAGCCTTGCACTGTGTGTGTGCAGCCACGCGCGTGAAGCTCCATCATGTGTGTGGCTGAGCTCATAGCATCTGGTAGATACATAATGCGGAGATGCTGCATGTGTTGCATATCTGCCAATGCGTTATGCGCATATCGGGTTGGAAACCTTAGCGTCAAGAAATCGGCGGAGACATTTTCTTACTTTCGGTGCATTTTTGAGTTCCAACGCTGTGACCAGCCTGAGGCCCCCTCACCTCACACCTGCAACACCTGCAGACACCGAAATTGTGGAGGGCTGGGGTCAACCTGGCTTTTTGAGCTTTTACTCCGGCCCCGCATCTGTCACTGAACCGGGATCGACTCTTGACCTGCTTGACGTTTTGATGATTCATTCGCCTCTGATTGATTGATGGTTAGTATTGTTTGCCGGTGTCGTTCTCGCCGTGAAAGACAGGAGGAATGCCATCCCTTTGAGAGGGCATCCGAGGGGACGGAACGGTGGGTTATGTAGGTCTCGAACACAAAGGTTGTATTTTTTCTCTCTCTCTGCCCCTCACTAAAGCACCCCGCGGACCCCTCTTCACAGCCTTCCAGCCGTCCAGCCATCCAACGAGGGACCGTCCACGGAGCGTTGTCGGTGACAATACATCGGTCTAGTCTGCATATGGCCACTCTGCTGGAGCCCGGTTCGCGGAGCGTCAAAGATTGACTGGCTGCGAGAAAAACCCGGTCGACTCGGGCCTTGGGTCACATCATTTGCACCATCGATAACGTTCGCCTGTAAACGGGGGTCGCAAGCAGGGTCCTCCAGGTCACACGAAAACGGAGGTACCTGGGAGCTCCAGCTTTACTACCGTGGTGTCGATCCGTTCATTCGTTTACTTGTTGAAGCTGCCATGGTGACGGGTGACGGGCGACGGGTGACAAGTGACGACTCCGAACAGCAAAGGCCCCGAAGACCCCGAATTGTTGTAGACTTCCATTGCCTACCTATAGTTGCCCCACCATTAGTGAGCCCCGAGACCTGAGTGCCGAACCTCTAATGCCCAAAGCATGCAAGCAGCTCTCACTCTCACCAGTTAGGGAGTCGTGGGTAATGACAGAGAGGGGCAGAAATCTGAGACACCTCATCACCCACTACACTTTGATGAGAGAAACTCTGCCCGACCCCGTCTGTCCAGTCACCTAGTTCCATCCAAAGGCGGTCGGGCTCCGAAGAAGCGGTGGGATCCCCCACCGATTACGGCCCCGTTAACACTGGCAGAGCTCCTCAGCAACCACAGGCCCCTGCCCGAGTAACTCAAAATTGCCCCCCTCCTGCACGTCGACTCGTTCGGTTCCATTCCTCTCTGGGCACTACTTATTTCTTTCTTCCCCCGCCCTGACCAAACCTTCTTTCTCTCCTTCTTCTCCTCATCCCACTTTTCACACTCCCTCTTTGCGTCTGTCACTCCAGGCTCAAGGAACAGGTCACTGTGAACCAACAGCAACATCTCTCTCTTCAAACCCCAGATACACCTCACAGCCATCAAGATGGTTCAATCATCCGTGCTGGGTTTCCCGTAAGTTCCAATTGCTCCCCCTCCCCCCCTCTCTCTCTCTCTTGGGGTACCGATAAGGTTGCTGACCCTAGCTCCACAGCCGTATGGGCGTCCTTCGTGACCTCAAGAAGGCCAACGAGGCTTACTGGGCCGACAAGATCTCCCAGGAGGCTCTCCTCGAGGAGGGTAAGAGACTCCGTCTCGCCCACTGGAAGATCCAGAAGGATGCCGGTGTCGACATCATCCCCTCCAACGACTTCGCTCACTACGATCACGTCCTTGACCACATCCAGTTCTTCAACGTAAGCTTCCAGTCCATCCCTGTCAATCAATTGCTCTCGGACTTGTTTTGCTGACCACCTCTCGCTCAACAGGCTGTTCCCGAACGCTACACCAAGCAGAAGCTCTCCCCTCTCGATGAGTACTTCGCCATGGGCCGTGGCCACCAGAAGGGCGGTGTCGATGTCCCCGCCCTCGAGATGGTCAAGTGGTTTGACTCCAACTACCACTACGTCAAGCCTACCCTCCAGGACAACCAGACCTTCTCCCTTGCCGAGAACCCCAAGCCCGTCCGCGAGTTCCTCGAGGCCAAGGAGGCTGGCATCATCACCAGACCCGTCCTCGTCGGCCCCGTCTCTTTCCTTGCCCTCGGCAAGGCTGACCGTGGCTCTTCCGTCAACCCCATCACTCTCCTTGACAAGCTCGTCCCCGTCTACGTCGAGCTCCTGAAGGCCCTCAAGGCCGCTGGTGCCGAGACCGTCCAGATCGACGAGCCCACCCTCGTCTTCGATCTCGCCCCTGAGGTCAAGGCTGCTTTCAAGCCCGCCTATGAGGCTTTCGCCGCTGCCGGTGATGCCATCCCCTCCCTCGTCGTTGCCACCTACTTCGGTGACATCGTCCACAACTTTGACGTCCTCCCCGCTTTCTCTGCCGCCAAGGGTATCCACGTCGACCTTGTCCGCAACCCCGAGCAGCTCGAGCCTGTGATCAAGCAGCTCGGCCCCTCTCAGATCCTCTCTGCCGGTGTTGTTGACGGCAGAAACATCTGGAAGAACGACTTCGCCAAGTCGCTCGAGCTCCTCCAGACTGCCATCAAGACCCTCGGCGAGGACCGTGTCATCGTTGCCACTTCCAGCTCTCTCCTCCACACCCCCCACACTCTCGCCAGCGAGAAGAAGCTCCCCACTGATGTCTATGAGTGGTTCTCTTTCGCCTCCGAGAAGGTCAAGGAGGTTGCCATCCTTGCCAAGGCTGTCACCAACCCCGAGGCTGTCCGCGCTGAGCTCGATGCCAACGCTGCCGCCATCAAGGCTCGTTCCGAGTCCACCCGCACCAACGACCCCAAGGTCAAGGAGCGCCAGGCTGCCGTCACCCCTGAGCAGCACAACCGCAAGTCCGGCTTCGACACCCGTTATGCTCAGCAGAAGAAGCACCTCAGCCTCCCCCTCTTCCCCACCACCACCATTGGTTCTTTCCCCCAGACCAGCGAGATTCGTGTCCAGCGCAACAAGTTCACCAAGGGTGAGATCTCGGCCGAGGAGTACGACAACTTCATCAAGAAGGAGATCGACCTCGCCGTCTCCATCCAGGACGAGCTTGACCTCGATGTCTACGTCCACGGCGAGCCCGAGCGTAACGACATGGTCCAGTACTTCGGTGAGCGCCTCAACGGCTACGTCTTCACCACCCACGCTTGGGTCCAGTCTTATGGCTCTCGTTGCGTCCGTCCCCCTATCATCGTTGGTGACATCTCTCGCCCCGCTCCCATGACCGTCAAGGAGTCCAAGTATGCCGCCTCCATCTCCAAGAAGCCCATGAAGGGCATGCTTACTGGCCCCGTCACCTGCCTGCGGTGGTCTTTCCCCCGTGTCGACGTCCACCAGTCCGTCCAGTGCCAGCAGCTCGCTCTGGCCCTCCGTGACGAGGTCGTCGATCTCGAGGCCAACGGCATTTTCGTCATCCAGGTCGATGAGCCTGCCCTCCGTGAGGGTCTTCCCCTCCGCAAGGGCGCTGAGCGCGACGCCTACCTCGAGTGGGCTGTCGACAGCTTCAAGCTCGCCACCGCCGGTGTCGAGGACTCCACTCAGATCCACTCTCACTTCTGCTACTCTGAGTTCCAGGACTTCTTCCACGCCATCGCTGCCCTCGATGCCGATGTCCTCTCCATCGAGAACTCCAAGTCCGATGCCAAGCTCCTCAAGGTCTTCATTGACGAGGCCTACCCCCGCCACATCGGCCCCGGTGTCTACGACATCCACTCCCCCCGTGTTCCCGCCGAGGAGGAGTTCAAGCAGCGCATCGAGGAGATGCTCGAGTTCCTCCGCCCCGAGCAGCTCTGGATCAACCCCGACTGCGGTCTCAAGACCCGCAAGTGGGATGAGGTCAAGGGTGCCCTCACCCACATGGTCAACGCTGCCAAGTACTTCCGTGAGAAGTATGCCAACAAGGTTTAAATGCCAAACTAATAATTTTCATGTACGCGCCATCGCTTTGATGGTGTAATATGCTTTTTCCGGATTTTTTTCAACAGCATTAGCATTTTGGGGGTCTCTAACGGGTTCAAAAAAACAAAGATTTGGGTGATGATTAGATGATACCTCAATGGAAAAGCGCCATTCTCAACAAGGCGTTTTGTGGGCAAGGGGAAAATCCGGATGGGTTGGTTCAACAGCATATTAGCATACATTACTGGTGGGGGTGGAAACGGGTTTCGCCATTCTCAACACGGCGTTTTTTTGTTATGGGTGAAAGAAAAAAAGAGATTCAATTGGGTTGAATTCATTCGGTTCGGTGTTGGGTGGGTTTTTTTTTTTCTTTCGGGAAGAAAGAGAAGGGAGAAAGAAGAAGAGGGGGCCTGCGAGCAATTGCCATCTTCAACAAGATGTGTGTTTTATTTGCTCATGGCCTATTTTTAACGGTCTGCCTTCACCAAGCAGTGCGCGTGTGAAGGGGTAACAGGAAGCTTCCTCTGGAATTTTTATATGAGATACCATGGAGTCGTCGAATAAAGAAGAGTTTTTCCCTTGGGGAGACATACAATACTTTGTGGTTTTGATTTGATGCCGTGATGTGATGTGTGTCTGATTTGATTTTCTCGTCTTTGTTCCAAAGACAGCGAATGTATGTTATCAGCTGACGGTAGACTGTAAGGAATATCTTTAGCTAGCAATGCTGGCATAGCAGACTATCATAGATCAAGCATCACGGCTACAATCTTCTCACGCCACACACCTCTCCCTTATTTTTCCATCTCCCCAACAGTTGCCCCAAACAAAACCACCGGAAGAGGCCGGCCGTGGTAGATGGTAAGTGCCCATCTTCCAACGAACCCCTCGAGATTAACCTCTGCAACCCAGGCAGCCACGTCGATTCCCACAGCATGGAGGTGCTTCATTCTCACAAGTACTGCAACCTACCTGGTGCTGGAACTCCTTATGAAAGAGAACACTCACTACCTTTTCATACCTGCACACCCAAGGCTAACCTCAAAGGTTGTTTAAAAATGTGTTGTATTACGTAGCCACCTTCCCAGAGAAAGAGTCAAGGAAAAAGAAAAGGGGGTATCTCGATAAACCTTAGTACCTACCTTAAGAAAGGGAAAAAAAGAGAATCTATAACTACCCATGACTAGCGCTTTCAGTTGTATTCCCTCCCTACTCGCTGTAATCCGCAATGTTGCGTCTGTCTGATGATATCCATCCAAAAACCTGTGCTGTGAAGGTTTTTCGAAAACCATTATTAACCTGTTGTTTGTTCCTTCTGTTGCTGTGTTATGCGTGTAGCGCTGTGAAAAGACAATAACCCAATTCCAAAACGCCCGTTATACCTCCTTGTCTAGGTAAAAAGAACGCCTGTCCCGTTTATCCCTTGTTGTCCTGATCCCTCGAGGCACCTTGTAGCTTTGCATATTCCCAGCTGTCGTCCATTTGGGATTCCGAGCGGCCTGTGTCCTTTTTGGCTGGCAGAATCGTCCCCATTGTTATGTGGTCAGGGATCAGCTCGCTCAAAGAACTCTCCACAGAGGTCAGATATGTCGAAGAATCCTCCTCAGACGACAGCTCTCTCGAAAACTCGCCAACGTCCGTGACCGACGGGGTCCTCGAAAGATCCTCGTCATCACTTGTCAGCCGCTTCAGGTTTTTATCCACTTCGCCGTCGATATCCTCCTCCTAAAAATCGTCCTTAGGAGGCTGCTGGCGATTGTCTTTATCTTCTTCGACAAGGACCTCTTCGTTGACACCATCATTATTGTCCATCCCGCGCTCTTTTCTGCCCTTCTTAGGATTAGCCAACATCTGACTCTCCTTCTCCCTCTCCTCACACACTATCAACCACTCGAGGTTCCTCCCCGCCTCTTCCAACTCGGCCCTTCTCCCCTCTTCTTCCAACTGCACCAAATAACTATCTAGTTTCTTTTCAACATCCTTCACAGCATCGGTCACCTTGTCAGCGATCTCCTTTGCAACATGTGCCACCTTTGTGACGGCGTCACTGCTGAGGAGCTCGTCCTAATAGATCCCCATCTTCTTTGCCCAGCCACCCGCAACGGCGTCGACTCTAGCTCCTACTCCAGCAGCGGCAGCGGCAGCCTTTTGTTGCGATGATAGTGATTGCTGGTGATTACTTGGGGGGTTGCCAATGTAAATGCGATACGGGAATGTGTTGGCGTTGGCTTCGGTGATGGGTGGGATGTGATCATTTTGGGCGTTCACATAGGTGGTAATCTTCATGATGGTAGAGCGGAGTGTGGTTTCGGTAGCTCTGCGGACCTTAGCGCGGTCTATACATGGAAAAAGATCGGGTTAGTATCAATGCTGTGTAGTTGATAAAACGTCAAAGACCAAGTTCAACATACCGGTCTCCGTCTTGGGCTCGGCGACCGTAACCCTAATGGTCCACCTCTCCCAGCAGACTTCATCGTCACCTCCGAACCAGCCCGTCTTACGACGCTTCTTCTCAAAGAACTGAACGGTGATTTGACCGCGGCCGCCTCCCCCTGATGGGCGTTCGGCATCTAGCTGTCGGGCTAGGGATGTTGCACGCTGGTCAATCAGCGTCTCAATGGCCGAGTCGGACATGTAGACGAGATCGAGACCGAGACAGTCGCGTGTGGTGGGCGTGATGGACTGGAAGGAGCGCACGAAGAATATGTTGTGGAGGATGCCTGTAGGGCCAGGTCAGCATTGCCATACTCGATAAGATCGAGTCTGAGGATGGAGGGGCAGACAGGGGTAAATAGGGGAACACATACCGCGAACAACATCCCGCACGGTAGTTGGGTCGGCGAAAGCGTCAAGTAGAAACTCGGGCGGGCCTTCCACGTCCATGATTGCTGATGTTATGACTGATTAAGACAGTGGTGGTAGTAGTAGTAGTAGTAGTAGTAGTAGTGAAATAAGTGGTGATGTTGGCGAAATAAGTTGTGATGTTATCTGTGTATGTGGTTGTGGTGGTGTCATCGAGCGAGGGGTAGCAAAAGTAACGACTCGAGCGATGGCGGACGGATTGAGGGGCAGTGGCAGCACAAGGTCCGGGATCCGTGGCGATGAGCAAACTGTGACGTTGTGGCATCAGCGAAACGGAAGCGGCGGCGGACTGCTGCAAAGAAGGCGCTGGTCTGGGCGTGGGGTAGTGGTTTGTCAGTTAAGGGTTAGGGTTGACTCCAGATTTCCTACCCCGGATCACGGTATCAGCCCTATCAGAACCGC
Organism: Cercophora samala; assembly: GCA_030512305.1. NCBI lineage: Eukaryota > Fungi > Ascomycota > Sordariomycetes > Sordariales > Lasiosphaeriaceae > Cercophora > Cercophora samala. The sequence continues at coordinate 384,880 of JAULSY010000004.1, read as the reverse complement.
GGAGCCGAGGTTCGCTCACAGCGCGATTGGAGCTGGGCCTGGGTCTGGGCAGCAGAGCAGCTGGTGTGTCGCGCCCCGGTAATTGGAAGCAGAGCAACCTGAGCGTGCAGCAGCAATAAAAACACAACCACATATCTGTAAGAGCTGTGATCGATCGAGCTCGAATTCGATTGATCCTCTGCCATGTTGGCCGCCACGAAACGGTGGTTCCGCCGCAACCGAACACCTCTCGCCATCGGTGCTGGTGTTATCGGCGCCGGCTATGTTGTCACCAATTATGTCCTGAGCAAGCTCCAGGACGCGCGCGAGCGCATGAGCAGCGATCGCATCGCCAAGGAGAAGTATGCCTTCTCTCTACCTCCCCCATGATGAAGACCTCAATGCTGATGCGGCCCCTTTATACAGTCTGCGGCGACGATTTGAACAAAATCAAGAGGACTGCACCTTCACAGTTCTCGCCCTCCTACCCACCGCCACGACGAACATACTCGAGGCGATGAACACAGAAAGAATCACATATGAAATCCAACAAATGAAAGGCTCAGCGGTAGCCAGGACGAAGAGCATTGGGTCGACAAGTCCACCCAGTCTTTCCGCCGAGACCGATGACGATGGAAGGAGTATGTTTAGTGTCAGCGTAACAAGTGAAGCCGGCCCTCCAACAAATCAGCTTGCGGTCCCAACATCCATAGCTGCTGCCATCTCAGGGGAGGGCAGTGCCCCCGTTGACGGTGCCCAAGACGCGGATGCCCTTACAGTACCACAAAAACCAAAGAAGACCAAAAGACAACTCTGGAATGATCTAACCATCAGCTGTACGCCCCCTTGCCCCCCTATTCCAACCCCTGATACTAACCCCCTGTCTCTCCAGCAATCACCCGAGCCTACACCCTCCTCTACACCCTCTCCCTCCTAACCATGCTAACCCGCATCCAACTCAACCTCCTCGGCCGCCGCTCCTACCTCTCCTCGGTCGTCTCCCTCGCCACTGGCTCCGCCCAGCAGACCATCTCCCTCGAAAACAACGACGATGACGGCAACAACCCCGAGCACTATTACGGCTCCGACTTTGAAGTCAACCGCCGCTACCTCACCTTCTCCTGGTGGCTCCTCAACCGCGGCTGGGTAGACGTCATGCAGCGCGTCGAAAGTGCCGTCCGTCAAGTTTTTGGTCACCTCTCCCCCCGTGACACGGTGACAATCGAAAACTTCCTTCAACTCACATCCAACGTTCGGACCCTAGTAGAGGGCTCCTCCCCCTCTTCCGGGGTGGGAACAGCCTGGCTGAGGTTTCTGCTCCCCCCCGAGAAACTAGAGGACTTTGTCCTTCGCGAATCTGGGATTTTGGACGAATCCTCCTCCTCCTCGCCTTCCCCAACCGGAGAAGATGTCACCCCTACCTCGGTCCAATTACGCCGGTTGCTCGACGAGACAGCCGATTTGATTGACTCGCCTACCTTCTCCAACGTGCTCACCCAAATCCTCGATTCAGGCTTTGATACACTCAAGGGACAGCTAGCCAAGGATGTTGTCGGGGTGTCCACCATCACAGAGGACATGTCCGGTTTCACGTCGAGAGCCGTCCTTCTCCCCAAGATCCTGTCGGTGCTCACGAGGCAGGCGCACGATATTGGGAATGGGATGCCGAATCGGTACTTGCAGGCGATGGAGCAGGTGAAGGATTTGGAGGGGTTTGCCGCGGTGGTTTACAGCTCTAACTGGCAGGCCGAGATTGCGCAGGATGAGGAGTTGGAGGTTTTGCAGAGGGAGCAACAGCGGGGGAGGAATGAGACTGCTGCTACAACAAGTACGAGTGTGAGCGGCCTTGTGAGGGAAGAGGTTAGATCGCCTGGATTGGAAGGGTCAACTGTTGTGGGTGGTGGGGATGAGAGCATTGTTGTTGTTGGGCAGGATCCGCAGGGGAGTTTTGAGGGGGCTTGGGAGCGGGCTGTGAGCCCGCGGAGGTAGTGAGGTGCGTTGTAAGAGAGGGGAGTGATACGAGTGTACAATCATGACAGGGGCGGTGGTTTCTCGTTTTTACGATATTGCTTGTTTTTTATATTTGGTTTTTTATCACTACATATTACATGACATGGATACAATGGGCTGACAAGACCAGAGGCATGGTCTGTTATCACTATTAGCATGAAATAAAGGATACATTAAAGGCATTTTCCACATCCGAACCCAGCATGAAGCTCTCTTAATGTTTCTTATCCGATAGCTTTTTTTATACACTTAACAATGATATCCTCCTATCACCTACCAACAACAGTAGCACTCCCTTTCACCGCCAACCCCCCCTCGAAATCCTCAATCCAAACCACCCACTCCTCCTCTTCCTCTCCCTTAGTCTTAGTCAAAGCACCGCAAACCCTCATCTCATCCCCCCTAAACAGCGGCGCCAAGTTCCTATAACTCATACTCCTCACCCGCTTCCTCGTCCATCTCATATCCCCCTTCCCCCTTTTATAAAGATAAGAAGTAAGACCCTCCAACATCAACACCAGCGTCAGCGGCCCGTGAACCAGCGCGTCTTTATACCCCTCCTCCACCCTCGCATACCGACCGTCAAGATGAATCCGATGAGCATTACTCGTCAAGACCGAAAACAAAGAAAGAAACCTCGCCGAGGGCGCAAGAGGAAAGGAAAACAGCGGTGTCCAGGGGGCCTTGATCTTTTTCCTCTTCCCAAGCCTCTCTTCCTGCTGCTGCATCGCCGCTTCGTTCACCAAACCATCGTCTGCCCCCTCTTTTTTCCCTCCCTCTTCTTCCTTCTCCCACGGCCTCAAAAAAACCAGCTTTCGCGTCTCGGAGAGTACTTTGACTTTTGATTCTGACTGTGCTGATTCTGACTGTGATGGTGGTGCTGTAGTAGTAGTAGTAGTAGTAGTAGTAGCGAAATACTCCCTCCCAACCTCGACAAAAACCTTGTCCCCCTTGATTTCTGTCGCTTTCGCGTTTACTGTCTCGATGCACTCCGCTTTTGTCCCATTGTCAGAAAGCAGCAGCATGTGCTTCCAATACGCTGGCTCAAAGGTCACCTCCCCCCCAACCCACATTCTCCTTTCAAAAGGCTCCCCTGGGAAGTGATACGGGTCTGTCCCGTCAGACATCGGTTTGTACGAGGAGAGCTTCGGCTCGAAGTAGACCATGTGGTACCCCTGAGGGAGGGGGTCTTTCTCCTCGATTTCACCGTGGGATTGGCAGAAGGCCGGGTTGGCGTCTTCGAGTGCCAAGGTGAGCTGGTCGGCTTTGGAGGGGGTGAGGGTGGCCGGGATGAGCTTGGGGAGCTGGGAGGTGAATTTCTCGCGGGCGGAGGCGAGGTAGGAGGTGGTGTTTATTGGGGGTGAGGAGGAGTATGGTCTGTGGTGGTGAGGTGTGAGAGTGAGATGTTGTGGCGGACGGAGCCGCATGTGAGTGAGGGGGCGCAATGAGCGCATTGTGAGAATATGTTATGATTCAGAGCGTGATACTCTATGAGATCCGATTCTTGGTATTTATTTGCTTAGAGTTGGTGAGTTGTGTAAGTCGATTGGTGCAACACCTCCAGCCGCGAATGACGTTGGATTCACAAGTGAGAGCGAAGCAAGAACCAAAGGGTTAGGGTTCAAGGTGCATCTCTTTCTTTGGTATATTTCTCTCGCTCCATGTCTCCCAAGCAGCTCTTAAGCATTGGTTTACCCCAAGATCTCTAGTATCAATACCGTTTCTTTTTTTCCACCACCTCATTATTTTCATCCCTTCACCTCCTCCCACTCTCCCACCCCCCCAAATACCTCCACCACCTAGTCTTCTCTTCCAAATCCTCCAGCACCCCCTTCACCCTCTCCCCCTGATCCTCCTGCCCCTCCCTCCCCTCAAACTCAACAAAAAACAAATACTCAAACGGCCTCATCCCCTCCCTCAACCCAGGAACACTATTAATGCTCGTCAAGTTCAACCCCCTCCCCTTAAAACACCCCAACACCTCCGCCAACGCCCCCGGCTCATCATGACTCCCCACACTAAAACTAACCAAATTCTTCCCCTTCCCCTTCCCCCTCCCCCCCTCCTCCTCCTCCCCATCCCTCCTCCTAATAACAAAAAACCTCGTCGTGTTATCCTCCCTATCCTCAATCTCCCTCCCCAGCACCTCCAACCCATACTCCCCCCCCGCCATCTCCCCCGCAACAGCCGCACTCGCCCCCGTCCTATCCTCGCTCGCCATCTCCGCCGCCCTGCTCGTACTGCTCACCTCCACCGTCTCAACCCCGGGCAAATGCCTCTTGAACCACCCCGCCGTCTGCCCAAACGCCTGCGGGTGCGAATACACCCTCTTCACGTTCCCCAACCCCCCAAACCCGAGCAGGTAGTGATGCACCCCCAGGTACACCTCCCCCGAGACGACCACGTCCCCCAGGTCGTCCCCCCTGTCGGCCAGCGCGTCCAGCGTCATCGACACCGGGCCGTGGGTCGAGTTCTCAAAGGGCACGACGCCGTACGAGGCCGTCTTGCCGGATTGGACCGTGTCGAAGACGTCTGTTGCCCATACCCCACCCATCATCAGCATCACGATCAATACAATACTCATAATCTTTATATGACATCGAGAGGATGAAAAAAAATGACATACCGCGGATGGTCCGGACAGGAATAAGCTCATACTTGTTTTCATCCGGAAAAGCAAGTTTCGTCGCCTACCACCCCCCCCAAACTCCGTCAGCCATATTCACAAAACCAAAAACGATGAGTGGGAAAAAAAAAAAAATACCTGGTGAGTATACGAAGCCACCGGCCCCAAAAACGCAACTTTTGTCTTTTCCGCCATCTTGGTGAGTCTCCTAATTGTCGGTGGTGGCTGCGGTGTATTATGAGAGGGGGAGGAACTGAAGTCCACTACCGTATGATATAGCGACTCAACTGGAGAAGAGATTGCCACAACAGAATGTACAAACTCAAAAAACTGTATAAAAAAAATTCAAACGCCCTATTCTTGACAAGCACCGAAAAATGACGAACGTCCAAACTAAATCCGGAGACGTTACCCACCCCTTGCGTGATGTGTACGACCACCCACCGGCCCGGCCCGCCCGTCTCATAAATGCCCCGCCTTCATCCCCCCGGGTCCGATTCTCAAACTTTTTGGCTGAGGACCCCGCAGGCTGTATTTCTACCGGCCGAGTTCGGCGTCCTGTAACACCGTCTACAAAGCATCACTCACTCGCTTACTTCATACACAGACACGATAGAAACAGAAAATCAGTGACAAAAGAGTGTTGGGTCCCCGCAACTAGCTACATATCTAAGCCCTGCTTTCCTTCCGCGAATCGACAGTAGTAAAGACCGAATAGACACCCCGCGTGGCCCGGAATCGAAACACTTGAAACGCATCTCAAATCCAGTCCAGCCTCGTGCCCCCAAGGTTTTCCCCGAACCATTCCTCCTTGACCTGACGTGCCCTGTAATGAAGTGATACCTTTTGACGAACTTGTCCGACTTCTCGTTCCTCTCGATTCTTCCTTGAGGCAGTTTACAAAGATACAAAAGCCTTGGAAGCAACTTGATGATGATGGATCGCGCCTCGAGAGCCGTCGTACACACACCTCACAAAGGAGTGTCCCAAACAAAGCATCTCAACACACACATCCACCCATATGCATAGTGGTAACTTAAGAAGCCGTCATTACAGAGCGAAGCGGGCTAGGACGCGACACCTCAGTCGACCCTGGGCTCGCCGTAAAGCCCTTATTCAGCCGCCGCTGAGCAGGCGGCAACTTCCCCTGGCTCCGTGGCTTGGCTTGCGGCTGGTCGGCATGCAGTGTCTCCGGCTCGGACGTGATGGCTTCAGTTCCGGGTCCCTCGCTATCAACGAGGGAATCAAACTGTCAATCGTCGTAGTACTCATCATCGTCATCCACTTCGTTCAACTGCTCGAAGTTGACCTTGTACCGGAGAATACCACCGATACCACCAAAGCCCTTGACGAACTGGTTGCCCTCGGTCGACCTGTCCGAAACGAACTCGAGAGTGGTACCGAAATCCTTGTAGTGCTCGGCGATCCACTCGAGGAAAGACTCCTGGGAGACAACTTCCATCTCCTGGCCAGTCTCCTTGTCCATGAACCTGTCCCGGCTGGCCGCATCCTGCTGCTTGGTAGAGTGAATGATAATCTCAGCGCCATTGCTGTCCTTGAGGACCCAGCGAGTGACCTCGAGGTTCTCAAAGACGATCAAAGTCTCAACAGCACCAAGCTCCAGAGCCTTGAGGGTATCCTCAACACCGTAGCAGATACGTCCGGTATCCTGGCTGATTTCCTCAAAGTACTTGCCGATGAGCTTCTTCTCCTGGATGAACTTGACGTTACCAAGCGTCTCAGAAGCCAACTCGATAGCCTGGTTGAAACCGTTCTCACCACCGTACGACACATCAACAACCTTGATGACCTTGGTGGCAAGACGCTGATCGAACATGTCAGAGGCGTTGAGATCGTTCTTGAAATCGGCAGAACCAGCCAGCACAATACCCATGACGTTAACCTTGTCGTTGGTGATAAAGTTCTGTACAGCCAACTCGGCAACCTTGCGGACGTAGTTGTGACGCTTCTCCTCTCTCAGACGGGCGAAACGAAGAGCGGACTGACCACCACGACCGTGCTTCTTGGGAAGATCGACTGAGAACTTGTGAACAATGTCGCGGGTGTTGCCACTAAGCGTACCGAACAGAGCTCCGTTACCATCCATGACAATGAAACCAAACTTCTGGTCAGACTCGAGAAGCTCAGCAAGCGCCTCGGTATGGAACTTGTTGTCACAGAGGTACAGGGAGGTGTTGATAGGCTTGAAGGGCTCGAAATCGATATTGACCTTGCGTTCCTTGCCTTCGGAGGTCAAGATTTCACCGCAGTAGACGACGAGGCCATTGGGAGGGACCTTGTTGTACAGCTTGAGACGCTGCTGGGTCGAGGTAATGGCCGACAGGACGGACTGACGATTGACACGAGACTTGATGTTGGAGGCGGTACCCTGTGACATGACGCGTTAGTTAACCCCCGAGGCCATCAAGGTGCGAGGAGGCTCCAAAGAGACATACGTATTCTTCAGCCAACATCTTTGCGGCACGGGAAATCTGATCCTTGGGAGCTATCAACAAAGTCAGTCACATGTTGCCGGTGGATTGGATTCGGCTGAGTCCTGGGCACGGGCACGGGAATGTGCCTCGAAAGTGAACACGTACGGATAATGAGGGAGATCATGCTGGTGCCATTGCCGCGAGCGGCCTCAAGGCGCTTGATCAGCTTCTTCACCTTCCATATCTCAATCTATTCGCGATACAGCATCAGTAAACCAGGGCCGAAAAAAGGCGCGCTCCAACGGAATCGGCCGAGAGACAGGGTTGGGCAAGGTAAAGAGAGAGAGAGAGAGAGAGGAGGTAGGTGTGCTCACGTTCTTCTCCGCCTCGTTGGCGTTAGGGTCGCTCATGTTGAACAGTTAACGACTCAAGCGAATCAAAGCCCGTTAAAGTGCTGGAGGACAAGAAGGAGAAAAAGGAGAGAAAAAAGGAGGGAAAAGAAGAGACTCGCCGCAAACTCCTTCTCCGCAAGGGTGTGGGAAGCGAGCGGGGTTTGGGTTTCTTTGATTTTTTGGTGTTGGTTTCTTGGGGGCAGGGAAATCTCAAAAATTGGTGGTGGGGTTGGCCAACTGGTGAGGGAGGGGTTTCGCAGGGCGAGGGAAAGCCTGTAAAAAAGGCTTTTATGGCTTTCAAACCCGAGCCCAGCAGTGGCGCTCCCCACCCCACAAGTGTTGCCTGACCGCGAGTCATCATTGGGCGGTCAGCCCGATTACCCTGATTGGGTGTGGGGACATTTCCAGCTGTTACATCCTCTGACGCTGCTGACGCCGTATCGTACAAGAAACCTGGAACCCAAAGCATTGGATTCAACGAGTTTGGGATGGTTTTTGACGGTCTTGAGTGCAAACCAGGGAACTTCTTATCTCTAGACAAGCTTCGTCATCGTCAAGACTATCACATTCCCAAGACTTCACATGCTCCCAGACCCCAAGACCCTCAGCCACAGCCCTTGTGCTCTTCAGCCTTCTTTCAGGCTGACAGCAACCCTTAAACAAGCACTACGCACTACGCACTAAGCACTAACTTACTACCAACTAGTGGAACAAAGCTATGACCACCTTAGTATTATGATGCAACTCACCCATTCCATAGTCTCTCTCCCAATCAATGAACCATCCCCCCATTATCACTACAAACAACCTACCCTCTCCCAAACACACCCTTTGTCAACCGCCACCACCACCACCACCACCTGTCTACACAACCCCCCTCCCCCAAAATGGCCGACTCCCTCCCCCTCCAAATAGCCGAAACCCTCCAAACAGCCCACATCAACCCCTCCCCCTCCGCCGCCCACGACACCAACCCCTCCACCGCCGCCTCCCAAAAACTCCCCGTCCATCTCTCAACAACAACAACAACCTCAGACCCCGAAACCGACCTATCCGACCTCTCCGATGAAGACGATGAAGACGACTACCCCCGCTCCTCCTCCCGAAAAATAAAACCAATCTCCCGCCACCACCACCAACTCCCACCCCTCCCAGACCTCCGCTTTGAGCAATCCTACCTAGCCAGCATCAAAAACGCAGACACATGGTGGAAGGTCGCTTTGATCACAGCGAGAGATCAGGTAAGTCCAAGAGAGCAAGGGGGAAAAAAGAAAACATGGTTTAGGGGAGGGAGGAAGGAAAGAAGTGGATGGCTAATGGGAAAGGGAATTAAATAGATGATGATGCCCCTCGTCCAAGGCGTCGCTTACAACCTGGCCATCTGCGGCTGGCAGCACTGGAACAGAAACGCCCGGCTGAGCGGGCAGAGCCTGGGTGCGCGGGTGAGGAGGTGGTGGTGGGGTGTGAACAACTGGCCTGTTCCCGGCGAGAGGGGGTATAGGAGGAGGTGAAGGGGGAGAGATGATGGTGATGATACCAGGGGAGGAAAAAGAAGAGAGGGAGGTCTGTATATATAATTATTGTCATGGGTGTACACAACCATAGCATTGCACTGGGGATGAGATGCCGCGCCATCTTGTCAACGCAAATATAATCCCTGCATAGCCAGGACAGTTTCAATCATCTATGATGCCAAGCTATTGGGGTTGAGTTGTGGTTTAGATGGTCATGTAAGTTGCAAAGCTCAACCGCAATGTCTACAGTACATGTAATTTCATCACCGGAGACGACCTCACGAAGGGAAAGCACAAGTAGTTACATATTCTCGGTGTTATTTTTTCTACCCCAACATGGAATAATGCTCCTGTCCGTAGACATAATAAAACAATTATCAACATAATCAACCCTCGCCCCCCCCCAAACACCCTTGCTCTTCTTCATGATAATCCGCTTTTGACCCGCCCTGCTCATCTGCCCACCCAACTGTTTGACATAAACCGTCTAAAAAATAAAACACCTGAACCGACTACCGCAAAAGGAGCTCTAACAACATGCCATGGAAGCCTCAAGTGCCTTCATCTAACGCCTTCCCCATTTTTCTCTTGCGTCAGGAGCTGCATAACCTGACGCCACAACCGCAATGAATACTTCGCGAAAACCACGGTGCTTTCCAGCTGGCAACCGTGCTTACGTCGCCCTATTCGACATCGACAGCAGCCGGCACAGCCTGGGCTGTGGCTACCGCTGGCTGTGCTGGCTTCTCTGGACTACCTCGAAAAGCCAAGGCCGTGGCCGGCCCGCTCGAGGGTGTAGGAGGAGCCGTAAGCTCGTCCGTGGCCTTGACCCCCTTCTCACTCGACTTCTCGACGTTAGTCTCCGTCTGGGGTTGAGGTGTCTGGGCGCGTTTGGCCCCGACAGCGATAATCTCCTCAGCGGCCGGTGGCTCAAGCTCCTCCTCTGCGCCAGTAGACTCTGAGCTCTCACTGACAACCACATTCCTGCGAGCTCCCGCCCTGGCGTGCTTTGGTGAAGTAGCTACGGGAGGACCCGGAATTTGCCGCACCTTGTTGTTCTCATCAAATGAAACTCGGATCGGGAACTTGAAGATTTTGCTGCTGGGTTCGGCCTGGTCCTCCAAATCTTCGTCCATCGGCGAATCCTCCTCAAACTCCTCCTCGTCTTCGGATTCGTCTGGGATGTCGGCCTCGTCCTCTTCGTCGTCCCCAAAATCAGGCTCACTGCCATCTGACGCATCCGACTCAAACTCCTCGCTCTTTCTTTTCTTGCTGGTAGCCCAACCATTTGTACCATGATTGACAGCAGCAGACCGTCTAGGGCGCCCTCTTGGCCCGACCTCATTCTCCTTGTTCTCTGTGTCATCACCTTGGACGCTGGTAGCCGCGCTCGGAGCTTCGCTGGATTTCTCTGCGTTAAGTCTTGTAGGGGCCCTGATTTGGCGCCCGCTCGCGGTAGTGACTGGGCCACTGGGCTCGGCTGGAGTGTGGTTTCGTGTATTGCGAGTAGATCGGCGGTTGGTAGAATCGGTAAGGAATTCGCCCTCGTCGTCGGAATACGTATACTTCATCCTCTTGCCTCTAGTGCGACCCTCGTAGAGAGAGAAACCAGGCTCTGGCCGTCTGAACCGCTCCTTCTGCATCTGGCGGTACTCCCTGCGCCTCCTCTTCTCTTCGGTAGCCTCGAACCTGGGGATCGCATTGAGGATGTTCTTGGCGAACTGTCTAGCCTTGGGCCCTCCATCCTGAGTCTCCAGTTTGTTGGCGAGCGCCTGAAGCTCCTCAATGCTGCCGGCGACGCTCCACCAGGTCCGTTGAACACCGGCTGGATTACTCTCCCTGTATACGCGGAAGGAAGTGTCGTCGTTGCCCTCGATTAAGAAATACCGGCGCTTGTCACCATCTCCGCCCCATATCTGAACGCTGAGAGGAATGTTGCGATCATCTTCGTGTCGGTTCTTGTACTGCTGGTTGATGATCGACTTGATAGCATCGGAGGAAGCGAGGGACCACTGAATAAGTGTGCGCAACAAGGTGAGCTACAGAGAATAGCTAGGTTAGTAAAGTGAGCAGATCGCTGGAGAATTTGGAGCTAGAGCATACCCGTTGGACTGGCGTCATAGACGCAAATGTGGCACCCCCAGAAAGCGGGTTTCGGCTCTCCCAATCCCTCGCCCACTGTCCCTTGTGCGACTGAATAGCCTCCTCCAACGCGCGATTGTAGTGGCCAGGCCTGTGCACCGAATCGAATTAGCAAGTGATTGAGAGGAAAGAGGGCTTCGACAAGTTTGCAGCTCGGAAAGTGACGTACTTGACATCCTGCTTCCTGTTCAGCAAAAGGCCCAAGACGGCGCACAAAAAGTGCTCGACGCGCTCGCCGGGAACAGTATCGACGACATCGCGCTCAAGCTCTTGCGGGCCAAAGTTCGCCAGACTTTTGGGAAAAGCTTCGGTGAATCGGGCGCGGAACATTACGATAAACTGTGAGCACACAAAAAAGTTAGCTTGGTCCCCCACAGCTGCCGCGGGACAGCTCGCCCTCGCAGGGGGCACGCCATGCGCGATCTTTCGCGTCGCAACGCTTCAATGACGCGAATGAATCCAGAAATACGTACAGCAATGTCTGGGTTATCGGCCAGCACATATTCGTGTGGTGGCGATGGCTCTCTCTTGGGCCGGGGCGGTGTCTTCTCCTTGGGCTCCAAGGCAGGGTTGCGGTCGACCTTGTGGAAGAACTTCAGAATGCCCTTTTCCTTGGTCAATTGGATGTCGGCTTCATCGTCGCTAGGAGGCGCCGACAGCGACGAAATAGACGAGAGATCTGAGGAATCGTCGTCGGCCATTTTGGTGAATTGTTGACGCTGTTGTGGCTCGCTGGGTGTTTGCTGGTTGGGTGGTGGCAGCAGCGGCGCAAGCAGAGACAGGAAGTGGAGGTTGTAGGGAGAGAAAGATGGAGGAAGGTCGATCGGCTGCAAGAAATTACGTACCGGCCGAGCGATAATGGCCAGGGCCCTCCCAGCCTACTTTACTTTCACCAAGAGCCCAAAGAACGTGATAGGTTGGCTAACTTAAAACTAAAGGTTACCTCTGGGCCTGTTGCTCCCAGACAAACTAATATATCTTGCAGTCCTCTCTCTTCAGGTTGTCTTGCCGTGGCAAGCACAGGCCCAGTTTGTCCACATCCCTCGTTCTGCCTGCCTGAAGCTCATGACACGAGCCAGTCCCGCTTTCATCACCGCCTTCCATCACCATCACCATCACTTACTTATTCGTGAACAGTGCCCAAAAGCCACCAAGAGCCTCTGTGTGTCGATACTGGCCACCCAGCTATCGCAACAGACTCAAAAGCCTTGACTCAAGCCCAACTGAAGACGAGTTGTAACGGTGGCCTGCTCATTGACCGCTCATTGTGCCCCAACCGTGAATCACGAGGCAGGTTGGCTGGCTGTGTGATGTCCGAGGTAGTCATTGGCTGTGGGTGTTGATGTCGTGGTCAAGGGGTCATCTTGTACACCCGGCCGGCAGCGGGTAGCGGTCGATTTTGACATTGCCCAAAAGGGTTCGCCCTGGAAGCTTGTTCAAATGGCTCGCTCCTCACATTCCGCCTCAGCACTTGGTGTTGTGACCCAACCAATGTCAACATCTCCAGCCGCGATATGCTCATAGATAAGCTTCCTGTGTCGTTTATCACCCAACGACCCCCTCCCCCCAAACAAGCCCCTCTTCATAATTGAGGCGCCAAACAGAGACCGAAGGAATCCCCACCTTCAAGACCAGCAACTTTGCGGATTCCAATCCATCCGATGACTTTTTCAAAAATCACGTAAAACAGCAATGAAGGGATAACCGGTCATCAGAAAAGGGGGTAGGACTTTGGTAGAAAGCCAATAAGCCATAACACCAGATTTCTGATGCGGCGAGGGTCTTATGAATGAACAAGACTAGCCTTCCAGAGACCTCGATTGAGCTGAATTGCAGACAATCTGCCGGGTTGTGGAGGGGTCCGAGTTTGGTTTGGTAGATGTAAGAATGGTCTCCATCACCACGGATCGGGCTGCACCTTCGATCGCTTGATCGTGGTTGATTGACATAAAACGCGCCGCAGCTTTCTCACTGGCAGCCGGTCCCACCCATCAAAAAAAAACATGGCGAAATCGACAGAAATGCGCGCAACAGCCAAACTGTTGGCTCTTTTCTTTCTTGACAAACACATCTTGCACCTACAGCGCTGTTAGCCTAAGGTAAAGTGAAACGAATGTGACAACAGAAGGAATGCAAAGCGATCCATAGACAGTGTGTGAGAGTTGTGCCAGCGGTTTGGGTGAATATTCCACTGTGTGTTTGCGCTGTCGATTCTCTGAGGTTGGGCTTCTGGAGACAAGACGACGATGTTGGGAGATCACGGTCGGCAGCACTCGTCAGCTTTCTGGTCTTGAAAGCAATGCACGTACTGTGCGAATATGGAATCAGATCCCTACATCTGACACTGTAGAAGCTTCAGGCTATCAAAGGGACTGAGACGAGTATGAGATTCTGGCATGGCCACAATGGGAGAGAAAGACGATGTAATTAATGCATCAAAGTGGGTGAAGGGGAGTACGGACACATCAAGTGAGTATGAAGATATCAAATTCGATACACTATAAGCTTTGCAGCTTACATTGCTGAGACCTGCATCTTGAATTCATCATCTGAAGTTGGGACAGAGCTCTTGCTTGGCATAAAGAAGCCAGCTTTACGTCAGCGAAGTGACAGAGTGGGGCGCCAAACGCAACAGCTGAGTGGCCCAAGTTGCTGGCGCCACACTGCTCCCCGCGTTAGGGCACCCCACAGCCACAGCGAACCAATTGTGGCACAGGGCCAGTCCACACAGAAATTTGGCAAAAATATCGCTTCACTGATCTAGACATTCCCGAGTCGCAACCTCTGCCTTTCTCAACCACCGAGTCAACCCCGTCCCTTTCACATCACCAAGGTAGGCAGGGCAAGATGGGACGCGTCGTAAGTACTACCTCAGCTTCAATTCCCACCAGTTTTCGATATACCACGAGATTCGATTCGGCACCGAGAAAGCGATTACGCCGACCGACCGATTTTGAAGATTGATGGCTTCGAGAGTTGGGATATTTTTTTTGGGAAATTGGAAATGGCGGCTAACCGTTGCTTTTCGCTCCATTTCAGATCCGCAACCAGCGTAAGGGTCGCGGCAGTATCTTCACTGCCAACACCCGCCTGAACAAGGCCCCCGCGAAGTTCAGATCTCTCGATTTCGCCGAGCGTCATGGCTACGTTCGCGGTATCGTGAAGGAGATCATCCACGACCCCGGCCGTGGTGCTCCCCTCGCCCGCGTCCAGTTCAACTCGCCCTACAAGTTCAAGAAGGTCACCGAGACCTTCATTGCCAACGAGGGCATGTACACTGGCCAGTTCATCTACGCCGGTAAGAACGCCGCTCTCACCATCGGCAACGTCCTCCCTCTCGCTTCCGTCCCCGAGGGTACCGTCGTCTCCAACGTCGAGGAGAAGGTCGGTGACCGTGGTGCGCTCGGCCGCACCTCCGGCAACTACATCACCGTTGTCGGCCACAACCCCGATGAGGGCAAGACCCGCATCAAGCTCCCCTCCGGCGCCAAGAAGGTCGTCAGCTCCAGCGCTCGCGGCATGATCGGTATCGTTGCCGGTGGTGGCAGAACCGACAAGCCCCTCCTCAAGGCTTCTCGTGCCAAGCATAAGTTCGCTGTCAAGCGCAACAGATGGCCCAAGACTCGTGGTGTTGCCATGAACCCCGTCGACCATCCTCACGGTGGTGTAAGTGCCATCCACAGTGCCCAAATGGTTTGTATCGCAGAGCTGACACACTTGTACAGGGTAACCACCAGCATATTGGTAAGGCGTCTACCATTTCCAGATACGCCGCCCAGGGTCAAAAGGCGGGTCTCATTGCTGCCCGCAGAACGGGTCTGCTGCGTGGTACCCAGAAGACGAAGGAGTAAGGGGTGTTTCTCGGTTCTACATCTGGGCAAGGGGTTCAACGGATTGCATTGGTCTTTGTTGCTTTGTAGTTACGGGACTGCCGAATCGGACGGGGGACTTGCTTTTTCTGCAAGCATCATGGCCGTAAATGAAATAAAAGGATTCCCAAAAGACGGTCGGCACGAAGCTTGTTGAAAAGTTATCTGGTCAGGGGGAAAGGTCAGGTCAGGCCAGGTCGGCAATGCATCAGGGGAACTCGGGAATCAAGGAAACACTTCACTTCGGGGAAACGCGAGCGGAGAGCCTCCTACCTGTTCGAGCCGTGACTGGGCATTGATGTACTTGGCCGGGTGATGATTACCTTAGTTGCGGTGATGATACCCCCTATCTATTCGAGGGTGAATACGATATGAGTGAACGACGCTTTGCCCAGTGCTCCTGACGTCAGTTGTCTTTGTGATTGCCCTGTCTAGTAGACAGATGGATGCTAGGGACAAGCTTTGAAGAGCTTTCTCGGCCTCCAAACAACAAACACAATGCTAAGTCCCGGCATTCTCGGCCGCCAGCAACCCCCCTAAAAAGTCTCGAGATGCACCGAATAGGATCGGCGACATATTCAGCCCTTCGGCCCTCTGCCAAGATTTCATACTCCGGGCTGACCAGGGGTTCGCGGGGGTTCAGTAAAAAGTCCGATGGCGGCAGCGGTTCCAACCCCACCGATTTATTATTGCCCCGCCTCTGGCTTGTAAGCTGCCATCCAACTTCCATCAAACTGAGGGGCAGAAATTCTTTCCTGAACTTCCACACACCTTCACCACATACACACCGCCCATACATCACAATGGCCGCCACTAAGGACTACAGACTGCTCTGCTTGGAGAACCCTCTCCTTGGTAAGAATTGCCATTTTCTCATGCTGTCGATTTTGAGCTCATAATCTTGCTCTGGGAGCTTCAATTGCACAAACGACCTCTCCGGCGGTCAACCTTTCCCCCGCTCTTGTGCCATATCTACAAATTATTCCCGGCTGCTATACATGTCAAAAACCACATGCTAACATACCCCCCCCCCCTAGACATCCAAGCCTTCGGCGACGAGGCCCTCCTGGAGAAGTACGGCCTCAAGGCCAACGACGCCATCCTCGCCGAGGAGAAGCACCTCCCCATCTATGAGGACCTCCTCAACAACTTCGACGCCAAGCTCATCGCCGGCGGCGCCGCCCAGAACACGGCCCGCGGAGCCCAGTACATCCTCGCGCCCAACTCGGTCGTCTACCTCGGCGGCGCCGGCGACGACAAGTACGCCGCCATCCTCCGCGACGCCGTCAAGCAGGTCGGCCTCCGCGTCGAGTACCGCGTCGACCCCAAGGTCCCCACCGGCCGCTGCGGCGTCGTCATCACGGGCCACAACCGCTCCATGGTCACCGAGCTCGGCGCCGCCAACCACTACGACCTCGAGCACCTCAAGCGCCCCGACATCTGGGCCCTCGTCGAGAACGCGGAGGCC
Organism: Cercophora samala; assembly: GCA_030512305.1. Taxonomy (NCBI): domain Eukaryota; kingdom Fungi; phylum Ascomycota; class Sordariomycetes; order Sordariales; family Lasiosphaeriaceae; genus Cercophora; species Cercophora samala. The sequence goes on along the minus strand of JAULSY010000004.1, from coordinate 368,445 downwards.
TACTACGTCGGCGGCTACCACTTCACCGTCTGCCCCCCCGCCATCCAGGAGCTGGCCAAGCAGGCGGCCGAGAAGAACAAGCCGTTCATCCTGAGCTTGTCGGCGCCCTTCATCTGCCAGTTCTTCAAGGAGCCGCTCGACGCTTCGGCCCCCTACTGGGATTATGTCATTGGCAACGAGGGCGAGGCCGCGGCCTATTCCGAGTCTCACGGCCTGGGCTTGACCGATGTCAAGGAGATCGCCAAGGCGCTCGCCAACCTCCCCAAGATCAACACCCAGCGCAAGCGTGTGGCCATCATCACCCAGGGTACTGAGCCTACCGTTGTTGCTGTCCAGGGTGAGGACGAGGTCAAGGAGTACCCCGTCCACGAGCTCGCCAAGGAGCTCATCAACGACACCAACGGTGCTGGTGATGCTTTTGCTGGCGGCTTCTGCGCCGGTATTGTTGACGGTCACTCTCTCGAGGAGTCTGTCAACATGGGCCAGTGGTTGGCTCGTTTGAGCATCCAGGAGTTGGGTCCTTCGTAAGTTTTTTCTTTTTCACTTTTTCTACCCCTGACATGTCACAGCCCACATAAGAAGCACCGGAAGTTCGGTTGATCAGTCTGTTATTTTGCGAGCACAAAAGCAAAAGCGCAACGACTACTACTACTGCTACTGAAGAATACTTGCTCCTACCCCCAATCATCCCCCTACCCCCTATCCCTATCCCCATCCCAAACCAATTCCTCCTCGCTCAAAAGAATGTCCTCAAGCTAACCCACCCTCGTAGTTACCCCTTCCCCAAGCAGACCTACTCCCGCCAGTAGATCACACCGTCATGAACTCTTTTCTTTCTTTGCTTTTCTTGTAGGGCGTTGGAGGGGTCAAATCGCATCGGGAAAAATTAAAAAGGTAGAGGAGTCAGTCTATCTGGGTTTCAACAACGGGAGGCATCGGGTTGCTGTGTGAGCGAATGTGCGATCTTTTTTTTTTGGCAATTTTCTTTTTTTTCCTGTCATGCGTTTGGGAAAAAATCAACTTTTTCCCTTGTCTCCTCCAAGCATCATATTGAGCATTATGAGAAAGGTTCGGGGGTGGAGGATCTGGTAGGATAGGTAAGCTCGGCGAGAGCAAGCATTCATCTAGGCCACAGGCCAGAGAACTTGGGCCGGGTGTAAAGGCCATAAATATATTCGGGGAGGACCATGGCGTCAACCTGCCATGTTGAACAATCTGTCAAATCCGCTTCCTCATCGCTGTGGTGCCGTGACAATCGTGCTTGTGGCGGCGACAAAGGAGCTTCTCAGCTCTGCGAGGTTGACCCAAGGCAAAGATGTGTATGCAAAGTGGGATCATTGCGGCCATTGCTCGTCGTTTTTGAGGAACTCGAGGGTGGCAAGTCTGTCTGGTTCCAAACCGGCTGGCAAAACGTGCCTATCCATCGAGAAATGACCATGTACCCTAGGGCAAGGACGAGAGCACGTCTCATTCTCACCCTGCTGAGGGGACGTCGACAAAGTAGCCGTGCAAAAATCGTGAGTTGAAAAATCCATCGCATGTCATCTCTCAGCGCTTAGGAAGATTCTCCGCCTTGCGCATAGCCTGCTGCTGTTGAGTGCCCAACTGCGAAGCAAACGCACCGCCGTACATCTGGTTCTGAAGCCCCGGCGGCAGAGTCTGCGAAGTCTTGGATGCCGCATTGAACCCGTTCCAGTTGTTCTCGGCATTGGTATTTCCCCTCATCATCGCCAGCATCTGCTGCTGTTGAGCGGTGATAGCATCCTGATAGCCATAGCTCTGATGACCATGTCCATAAGCACTAGGAGAAGGCTGGCTGGAAGTGGTGTATACCGAGTCTGCCAGCGCCGCAGCAGCATTCACACCAAACCCAGGTGGCGGGTTGATATGGCCGCCGTCCGGACCAGTTGGATAGGCACGGAGAGGGTTTCCAGAGAGAGGCGAGCGAGCCGCGGTATTACTTTGCTGGTAACCGAGTCCAGAGGTTCTCATTGGCAAGCCCATGGGGCTGTTAACCGAGGGTAGGCTGGACGGGTTGGCTGAGAAATTGTAAGATCCAGAGAACGGCGAGCTAGAAGGACCCCAAATATTCTGCTGCGAAAGAGGATTCGAAGCGGTCCGACCCTGGGAAGCCATGCTGTTGCCACTTTGCTGCCAGGGGTCACGGCTATAGCCTTGAAGCTGATTCACGCGGTCCCTGGAGAACGAGCCGGAAGCAGAAGAACGATGTTGATGGTGAGCCAGTGGATTGTTGAAACCGTGGTTACCAGCGAGATGGGCTGGATTGCCTTGGCTGGCCGGTCGCGCAGACATGGAAGTGTCCCAGCCGTTAGATCCTGGACCCGCTCCGTTATTCTTCGTGACTGGACCACCAGCCCCCGAGTCCAGAAAGTAAGACCACGGCAGCGTGGGAAAGGTTTTGCCGGTAGCAGAACCTGGATTCGGGATGGGGCTCGACGAAGCGGCACCGAAGACCTCATTGGCCGTTGAGGAACCCATGCCATAGGAAGTGCTATCCTCCGGGACCAGCCGAGTTGGTGTCTCGGGCTTCTGGGCAGAGCGGGTCTCTGGCGGGCTCAGGAAGTCGTTGAGAATGTTGTAGAGCTGGTTCTCAATAGGAAGGAAGTCTGAGTTCTGCACCGGCTGGCTGGCCCGGGTTGTCTCGACAGACTGTAATTTACTCTCAGTTGGCGGTGCCACCACGGGCTGAAGATTTCTCTTGCTTGCAGAGTGCTTGGCAATGATGCTGGAACGGCGCAATCGCTCTCCATAAAACTCTTGATCTTCTGAGAGTTCAGCAGAGTCTGCTGGGCTTGGGACTGTCACTAATTCCGCGGGAGCTTGAGGAGGCGTAGCAACTGCAGGTGGCGTCGGGGCTGCTACAGTTGTGGGAGCAGAAGAGGCAGGCTGCGGGCTCTGGACGCTTTGGGGCAAGTGTTTGGCACCTTCGTGGTACACGACTGTCGCGTATCCATCCGAGTCTTTGGAAGAAGCCGTAGCAGTGACAAGGGGAAACGGGGATCCAGAAGTTGCCAACTCGAAAGCGCAGAGCGCAATATGCAGCATTCTAGTCCAGGTGATATCGTCGTTCGAGAAATCGCCCTCAGGAGACTCATCTCTTCGTGGCTTGGGCTGTTTGGTAAACGGGTCGCAATAAAGCTGGCAACCCTTCAATTCCGGACCATTGAGGCAGTTCACACCAAGTGTAAGCTCGTCTTCGGGAAACCGCCACTGGACAATCTTTCCAGGCTCTTGGGTGGTGGCCACGTACTCCAGGAGGAGACCTAGCGCCATGCTAAGCATCTTGCACATGTCGCCAAACTGAGGCTCCAGGTGCTCCTGATACTGCTTCAGCTCAGTGCTATAGAAGCACAGCCAAGCCATGTACACACGCAAAAACGGCAAGACGCGAGTGAACACAGGCGTAAACTTGCTCTCTTGAGCCGGAGTAGTCTCCACTGGTTGACGTTTGACCAGTTCATTGAGCTCGTCTCGAAGCAGTTTTGAGATGGTGTGGATGGTGCGAATGTTGAGAAGTAGCAAATACTGGCAAGAGCGAGATCTCTCCTCGGTCCATTTGTCTATTCCAGTTAGTTGAGTTCTGTTCGGGGATCCATTATCCCTCTTACCTTGAACCTTTTGTGCGCAAGCAGCATAGCTTGTGATGTTGATCAGGATGATTTTGAGCAAATCTTGATCCGACTTGAAGAGTGTGCCCGATTTCATGGCGACAGCCAGGCGATGGTCGACTTCATTCTCGAGCTCCTTACGCTCAGAGAATTCTTTGCCTTGGTAGTAAAAAGCCTGAAGCTTCAGAAACCAAGTGATGAAAACCTGTCTGGCATCCCCGCCTCTCTTCTTCTGAATGTCGCGGAACTCCCGCTCGAGGTTTGGCGCAGCATTTGGATGCGGCTTATCACAGACCATGGCACGGTACATGTGATAGACAATGTGTAAGTGGTCGTCAGTCTCGGCGTAAATGACTCCGCACTGGTGATGACCGTATCCTGACTCTGGGGCCAGATCGTTGGCCAGGAAATAGTACGAGAGCGCATTATCCCAGTTGCGATCCTTGTTGCGAAGAAGAGTGCGGTATCTGGCGAGGTCTCCCAAGTAGATGAGCGTCTTGTGGCACGAGTCCCTGACAATCTCATCAAGTTTCTGAGCGGCAGCGTCGACCTTGTGGGCCTCTGGGACAGACATTTCGATGCCGATAACGCGGGCTATGCGCTGAAGATCCTTGATGCTGTACCGAGCGCATACTCTCTGCAACCAGCCCTTGTAAAACGACTGCGCGGTCTTCAGGTAGGCGGCGTATAACCGCTCGACTCTACGTCGAAGTACGGCATTATCGTTGCCGTTCAACCTACCAAGCACCTTTCGGTAGGCCTTGGTGATCAAGGTGTGGACTTGCCAAAGAGTGTCCTCAACGTGCTTCTCCTTTGTAACTCGGAAGTCGGGCCAGATGACCTCAACACAGGCGAGGCGATAACTAAACACATCAGCCAGGAGCCAGTACTACGGCCGGTTGTCGACTCACTGCTCCATCAATTTCTCGATCTTCTCGAAGCGAGCCACCTCGTTGGCGGCTTCTCTGCCCTGCACCTGCTCTAACTCCTTGACAATTGTACCACGCAATTTCTGGGCAGCCCTGTTTTTCCCCAAGTTAGTCTCGTCCGATTTGCGCAGCCAGAGCCGCAATTGGCAGAGTCAACAGCGCTGGGAGATGCGACTCACTTCCAGACTTCGTCAATCTGCGGCATCTTGGCCGTGGCCGTGGTCACAGCCGGCGTGGTCATGGTTGCGCGAGTTTGTTGTGCGGTATCGGGGTCGTGGTGGTCGTCGCAACTATGGCTCTATCGCGGGGTATGGGGTGGGAAAAGTTTGCGGCGAAAAGGCCCGGGTTTCGGGTTTGTAAAAGAGCTCGCGCTCAAGGGCGATGCTCATGCGTGATGTTGGGAGAGCCGAACCTCTGCGATCGATCCATAACTTGACTGGCTCTGTCTGGCGGGTCTGCGAGGAGGGGTGCTGCGGCTTGCGGCTGGCAGAGTGACAGCAGGTGACGAGCACATTGGGAGATGGGGGAAAACGACGAAATATGATGACTGCCACTCGGTGGCGCCAGTCGGTAGCCGTTTTGTGGGAGAGAGCAGGGCAGCAGGTTTGAAACCTCAAACGTTGTTGAGTTGAGTTGCGCAGGCGAAACGCAAAAAATAAGTCGAGAAAACGAAGGGATTCACAGACGACCCGCCAACGTCTCTGCCCACTCGTGATTTGACGTTGGACAAGCTGACAAGCACAGCACCCATGCCGCTCAAGAAGAACGGATCATGCTTCAAGAAACACAGCCAACCAATCACCAACACGGAAAACAACCAGGCGTGCTGAGCTGGATCCACTAGCGAATCGCTCATCCCACGCCGCTCGGGCCTCATCAAGGCTCGTGCCAGCCTAATAAGCTTTATCGACATCGTCATTTGGCGACGGATTCATGATGCTCTTTCCATAAAAGAAGTCGATTTCAAAGTTTGATCTTTACTGTGCCTTATCACAACACCCACCAGACAAACCAACGAACTAGATTTTCCGCCACATACAAACACAATGGGGAAACGCGCAAGGGAATATGACGAGGCACCCGCAGATTCGGGCTCAGCCATTGCTGCTGGCCTCATCAGCATCAGCATCGGATCCGAATCTCTCACCAAAGTCCCCGCTACTTCCGAATCAGATCCTACAGCCACGCAAGCCCCAGCAGCCAAAATCACCGAATTGGATCCTTCCATCATGAACACCACCAAAACCAACAATTCCATGCACTGCTCTCTCCCACCCCACAAAGAACCCCTCCCCTTCTCATCCTACGAAGAATACGAATCTCACTACCGCAACGAGCACACCAACCGCTGCCTCGAATGCCGCAAGAACTTCCCCTCCGCCCACCTCCTCAGCTTACACATCAGCGAAAATCACGATGCCTTCATCCAAGTCAAGCGTGACAAAGGCGAACGCACAGTAAGTTGATCCCCCCTCTCAAATTCCACCACCCATATATCCCAATTCATTAACCCCAACTTCCGCAACTTCAGCCGGTCACTCCTCCTCATACAAGGTTTGTGTCAACTGTCTAACCGTTTGTTTCGTTAACTTCACCCTTGTAGTACACGTGTTTCGTTGAAACCTGCGATAAAGTCTGTATGACCCCTCAAAAGAGGCAGATGCACCTCATTGCCAAGCACATGTACCCAAAGAACTTTTTCTTTGGGGTCACGCGGTATGGTATTGATGGTCGAAGATCGCTGCTGTTGGATGAGAAGAAGAAGAGCGGTAACAAGAAAACGGAGACCAACGGCAGACCCTCTCATCAGGACAGAAGGCCGAGTCTCGCGTCTGTTTCTTCAGAACCCAAAGAACCTCAACAGCAAAGCCGAGACAGTACACCACCTGTTATCACAGCAAAGCCAGTGTCAGCAATCGCAAAACCCGAGGATGACAAGATGCAAATCGAACCTGCCAGTCCTGAGCGAAAGCCTGATGTAGACATGGATGATATTTCAGCAGCCATGTCAGCCCTCCAGTTCGTACCGAGAGGTGTACGGTTTGGTCGTGGCAAGAAGGCTGGCTTCGCCAAACGATAGGTATTGCCATTTTCAGAAGTTGGACATTGTTTCAGCATAATCGCACCGAGGCAGTTTGGATGAGGTTACACCGTCACGATACCCAGGTAGACCGAGGATGATAGACGAAGACTCACTGACAGATAATAATGTAAGATTAATACAAGTCTCATTAAGTTCATAATTTCCAACAGCCCAGCAACCGCCGTTATGATGCTATAAATATTTCCTGATCGAATTTGGTGAGCTTCCAACACCCTAGCATCAAGAAGGAAAGCAACAAGCACAAGGGGAGCCTTACAGTCTTGAATAAATTTTCCCAGAAACGCCCAGTATGATGCCGCTATGTGTGTGGTAGAAAGGTCCTTTGCACCAATATCCCAGGAAAATACGCCAGTCCCTCCACGCTGACTTGGACTTCCCCCCCCAGCCGCATTTCTGCGCTGGACTCAAAAATCTGCCCCCCCCCCCCCCCCCAACCGTCTCCCGACAGGGCTTGATCTGATACCGTCGTTGGCCTTTCCCAGCCCTCTTTTTGCCTTATCAACCGCCTCCCCAAATCTTCCCTCTTCCTCCTTAATCAGTCGAAGCACACCCCCTACACCCACAACTAACGCACTGCACCTCCCTATCCTCCCCTTTCATCTGCGCCCTCGGCACCCTGCACACGCACGTGCTGTTGAAATTCGTCTCCTTTGTCTGGACACACCTCAAGCAACAAAGTTTTTCGTACCCTTGCTTCTTCCACTTGGCGATGAGGAGGGCGTCGGCGTATCCGTTTTTGAGGAGCCAGTCGTAGAGCTGCTTGGAGATGGCCTCCTTTTCGTAGTAGAGCTCGTAGATGTAGCGGGAGCGCTGGTGGGAGATTTGAAAGATGGGCCACTGGGCTTGGTGCTTGGGTATGTTGTCGCTGGGGGCGTTTTGGGCGTCTTTCATCTTGTTGGAGAAGATGAGGAGGTCTTCTTCTATGTCGGAGAAGCCGTCCGGGGGGGGCTTGCGTTTGGAGGAGGGGCGGATGGCGGGCATTTTTGGGGATTTGTTTGCGGTTGTGAAAACGGGATTTCAAGATCGGAGAGGTGAGTAGGCGCTTGTGAGGTTTTGGGTTGATGGATGCTTGTTTAGGTAGGTAGGTTGAGGATACTGTATTGGTGGATTGGTGGGGCGGGCTGGAAAGTTGTCAGTCGCGAAGTTGAAGAGGCAAGCTTGATATGTACAGATGACTAAGCAGGACACCTCTGACGCAGTGGGGTTTGGGGAGCGGCAGGGGTTAAAGTGAGCGAACGAGGTGGTGGTCAAAGCTTCCAGCAGCGAGCGCTGCCGCCAATCCAAGGTGGGTGAGCAGCAACGTCAAGAAACCCCGATCAGAAACCGTACAATCGACGACGAACTCGGGCGCCATGGCCATCTCACCTACCCAATTCGCTGTCACCACGCGGCAATGTGAGTTCTTCGATTCCTCCAAGTGGGAGAGAGAAACACTGGGCTAACAGGCGCAACAGCGGCCAATTGGGCCGACGCGAGAAGCAGAGTGCTCACAGCCTATCGGGCATGGATTCGGGCGGTACGTTCTAGCATATGGATGGACGTTGTGGAAAGTGAAGAGCGATTGCTGACCGTGGTGGGTTTCTCCAGGCGCCTGAGATCCAGACCATGTACTCGATCCCCCAGCCTGTCTCCGCCATCCGCACCCGTATCAGACAGGAGTTCGAGCGTCACAGATTCGTCAACAAGCTCCCCGTTGTCGATATGCTCCTTTTGCAGAACAATGCCGACTACCAAGTAAGCCGAACAATTCCTGGGGGTTCTGGGTTGAAGGAGGGGTTGTGGAAGGGCACAACGGACAAGGACGGCGGGGGTGCTGCTCATGGGGGAACTACAGCTGACATTTGGGGTCGCGCAGGAAACTATGAACTTCTGGCGTCAAACCACACACTTGATGAACTACTTCAAGGAGGAGAACTTCAGAGGCGAGAAGATCCTGCCCTCAAACTTCGTTTCCGGTTTCCTGGAGGTAAGCGTTCCTATACCTTCAAGCAGGCACTTACACTCATGCTCACGGTTGAATACAGGGCCGCAACTAGAATGGGTGTCTATCATACCCTCTGTTTTTGATGTATATAAAGAGCAATGCCGAAATTCCTTAAAAGCCAAGCAGCTCTTTTGCACATCCACCCATGATAAAGTGCCCCTCTACCTATGCATGTCCCAGCCCAGAGCACACCTAAAACGCCAGTATCCTTTTTACCCTTGGTACAGAAAATCAAGCAGAATGAAGCTATGCAGTAGCGGCCTTCTTCTTGTCGAAGTCCGTCGCCGCCGCCACAAACTTGTCGGTGACGACGTCGCAGAGCTCCTGGATATCCCGGAGACCCTTCTCGAGAGCTTCAATAGCAGTTGTTCCCTCTGACGGTGATGTTAGCATTGTGTCACTGAAGAAAAAAATTTCAAAACATGGTGGGAACTCACCGAAAGTCTGAATTCTGACGTTCATCTTGGGCTCAGATGGATGAGGGATGGCATGACCGCAGAACTCGACATCAGGACTGAGATTGTGTGTTAACAAGGTGAAGAACCCATGTAAATCCTTTTCAACTCACTTTCTCATGATGAAATACCTGAGGGCATTACCGAGTGTGTGACCCTCATTGGTAAACTCAAACGAGGCAGCAGTTTCCGTTGACCCAGGAAGCTATGATTGAAACTCGTTAGTTTCCAGAGCTTAATGCAAACCCCCGAGATTTCCACCTTCCACATACCAGCTTAATCCTCTGGACCTCCTCCTCCTCTTCTTCCTCATCATACTCGTTCCCGTTCTCGTTCTCGTCTACATCCAAGCCCTCATCATCAACCATGGCATCATCCTTGACCTCGGGCTGGTGAGAGGTGGGCGCATCGTCCATGGCGATGTCTTCCGAGTCGGGTCTGGCAGCCATTTTGAGGTATGATGTCGATTTGCCTGTGAAGATTGGTTTGTCGAGTTCTCTGTAATGCACAAGGCTGAGGTGGAAGGTTCCGTGTTCAATATAAAAGTGAGTCTTGATATCGGATTCGGAAAATTTTATTGGGCACGCTGGAAATTTTTGGAGCCTGTGACAGGGGCAGGAAAGCGTCCCCGCCACCCGTCCCCCGCCAAAACTTAGAATTCACTTTCTCCCCACCACCCTGGACACTCAAATTCAACGACACTCATCGTGATAGCCAGTCTTATCTGCTGAACTACATACAGCCTTTCGACCTTGCTTTCCCGGTCTCGTACTCAGCTATTTCCCCAACTTTATTTTTGCATTTTCAACGGCAGATATCTCGGATGAACGAATGGAAGTTGTTCATGAGCAAGGCGATCAAAAAGCGACTTCACAGTGGCGGACAATCACACCTCAAAATTCTGTGCATATCACCCAGTTTTTAACCTCCTCGCAGAGTCATAGTATTCGAATTCTCCTTACGAACGGTTAAAAAGGGGATACGCCACCTTTAGCTTGACAGCGGCTGCCACGAGCCAACAGGATGACGACCCATTCCAACGGTATGCCTTTATGCCCTCCTCATTGGGCACTCGGAATGGAAGATCGCATCAGAAAAGGGGGCTCTTGACGCATCCCACCCTCCAGGTCTTCTCTGAATTCCAGAATGCGCGCGGTAAGGTTGCAGCGGAAAGGCAGGAGGCGCTCGACTCGACACCTCACAGGTTGGACTCGAAAGCAAGACAGCAAGATGGCTTCGCAGCCGAGAGGATCGGATAGCAGCATGATCGCCTGACGAGCAAAGGCCTGCTGTGACCTACTCGTGTCTGCATCTCGGCGAGCGTCCCCGTGTGGGACAAGCTGACGGTTTATTGGAACGGTTTATAGTGTTCGGTTCTTCAGACGTCGTTCGTATGAGGCAGGAAGAAAACACCTGTTCAAGGGGTAATAGAAGCATACATGTGACGCTGCTGTGTCTTGTTCCTCATCGACGGTCCCTGGACGGGGTCGGATCGGGCCATCAGGATGTTGGGCAGCCGAGAAGGCCGGAACAGAACGATCCTAGGATTCCGGGGTTTGCGCCATCTCATGCGGCCGGCACATACATGAAACACGGCTATCGCATGCAGCTCATCCAAGACCAAACAATGACGAGAACAACAACAGAAGAAAAGTTGCCACAGCTAGGCTGAGGCTTTTTTCACCAGCTTCGTTTGGACAGTCATTCTTCCTCTCTTTGCACCACCGCCGCCCAATCCTCCGAGTTTGTGGTGTTTGTCTCAGGAGGGCCATCCGCCATATTCGGCAAGGCCGGTGATTGGCCGATGGGTTGAACAAGAGGAGAAACATCTTGTGTACAACTTGGACCAGCGGTGGCCTATGGATTTGGACAGACAGCCCCCCGTCGCCTTCTACACTACAGCCAACACCAGAAAGAGCCTGTCAAAAAGTAGATTTCATGGTCGACGTCCGAGTCCTGTCGTTTATCCCCCGCTTGTCTGTGCGGTGCAGCCTTGGCGAGCACGGACTAGATAATTCCAACATACAGGCTTTCAACGGCGGCAGTCACACAGGACTCCCGCCGAGGTACGATTTCTCCCCAAAGGAAGACAAGGGCAGCAAACACGAACGGCAGATGGCAGCTCGCAGCGGGTGGGCGGGATGTCGTGGAGGCAACTCTTTACATATACATACAATCTCATCGAGGCTCCAAGGAGATGGTGTTGGCGGCACAGCTGTCGCGTACAGTGCACAACACAGTGTCGGCGATCACTCACAAGGCTCACCAACTTCAGGGGTCCCCACCAGAACGCAGATGTCGCAGCCTGGGTGGAGCGTTGGTGAGGTTCAAGAGACATCGTCTTGCTGTTGCTGTTGCAGCCACCAAACAAATACCCAGCCAAACCCAACATCTGGTTTGTGATGGTATCGGAAGTGTGACGTGACTGACCTGATTGAGAAGAGTCTCTTGCTCCAAAGAAACGAATGCGGTCTCATCCCTCTTCCAACCACTCGTATTCTCAAGTTAACTGTGTATAGTTGCATCTTTTAAGCACCACCCACCCGGCCCAATATCTTTGAAGCAGGAGCAGGCGGTGGTCCTCCCGAATATCTGGCCGCCCCTATGCCACCCTTTCTGTGGTTCCCCGGAGCGGGAAGAAGATTACGCTTACCTCACTCACTATAGCCCACGACATCAAACTCTTCACATAATGGTTCCCTCCATCTTCATCAACTCGAGTTCTGGACTGTGTCTCAGTTGGAAAGACGCGTGAGACGCCACCAAAGCCCGAAGTCATCAGGCAGCATGTCTTTTTTTTTTTAGGCTTCCACAACCTGAGGGATCCCGATAAGCAAAGAGGCGAGTTGAGAAGCTATTTCTATCGTGTTTGTTGATGATCATTTTCTCAAGCTTCATTTCGACCGCATTTGCAGGCCACTACGGGGAAAAAAAGACGGGAGGACGTTGCTCTCGGTTGATAAAGCTGCGCCCCTCCTTGCAGCACAGACGAGTTTCAGGCGACACTGTCATGGCTGCTGGGAAGTCTGACAGGGGTCCAAAGAGGAAACAGTGGACTCCGTGTTTCTGCCAATAACGAGTGCCTCCACTTTCAATCCAAAACAACCTCAGAGCTTAATGAAAAAACTCGTACTCTTGGAGGGACTACCACGGACCTAGGGAACTTTGTGATGCTGTCAAGAAGAGGATGGAAAAGGCACAGCAGCACCTAGCGAAGAAAACAGTTGAGATAAAACAGAGAAAACAGGGAAACTCTAGACAGGCCTCTGCTTTCTTGACCTGGCAAGACACTGTGAAAGTTCAGTCTTTTTTGATACGGGGCAGTTCCCAGTCGATCAGGCCAAGCCCAGCCCCTCGCCAACAAGGGCCTCCACTTGGTGCTCCACGACGTCGAATCTCAAACACTAGAGCCACTGACGGTCATCGTCCATCAGAGCTCGCTCTGGCTGACCACCTGTGACCAAGGGAGTAGCCACAGACCTCACACACAACTTGCATCACCGTGTCTGCGTCGTCCCCTTTCATACCCTCTGATACCCTTTAATACCAGAGACCCCCCGGTTCCGCTTATACAACTGGCAGAACTGGCCCTTACCTGCGTAGCGTAGCTCCGGGCGTGCAAGTGGTGTTCCCCTAAAAAGAATCCCGCCGCCGTCTCACAGACAGCCCCTCATCCTTTTTCCATCCCATCCCCATCATCCCCCCCTTCCCCCGCCAGAATCAGAAACACCCCTCCCCCTTATTATTATTTCTCTCTCTCTCTCTTTCTCTCTCGTCTCGGGAAGAGAACAAAACAAGCCTCGATCGCACTTTTGTTTTGCTTGAGTTTTATTGTCTTGTCTTTTTACTCTTGCTCTGACACACTCTTGGCCTCTAATTATCAGTTGTGGCGTGTGTAATACCATCCAAACCATCCCCGGTCACTCCGTCATCCAACACCGAAATCCCCCGTGCCCGCTTGTCTGCGGCGCAATAATCACTACGGATAGCACAGCTTGTCTTGTTGGTCATCTATATATCGGCCGACTGCCCGCGCCTCGCTCGCCTCACTCAACTCGACTCGACTCGACCCGACTCGATTCAACCCTCTCACAAAGGACGGGACAAGGAAGACGGGACGAAAAAGGCACAAGAAGAGATTAACCAGGTGGAATAGTTGGAATTGTAATTGGACTTGGAAGAACAGGAGCACGACTATCGACGTCCGGGCCGAAGCAATCCAACGAATCCCAGCAACGTCCAATCCAGCGCAAGCGCCCGTTCAAAAAGTCTTGGGTGCCCTTTACGACGTGCATTGCCAAAAAAAGGAAGGTGCAGCACGCACACGCCGACGCACAGCACCCAGCACCCAGCACCGAGCAGCTACCTTAGCACACCAAACAGCACACCAGCACAGCACAGCGCAGCAGGAAGAGAAGAAGAAGCGCCCGGTTTTCTTCTGCTTGGTCGACTGGAATTAATCGCAGATCTCCTTTTTTCTTCCAGCAGAGCAATCAATTCGCAGCAACATCAGCGTGGTCTCGCCCCTTTCCCGCCGCAGCACTTCTCGCTTCAATCCATCCGCACAACCTCGATTCGGATCGCTCTCTTGCAGCCCCCAGTCGGTCCTGCCCCCCAATTTTCGGGGAAACCTGAGTGATCGGTTTTTCCAAACCCGCTTCCAAACCGTCGAATTGTCTGCAACGCGCCACCGCTACACAACTCATCATGAGCACCGCCGTTGCAATGGCCCCTTCACCGGCTCCTCACGACAGGCCTTCTTTTGGCAACGACATCACCACATCCCCCAGCGCCCAGAGGTCAACACAGTCGATTCCTCCTCCACCACCCATGTCCGCAAACCCGAACGCGCCAGCGCCAGCGCCAGCACGCACTGGTAGCGGCAGCCCAAAGGGTGTAGGTGCCACTCCCACCGCTCACAAGTCCTCTCCACCCAGCGCGTAAGTTTCCCTTCCGACCCCCTTTTCCAGCTGTTGCGCACAAGACCTCTTCTCAGCCTTGGGTCTCTCTGTTGTTTCATTTGGGGCAACGTTACTAATCCATCCTGTCGCACGACGTACAGATCTCGAAGCAGAGAAGGCCCCAAAATCATCGTCAAGAAGGAGCCTGGATCGCCCGATTTGCCCACAGCGCGTCACCGGCCGAGGAAGCTCGATCTCTCCAAGAACACGACAAACATTGTCTCACCCGCCACAGGACGGCCCCTGACTGCCAGAGACGGCCTGGGCATCCAGGAAGTTGGTCTGGCCTGCCTGTCACCCGGCTTCGTAACGCAGGATCCCATCATGAAGGAGCAGTTGCAGCGCAGCATGAGCGTCAGGGAACACCAGAGGCAGATTATTGAGCAGAGGTTACAGCAGCAGTCAGCCAAGGGTGATGGACCTGGCGACAAGGACGGAGGCCAATTTACTGCAAAGACACCTGGTTTTGCTCGCAAGCGCGGGCCTCCGCCAGGTCTGAGTATCGTCGCGCCGTCGCACGAGCAGTTTGCGAATGAGCGTGTGATCCAATCCGCGCCACTGGGCCAGACTTTCACAGGGAGGCACAACCCGCACCCACTAACGCGACACATCACCAACCAGCCCTCGAACCTCGCGCGGAACTCGCACATTCACCACGTCCCAGCCCAGCAAACTAACAATCGCCTCCCGCCCATTGCCGATGTCTTTGGACAGAACCTTTCGGGACACCCAGAATCCAGCGGCCATGCGCTCTTTGCCAACCAGAACCGCGCTCCTCTCGCATCGCCACACCACCCGCCACCTCAGCAGCAAGCGCCCACTCCGGGCCGGCCGAGGGAATACAAGTCGGCCGAGGAAGCCCAGGTTGAGCTGGCAGGCGGCAGACCAGAACTTCTCCCCAAGTTAGTACACTACGCAGGCAACCAGCAGCAACCCCCAACACCACCGTCCCCGCACCCGCACCCGCAACAGCAGCACGCTAGAGATCCGAGATATGACGGGATACCGCAGTATGCTGACGCGAGCCGGAGCATCAGCAGCAACAATGTGATTCCGAGCCATGCGCCCGTGAAGAGGAGCCGGGCCGAGTACGAAGACGGCAGCCCGCCATTAGGGGGCAACGGGAGCAGACCTGCGCCGCATGCGCCGGGCTCGAGCAGGAGGACGGGGCCGTTTGGTGAGGGGAGGGACTCGCCTGATACGCAGAGGGCGAAGAGGGAAGAGTTTTTGAAGCTGTGCGAGAGGGCGTGGGACTTGTTTCACTCATGAAAGAAGCTTTAACATGAAAGCTTTTCTTGGGACATGTTTTATTTGCTATGTGATTATTATTATTACCTCTATGATTCTCATTTGGATCCTTTTGATATATCTGGGCTGGCAGGCTGGTTTATTGGGGTTTTGGAGCTTTTGTCTTTTTTGCGGGTTATTTTTTGGGGGGGAGAGACAAAGCTTTGGAATCTCTGTTTGATTATATGAGGAGGTGGAGGAGGAGGAAGAGGAAGAGGAGGGGGTGGTGGAAAGAAAACAAGTAAGAGGAGGGGGGAGGGTGACAAAATAACCGGGATGGATGGATGGTATGGTATAGGGTATGGTATGGAATGGATGGAAAGGGACTGGATGGGGCTGCTGGTTGGCGTATTTTTCTTGTTTTATTTTTGAAAGGGGGGGAAGGGTTATTATGGTTATTTATGGGGTGGTGGTGGTGGTGGTGGTGGTGGTTTTTCTAGTGTTGCAACTGAATGTTGAGGTCTTCTCTCTCTCTCTCTCTCTCTTTGGTTTACTTTGTTGCTGAACAATTGTGTTTTTTAAAAAATGGAATATTTATTGTTGAAAGATGTGGGTATTGCTGGTTGTGTTTTTGCTTTTGGGTTTTTGTTTTGGATTCTTTGCTGGTAACATGCTGTTGTCGGATTATCTCTTTTGTTGGTTTGTATGTTGGTTTATTCTGGTTAAGTGGAGGAGGGGAGGGGGTCAGTGAAGGGGAAAGGGGGTGGAAAGGGGGGTGGAAAGGGGGGATTTAATGATTATATGAAAGAAGCTATGGTTCAAGAGGGGGAGGGGTGTATGTGTGTGTATGGAAGGGGTACTACCTAGTTCAATCAACTCAACTAGTTACCTAGCATACCTTATATGTCCCGTCTATATATTATTGTTGTCATTCACACCTCTCTTTAGGGGGGCGGTCCTCAAGATATACCAGCAAGCACCCATCCATCATAGTGATCCTGTTTCTTTTCCAGTATACATCCTGTTCCAAACCCTCATCATTTCTGTGTCCTGACGTTAAGATGATGATGGTTATTCTCCGAAAAGAAAGAAAAAAAAACCAACACCGAAAGGGTGGAACGCAAGGATACGCTGAACGGTCGTGCTTTGACAACGCGGGTCTACCATGAAGATAACACCACCAACCAAAGGTAGGTATGTATCACAGTGTTGACATCCATCTCCACCTCCTCGGCATGTTGCTTTCTGGACACTCTTCGATTCCCCCCCCCCCCCCTCAAAAACGTACCAGCAGGTAGAGGTAGTATATCTTGAAGATACAATAAGGTACTAGCAGGTAAGGTACCTATGGAGCGGGTATGGCCAGATGATGAAGGGCAGCTAGCTACCTAAGTGGATAGATAGGTAGATGTGCTTGGTCGTCTCCTGACTGGAGAGGAAGATGTTTCACAGATTGTTACAAAGGTACATGCCTACCTACCATGAATGGATGGATATATAGGAAAAATCGGTTCGTTCGGCTGTGTACCCTACCTAGGTACATCAAGTGGCACGAGGTCTGTACTACTTACTCCACAAGAAGAGGTCGTGTTTGGGATGACGTCTGGGGTTACAAGAAGGGGGGATATAAATAGGTGTTGTTAGATTGAGGGCATGGATATACCGGGTGCCAGGTGGGCGGGTGCTGACAGGCAAAGGGTTCTCTGGTTTGTGAGACGTTGGTGGTTGTGTGCTGTGGGGGAGGTGGGTAGTTGTGTGCTGTGGGGGAGGTGGGTGGATGGCTTGGTGTGTTCAAGTTAAAAAGGGGGGTTGGGAATCACAGGTTTGGGGTGTTGAATGGTGATCTACCCATGGGATGAGATGGATGTTATTGTTATATGGTAGTTGATGCTATCGAGGGATCTGGCGGTGGGGAGTTATTCCGCTTGAAGGGTTGGTGTACCTATCGGGTGCGAGCAGAGGACGGGGTTCTAGGTTGTGAGACGTGGTTGTTGTGTGTGACAGGGGGTGGTCTACACCGCGAGAACCTAAGTAGGGAAGGGTAAAGATCTTGATGACGAAGTTATGCTGAGGATATAATGTAGATGTCATTGTGTTATGAAGCGATCCAGGGGTTGGGTATCGTGCAGTTTTGTCAACAGCTGGTGTTGTAATATGGGAACCAAAGCTACTAGGGATGGGGTTGAGAAGGTCTACAGAGGCCTAAACCACACTATCAACATCTGATACAGATTATCCTACAGCCCGCACAGAGGTGAGGATAGTGAAAGCAAGATCATGGTGTTGAGGCACGGCGGGTTATCCCGCAGCCCCTCAAGCAGAAGACGACAGCAACCCCTAATCACACCAAATAAAGAACCCCCTTCCCTAGGTATTTTCTATGTCTACTACCCCTGAACAAGAAACCCTTCCAGAAAACCCTTATCTTCTTCTTTTCCTCCTCTCTTTCTTCCCAGTCATTGATCATATCGCATCATGGCCACTAGATACCCCCGTTCCTGAACCGCACCTACCCATCTCCCACACCTTTCTTTCAACAAAGGAACAGAACAAACAAAAACAGCGGTTACTTATCTCTTACACACACTACCAGTCCCACAGTCCCCAAGGTACATACCTAACCTAGTCTAGGTACCCAATCCAATCCAATCCAATCCAATCCAAAGGAGGACATCCCGAACTTTTTCCTAAAGCGCCTTGTTGCTCCATCCATCCACGTGGTGTGTGTGGTGTTGAGTGTGTGAAAAAAAAGATGCCGACATCCGATCCGATAATCCGATTTCAAAAGCAAGCAACCAAACACCTCACCCAGCCCTTTTTAAATTCTCACACGATCGATCCCACAAAAAACGTCAGCCAAGATGTTGTCATTTCCTAGGACATGGCCACAGTTCCGGTTTTTTTTTTTTTTTACATACACTAATCACAACGGCAAGAACGGCAGTTTTGTGTTTTCGTCTTGGCATGGTTCTTTTGGTTTCTGCTGCAGCAAAGAAAGACGGAAGGTTGGCTGCCTCACTAGGAATGAATGTAAATGATAGTTGGGCTGGGGTGTGGGTGAGTAGGTAGGTTGATGTATTCACGCAGAGCTGTACACTATGTATCGGTTGTGTCGGCGTTTGGTGATTGTAGTGTATTGTATCGTGTATACATTATACTATACTATACTATACTATACTTTATTGCTTCTCAAAACGAACGCTTTGCCTAACCCTTTGGAATGTAATAACAACAACAACAACAACCCCGCCACCATATCAACGAACGAGAGAGGTATATATAGTAAGAACCAAACAAAAAAAAAATACGCCGCGCCACGCTTCGCTTTAAACACTCTTATATAAGTAGCCTGTGAGAAAAAAAATGCAATCTTTTCGCGCGCGTGTTAGTCTCCTCCCGGTCAAAACCTTCTTCTTCACCACCCCCATATCCCCGGCAACCTGTAAACAATCAACACCACCAAAACAACAGTCATCATCCAAATCATCTACCACTCTCTCATCTTGCCTGTCATGTCTCCATGTCTCTGTCTCCAACTCCTTCTTTTCACAATCTTCACCCTCCCAGCTCTCCCAATAGTAAAAAAAATAAAAAAATAGTATTCCCCTGCAACTTGCCCCTACTCAAACCATCTAACTACTCTATGAAAATAATAGTGTAGTTGAACCCCTCCGCCGCCGTGGGCCAGGTGTGTGTGTGTAGAAACCTCATCCCTCCCTTTAACCCCGGTTTTGCGCAGCGCAGAGAGAAAAACAAACGCAGAAAATAGCAGATCTGGCCACCCAAGTACCCCAGTGCTGAACAAACGAAAGAAAGAAAGAAAAGAAAAGAAAAGAACCAGCCCCCCACAAGAAAGTGAAAGTAGTGCTGTGAGAAAAAAAAAAGGGATAAGTTGCTAATATGATGTGATTGATGTGAAAGAAGTCATCCTTCGCCCGAACTCCGATGCTTTGCTTTGCCTTGCTTCGCCATCTTTCGGTCTTCGTCATTTCGCTTCGTGAAAATAGAATAAAAAGCTGCTTCAAGGGTGAATCTCGATGATGCAGTGCGGTTGAAGAGAAAAAGAACTAATAGGTATTTGATATGAATCCTCTGTGGAAAAAAACAAGAAGTGAAGAGAAAGAAAAGGTCTGCTTTTTGTTTTCGTTTCGTTTGCCCCGCCAGACGTGGTTCTCCTTCGGATAATGCTATTTTATACATAAACAACAACATCATTCCAATGTCGATCCAGCCTGACGGAGCTCGTGTTAAAGACCCTCTTCACCAGCCTTGCAGAGTTTTATCTCACGACCCCACTCGGACTTGAGGACTTGCGAGGCGGTGATTCTTCGAGACGGATTTGGGTCGAGGATGGAGTAAATCACATTCCTGCAGCGGGCCTAGATGGGGAAGGTTGGGTTAATGGACAGTTTTTGGAGAGCAGCGCGGTTCACGATCACACTTACCCTGTGCAACGACTCTATCGGGCCATAGCCCGCTTCGTCCCTACGTCCTTCGAGGTACCGATCATAAAACTCGTCCTCGTCCTTCTTGGCCAAACGCCAGAGGTGACGGCCAGTTCGCATCGCCATGTAGATGACACCGCAAGCCCAAACGTCCACAGCGCGGGCGTCAAACTCTCGGTCGATATACTCCTCTGGAGCAATGTAAGGAGCCGAGCCGCACAAGCCAGAAACCATGTGTGCGTCGTTCTCCCAGGCCATCCGGAAACACTCTCCGTTTCCAAAATCCGTAATCTTGAGTCCACCGTTGGTAGTAAGAAGCAAGTTTTCTGGCTTCAGATCGCGATGGGCAACACCCATCTCGTGCATGTATTCCACGCCACGCATCATCTGCTTGAAAAAGCAGTCCGCCTCCTGAACCTCGAGCTTGCCCGCCGCCAGGACGAGGGTATAAAGATCGCCACCGGCGCAAAACTCCATCACCTCACAATAATCGCCCTTTGAGTCCTTAACAAGATCCAGCGTGTGGATGACATTGGGATGGCGGAGAGACGAAGAAATGCAGAACTCGGCCGTAAGACGTTTGCTATACTTCTTTTCGGTCTCCTCTGGACGCCTGCGGAACTCCTTGACGGCAAACAGCTTCTCGCCCACACCATTCTCCATCTTCTTGTGGGAGATTCTCACGATGCCAAAGGCGCCGCGGCCCACCACCTCTTGACACTTGCCGTACTTCTCCACCAAGCCCCCGGCTCCGTTCGCTGCCTTCTTGTCCGAAGCCGAAGAGCTTCCTTCCTTTTCCCGCTTCAAATTGTCCACCCAGTTGTTGACGAGCGAGAGATCATTTTCCGGTGCCGCATACTGGGGTTCAGACTTCCGGCCGAGCAGCCCCTTGATCATGTCGGTTAACCTCTCCTGGCGACGCGACGACTTCAGGTGGTGCTCATGTCCTCCAGGAGGGTCCGGGAGGAGCATAAAGCGCTGCAGGTGGCCATCCTTGCCGTTTGTCATTTTTGACTTGTTCGTCGTCGCAGTGGTCGGGGCGGGCGATTTGTCCGACGCAATCGAACCCTTACGTTCCGGGGCCGAGGGCCTCGAGGGCGGCGGGGAAGTGTTGCTGGGCGTGCCGGTGCTGGGAGTGGGCTTGCCGTCGGTAGATGCAGTGCGCGAGGCAGCGTCTCTGGTCGAGAACATGCGCGTCAGGCGGTCTTTTACAGAGGCCTTCTCCACGGGTTTTGAGTGAGACTCAGTCGAACCGTTCAAGTTGGGAGACTTGGGCGGGATGTCGACCGACTTGATTGACGGGGCCTGGGAGGACCTCGTGGAGGGAGGCTTGGCATCGGCGGTGGATGTCATGTTTAGGTATGCGAGAAGAACGCTGGGCTCTGGGCTTTGGGCTCTGGGCTCTTGGAGACGGTGCTGTAGGAAAATGTTGGCGGTGGGTGCCGTAGTGCTGGAGCGGGCAAAGGATGTAAGCGAGTCGGGTGTTTCAGTCACTGCGCTTATGCAGAGCAAGCAACCAAAAGCAGCAGTGATAGTGGCGGCGAACGCGCCTTTCGTTGTGGTGGGCAAAGCCCGGGGCTATCCTGTTATAACGACCAAAACTGCCAAGGTTTGTTGTCGCTGCTGAGTTCTGTCGGGGACAGACGGGGAAAAGTCTGTGGGAGGTGGTAGGAGAAGAAGCGCGAGCGGAAAATCAAGAAGTCGGTTATGTGGAGTGCGCAAAAGTGGAGCTCGGGAGGCGAGTGAATCGCTGAAATGGGAGTTGCTCTTCTTGGGAGAGGAGGGTGGGGGTGTGTTTGGTTTTATTTGGTTTAGTAGTGGCCGAGGAAGAGCAGGGTGCCAGGTGATGACTTCTTGGTCAGGAGTGAATTGGACATGGTGAATTGGTCTAGTGATATGGAGGGCCGTTTGTGGGAGGGGAGAGGATTAGAGGTTGAAAAAGTGACACAGAGCCAGTTTCGGTTTGTTATTGGTTATGTAAGAGGGTTGAGGGCGAGGGTAAAATTTGTCGTGATTTTGGAAGCTTTTTCTTCCCTCTGGTTTTGGGGCTGGAAGTATAAGGTAAAAAGGGCTCGCCGGGTTGGACAGAGCGGGGGCAAAATGCCGTCGGCTGATCGTATCGAGGAGAGGAGTGTAGTGTGTGCAAGATGACGGAGATGCAGTTGGAGGGGTCCAGTCTCTTTCAAGCAGTCTTTGACAGACCGGAATGGCTGGATGGCTGGATGGCTGGCTGGCTGCACTGCCCTGGCCCTCTCCCAAGTCCGGGTTCTTCTCTTGTCTTTTGCCTTAGGGATAAGAGAATGGGCGCGAGACGTAGGCCTGAGGACAGGCAACGACCGGCCGTTGCTGAGAAGGAGATGGAAGGGCCAAACCAACACGGCCTGCTTGCTGATCGAAGCTCGCAGCCTTATACTTCCGAGACGTCAGCAAGCTGCAATCTTGCTGCACGGCAAGCTGCAACCCCTCTCTCCCTCGCTGCTGCTGCTGCGTGCGGGCGGTGAATCTGATCTGTCCAGTGAAAGGGAAACAGGAGGTAAAGTTGGCGGCGGCCCAACCGCTTTGGGACAGTTTCTCCTTCCAGATTTATTGATGTACTCTTGTACCTACCGTATGGCAGAAATTACCAGGGACGTCAATAAAGGGACGGAACGACCTCGTGGGATGGGGGAGAGTGGTACGTACCACAGCCTAGTTTAGGTCTACGGTCCCAGTACGTACCTTTTTTTTTTGAGCAATACTTTTCGGACCCCCCATTTCTACTTCCCGGACCCCCCGCCCACTTTTATTCTTATACTATTCCCTAACCCTTACCAACTTTTTTTTTTCTTTTACATACAATACACTACAATACACCTTATTTACCACTACCTATAACTAACCTTTACTTTTAAACTAAACCACTACTTTACAACTACCTTTTCTTCTTTATCTTCCACGCCACGCAACCACTAAAAATTCATTACGATATCGCTACTACGTAATTCTATAAAGCTTTATTTATATCTCAGTAATTTCCTATATTTAAATAACAATAAAAACTATAGAAAAGGTCGATAAATAAACTTATTTACAAATAACCGAATTACCCAAATCGCAAGCCAAGCCTTATAGCCAAAAAAATAACGTCAACCGCCTAATTATAATACCTCCGGCAGGCTATAAACTTTTTACTTACCACTATAACTTTCTTTAAAAAGCTAAAACAAACCTTTCGACTTAAGCCTATAATAATAAGTTCATAATTAAAAAGACTAAAAGTAAAAGGCATTATCCTAAGTTTAACCTTATAAAGGTAGATTTCGTATATATAAAGGATAAAGTATAAATTTCAAAGTTACTTATTAAAAAAGTTACCTTTATTATTAAAGTAAATTATAAATAAATAGTATATATTTAAACTTATATAAAAAATAAAATAAAATAGAACTTTACTTTTAAAACCTACCGCTATAATTATTGCCTTATTAAAATAAACTTTACCTCCTTTATTAAATTTAATAATACCTATAAAACCTTTATTACCGATTTTATTCGCGACCCTTTTAAAAGTACCTAATAACTTAAAACTACTTTAAAATATAATTTCCTTAATAATACCTTTAATAGGAAATAACTTAATAACGTTAAATTTATAATTTATAAATAATAACGTAATAATTATAATCCGTTTTAAACAATAATTAAAGAACTTAATAAACGTTATTATTAATTTATTAATAGTAAACTAAATATTATTTATAAGGTTCTTTAAACTAATAATAAATAAACTAAACCCCGTAGTATTTTTTAAAGCTATTTATTTAATATAAAGTAATAAAAGTAAAACTATTAAATTTAAATATATAATAATACTTATTAAATTAATAATAAGAAAATAATACTTTTTTAAGTTATTATGGTTAATAATATTAATAAGGCGATTTCGTTAAGCTTTAACTTTATTAATAATAAACAGGAAAAAGGCTTTAACTTTTTAATATAATCGATTAATATTATTAAATATAAGATTAACGCCCCCTCCCTTTAAATTACTATTACGGATTTCGACGCCGTAATAAAGTTATTAATTATTAAGGTCTACCTTAAAGCTTAGCCTTTAATTTATATCTTCTATATTAATAAAAATATTTATTTAAACGTATTTATTAAATAAAATAAAAAAGTAATAGTAAAGGTTAAAAAGTAAATCGCTCGGTAACGTAAAGCTTAAGGGTAATGTTAAAGAAAGCCGCCGGCCAAAAACCTTAACGGTAATAACCAGCAAATCGTTTAAACCCTAAATAATTTTATCAGCCTAAATAACGCCATTTTAACGCTCCTACCTAATAAAAAAGTCAAATATTTCTATTATAGCCTTTATAAACTTTAGCTTTACGTTATTTACGTACTTACCGCTAAAGGCCTTAATAATATTTAAAAACATTTAAAAGCTTTCTTTACTACTTAAAAAGATATTATCGTTTATATTAAATTTACTTACTTTCCTATTATCTAATAATAAGTAATTATTTATATATTATAATACCTTACCTTTAATTAACAAATAACCTTACCTATAAAGTCTATAAATCGTATATTTAAAAGTTTTATTATTACCAGGAAAAGTATAATAAAAGATATTTTCGACTATATATTTAATATAGTAACTATTATAAAAAAAAATATAAATAAAGTTAAATACTTTAAAAAGGATTATTTACAAAGGGATTTTATAAATATAAAGCTTTTAAATAAAACCTTTATAAAAATTACGTAAAAAGTATTTAATAATATAATATAATACTTACGTTAACTTTAAAAATATAAAGTATTTACTTACAATCCTTAACCCAATAAAATACTTATTTATATAAATAGATTTATTATTAATATAGGACTTTCCTATCTTTATAAAATCTATTAATTATAAAAAAATAATTAAATACTTAAGCTTAAGGATTTCTATCCTTTTTAATAATTAAAAAGGTTATTAATTAACAAGGACCGTTATTTATAGTACCAGGATTTTAACTATATAACGATACTTAAAAGCAGACTTAAAGGCTCTAATACCTTTACCCTTAATACTACCGTATTTAAATTAATAATACTACTAAACTTTAAAACTTAACTAATATATACCTCTATACCCCTAAATATACTAAAGTCTAACCTCTAACTTCCTAATACAATAGGTTTATAATAAAGTATAAGGTAAATAGCGTTTTAATAGAAAGTTATAAATTTAAAAGGTAATAATATAGCAAATACTATAAATATAACTATATTTCGACTAACTATAGTAAATAGTTTAAGCACTATTAAATAAGCTATTATTAAAGTAAACTAGAGATTTAAAGGTTCTAAAGGTATTAAAGGTAGTACCAGGCAATAAATACCTAAGGCTATATAACAGTAATTAATAACTTTAAATAATACGCCGGCTAATATACTTACGCTTAATTTAACAGCAATTACTAGAATATATACTAGTCAGGTAATTAAACTTAATACTAAGGCCCGATAAGCAATAAAAAGTAACGTATAATAGTTAGTTTAGTAGTTTAGTAGTGTAGAAATTAATATTATATACTATTATAATTAACAAAGGCTTCATTTTTAACGGCGGCAAGGTTATTTAACGGCAGTAAGGTAAGTGGTTACATAACGGCAAGCATATTGCACGGGACGGAAATATAGTAATTTACCTGCCAAATTACAGTGTTCATGTCGAGCATGTAATTAAGTGGGTCGGGGGGTCCGGGAAGTAGAAATGGGGGGTCCGAAAAGTATTGCTCTTTTTTTTTGGCTGTGAAATAAAGAAACAAGGAACCTGGAAGTGAGAGTTTGGGGTGGCGGGAAAAACCCATCAAACGCACAACAGCATTTTCTCGTGAATTCCACCCGACGTTATGTAATAATGGAAGCCCTACGATATCCGTTATCTCAGCCCTCAGACCTCTTTTCTTTGGGCATTGTGGCGCCTTCGGCGCTTTGTGCTTTACTCTGTGTGAAAATGCCTATACTTCGCACGGCCACGTACCTTAGTCCCTGTAAAATATAAAAGTAGACTCTATTACACTATAATTATATATATTAACTATCACGCTAACTATAATAAAATATTTAAAAGATATAACCCACAGAAAACCAAGGACGCCTAAAAAAAAGGTTTAAAAGTATTATTTAAAAATTAACCGAAGTACGTAAGCTTCCCTATATAAACCCGCGACTAAGCTAAAATAGCTGCCAGGGTACTAATTATAAAAAAAAATCGCAAAAATAGCAAATTTATATACTAAAGATAGTCTCGTCGAAAGGAATTTAATAATATAATTTTTATCTGGCTACAGTAGGTAGAAGTGGAAAATCTAGCCTTAAACGCTTATTTTTAATATACATAAGCTATATTACTCCCAGCTCCACGCTTAATTTTCCTACTTAAACTGCTCTAAATAGCACTAAATTTCGCAGGCAATTTCCTTTTATCGAGAAGAAACCTAGCAACTATTTTCCATCTAGTTACGACTATATTTTCGTTACGCCATTACGCCGATATTAAAATAAGCTTCTTACTAAATTAATAGTTTAATAAGGTCGACCAGTTTATTAACGATACTATCTGCAAGATTATAGATTATTAAAAGGCTAGGGAGGGTTAGATTAAGGTAGTACGACGCTTTATTTACGATAAACTCAATACCGTCCTTATCGCTACTATAGGGTTTGGAAAGTCGGCTGTTTTATACGCCGTTGGTAAATTAACTGAGAAAATCACTGTTTAGATTGTTCCGTTAACTAAGCTTAGTTAGGAATAGTACGATAAGATCGGTAGAAAAGTCGACGGCGCTAAACCGGTTTAAATCGACGGTAATACCTTTAAGCAGGTATATATCCCTAACCCTAATGTAAATAAAGCCCCTAAATTATAGCTAATAGTAATATTAAAACAACCAGATTTAAAATTAAATTCGTAATAGCGCTTTTATTTACATTTTAATAGGCCCTAAGCAAACTACTAACGCCAAGTTCAAAAAGGTACTTCGCACCCCCGAATTCCAAGCAAAAGTCGGCTTATTTACTATCGACAAGCTCTATATTATATTTAAATAGCGTATTTTTCGATAGGAATTTAGCTAACTTTATACTCTCCGGCTATTATTTCCGAATTTAGTACTATAGTTTAATTATACTATTACTTTTAATAAGGAGAACTAACCTTTTATTTTAAAGCATACCGGCTTTAACGTCTAGCGCCTTAGCTTTGTTTATACCTCCGTTAATCGCCCAGAGATCTCGATTACCGTCTTACCGCTTATTAAGAAGCATCTTACTAATTTTCGCCGCCTAGAGTTCCTTATCGAGGGTACGACTCTAAGTAATATTAATAATATCGAGAAGACTATTATTTATATTAACAGTAAACGTATATTTATTAACGCCCGCAAGATTCTCGTTGCCTATATATAAAAGAACGGTTTCTCTAAGGAAATAGCACGCAGAGTTATCCGCTAGTATAATTCCAATACTAAAGATACCAACAAAAATAACATATTTAAAGACTTCGCTAGTTAAACCGACTGCCGTATTATTATAGCCACAGTCTCTCTTAGTATGGGAATAGACCTCTCCGATATTACACACGTAGTACAATTCGGCTTACCCCTTAGTTCCAGTCTTTCAGATATCTGGCAGCGTTTTAAAAGAGCGATACGTAATCAAAAGGAGTATGCCAAATAAGGTTATTATTATAGGACTGCTTACTTCTTCGTACTGTATTAATACTTTAATTTCCTTCGTCGCCCTAATAGTATACTAGCTTTAAGAAAGAAGCCTCCCGTTAAGCGTACTGCCTACCACCGCTTCGCTCCCGCTGTACTAAGTCGCCTCTAGTATAGTATAGTTAACCGTAGTAACGACGAGATAAGCTAGGTAAGTAATATTAGTGAGGCTGGTAGTGTTAATTCCTAAGTAACTGCCGCTGCTTTAAATAGAAAGTACTAAGAAGAGGCTTAGCTTTTATAAGCCGAAGGCCTATAGGATTTTAACGAGAAAATTAGCTTCACTACCTTAGATATCACGTCGTATAAAAAGATAGAACCTACCCTCTGCGATTAACTTAATAGCGGCTACTTCCGTCGTTTTATTTTACAGTTTTTTTAAGAGCCCGATAACCCAAACCTTAAGTATAAGCAGCCCGTTAAGAAGGAATTCTACTGTAATAGTAAAGACTATAATTAATAGATACCAAAAGTAAAGCTCCCTTTTTTAAAGCCCCTCGATAAAGCTTAACAAAAGCCAGCGGCTAGATCTTTTAGTGCCGTTGCCCTAGGCTTTATTAAGAACTAGTACCTCAAATAAACATAGGCTCTAGTCCCTAAAGCCGCTTATGGCTTTAATATTCCTAAAGAAATATAAATAGAAAGTAAGATCCAGTATAGCCTCGCTAGACTATTTGCTAATACCAATTTTTATCGCAGAAAAGCACTTCCTTTCGATAACTATATTAACCTCGCTAATAAACTCCCGATTATTAAGAACTAGGAGCATTTCGACACTTACAGGTTAAATCTAGTAGCTTTTTACTAGGAAATTATCTAGCAAGTTTATAATAAATATAACACAGTCAAGAAAATAAAGGCGCCCCGCTTTCGAAAAGGGGCGAGTGGGGCTGGGACGGTAACTTCCGGTACTAATACTTAGGATGAATCTTGTAAGTATAGCGGCGTATACGGCGTTACTTCTGCTCCAAAACGACACAGTAATTAAAATAAAATTAGTAAATTAAGATTCCTAAATTACAGTTATTTTCAGTTACTTATAGTAGTTTATAATATGTATAAATATATACTTTATTTTTAATATAAAGCTTAAAATAAGGCTCCATTTAATAAATCCCCCTAAATAAAACAACCCCCTCAAAAATCATTACCATCGGCGCCCACATTTATATCCTATATATCCTCGTCGCCGTTAACTTAATAAAGTCACAAACCTTTAATATACTAATCAATATCGCCGTCATCATTCCCGGCTCCTACACCGGGCATAACACCAGTATCAGTCAGATCTTCGGGCTCAAGGACGGTAACGTTAAAATCATCAAACTTCAATAGCAGTATCTTTAATCCCGCACTAAAAACCTCGGGGGTATTATAAACGCCAGGTATTAAGCCGTTAACCTTGCGCCTAGTAGTACCCTCATTATACAATTTTATTGCGTAGGCAATAATATTTATTTTAGCCTTTCCAGTAAAGTAAAAGCCGAGTTGCTTACTATAAAATAGGCCCTCAACAGACTTTCGAATAGTAATAAGGTAGTTACCGTTAAGGGAAAGCTTAGTAAAGGTAGTATAAATATCGTGAGTAGAATTCTTATGGTATTTTAAATCAAACGTATATAAACCATTAACGTGCTCTAACAGAAGGTCTATAGATTTATATATACTACCTACAGTAATACAGCAAACCAAACCACCTTTAAAGATGGCATCGGCAAGTCCTGGTTATTTAGTAACGGCTAGGTAAGTAAGGTAAGTGAAATAAAATATCTTAGAGCCGTAGTTAGTAGCTTTACTACCCCAGAAAAGCATTAACAATATAAGGAGGACCGCCTAAATAGTACTATAATTACTAATTTAAATTACCTCATAAATAATAAGTAAATACTATATAATTTACAATAATCGGCAATAACTTCTAAACTTTACGTTAATTAGATTAGTATAATCAAGGTTATCCTTATCTTCGCTGTATTGACCACTTAAACTAAAAGGAGAGAAGACTTTATCGAATATTTTATCGAAAATACCGTATTCCCGATCAATCTCCTTAAGCCCTATAATTTCCAAAGCTTCCTTAACTCCTTCGACCGTATTAAATAGTCCTTAAAGAACCTCTTTATCTACAAGGTAGCTAATAACGTAAGTAAATATATAGGCAGAGTAAATATAAACTATAAAAGGGAGGTATTAATAGTACTTCAAGCTTTTCTTATTAATAGCAGCGCCACAAGAAAAAAAATAAACGCCATAAGAAATAGTAATAGAAGAGAGAGAACTATCGTCTATATCCTAAAATATTCTAATAAAGGAGTCGATTAAGGCGGTCTCGGTATAGAAAAAACCAGGTACAAATACTAACTATTTTCTCTACTCCTAAACTTTACTAGCCTCCAGTTAGGTATATACAATGCGGTAACAGAATAATATCGTTTTCTGATCGCCAAAGACAAATATAACTTTCTTAATAAAGTCCTTCCACTTAAGGCGCTCCTTAAAAATAGTTTCGTGTATTTTATAGACGCCGGCAATAATACCTTCATCCTTAAAGATTACGCCAAGTTAAACGTAAGGAGTCTTTTTAAATTTAACTTACTTAATAATAGGTAAACTAAGAAGCTTATCCCTTCTACTAGGTTAAAATATCTTTATAAAGGAGTGCTTAATAAACTAGCGTTAGGCTTTAGTGATAGCAAGGCAAACTGGTACAATATAGTCGGCTACTATTTAACGAGTGAAAAGAACCTTACAATTAAAATAACTCTGCTTCTAAAGGCCCATTAACTCCGGATTACTTACTAAAATAACTATAGTAAAGTTAACCATCTCGCTCTATTTACCACCAGCAAAATCCTAAACCGCATTTTTATAGTTGAAGTTATTATAATAAACGATGGTATTAGGATCGTAAGCAACTGCTTTAATATCTTCCTCTACTTACTTCGATATCTCGGTAAATATGCGGTTAACAGTAAAGTATAAACTGACTAAGCCTATATAATTCAGTGTCTCGATAACATAACAAGGAGTTCTATTAATATAAAAATAGAGAGTTAAAATATCCTTAAGGAAACTAGCTTTATTACGCACAAAGTATCCCATAATAGTACTAATAATAGTGTAGATCTGATTCTGGTAGTTAGGGTCGGTAATGACGTGGTCGAGATTATTACTATCGAACTAAAAGAAGGTTAGTTTCTGAGATAATATAGAATAAACACTAAATACTTACTTAATTTTATATAAACTACGATAGCAGTTTAACCAATATAGACGCCTTTTTTTAGAGAGTTGGCTAAATAAAACAAAGGCAGTTATTAAGCTAAGTAATATCGATAAGCTCGGCGATAGTTATTAGGTTTTTAGTTCTGTACTCTTAAAGGTTAAAGGCCTTAAAGTAA
The DNA here is from genome assembly GCA_030512305.1 of Cercophora samala. Lineage (NCBI taxonomy): Eukaryota > Fungi > Ascomycota > Sordariomycetes > Sordariales > Lasiosphaeriaceae > Cercophora > Cercophora samala. Next base: position 337,550 of record JAULSY010000004.1, on the reverse strand, counting down.
GGGGCTTTAGTAAGGACCTTAAGTTTATTACAAATAACGTTATCGACGTTTTTTTCAATATCCCGAATAATAAGCTTTTTGCTTTTTAACACTTGCTTAATAGGAGCTAAAGTACGAAAAATATAGGCGAATTGCCCGGCGCGCTTTAAGTTAAAGCACTACTCTATAATAAAAGACTCTAAACTAAAACTTTTCCCTTTATTTATAATCCTTTTACTATGCTAGTACGCTTTAGTGCCTTTAATAATATCAAACTCCTCCTCCTCCTCCTCCAGGGATTCTTCTTCCTTACTATTATTATCATCTAACTATTCTCCCTCTTCCTCGTCGCTATCCTCGTTATCGCCATCTTCCTTGTTATTATCGCTTATCTCTACCTATAGAGTTGCCTAGGGGGGAGGGAGTGGAGTAACCGAACGACGGTAAGGGGGAATGTAAGGAATACTGTTATAACGATAGGGAGTATTAACTAAACAAGTAGACGAGAGTTCGGAGGTTATAGAGGTCGCGCTTCGAATCGTAAGGCGAGGATATCGCAGCGCTGATAGAGGCGGTAGGCTATTAGCTTTAGATTCCGACATATTCTATAGGAAATATTAGTATCGATAAAATCAGCGTAATTAAGTAATTAATATTATACGATTTCGGCCTCTTAGCTATAAATCTGGTGGTTCGGCTTGATTTGGCGTAACGGTGACCCTGCCTGGCTTACGTAGTTCGGGCGATTTTCCAATATTGCTCTCAGACCAGCGGGAGCCGAATGTTTATCTACTAAAATCAAAAAATCCTATTGGCCAGAAAACAAGATGTGGGGCAGTGGGTCAATTACAGGTGGGCCGAAGGCCCAGTTTTCACTTTTGCAGGTAATATTCAAAGAGGCGGGAGCTGGTCTGAGAACTGAGATAAGATATCCGAACAGAAGGCTCAACGTCTTTATCTGAAAACATCCACGGGAGCCGAATGGCTGGGTCATTAGCTTGGCCGTGAGACTGACTGGCCGTGCTCCAGCTTGCTCCAGACCTTTTTTTTTTCCCGCCTCCTTTTTCGGCACAAAGATACATTCATCAAATTATCGAAGGAGCCAAAGAACTCCCTACATGCAGGTTGTGACGCCCTCCTTTTGGTTTATGCTGTGCTTCTCAGCCTGAGCCATGCTGCCAAAAGACAAGTCTAGAACCATGGTTGGATTTCCCTGTCCTGTCATTGGCTCTCTGGTTGGATCTTGCTGAAAACAAGAGGTTCGCTCTTGCTCTCTCTCAGTGAAATCCTAAAATCCAAACTGACCTCCACTGGGTCCATCTGTATTCATGCAAGGCACCTGCAGCCATTGCGATTTCGTAACTTCTTTGGGCGGCAAGAGTGGGAGAGGGCAGGCACGATTGAAAACATGAAATTTTGGCCTTCTCTCCACTTCACCCACACAACGAAATGCTTCTGTTGCGTTCTTTTTATACAACTCTGCATCTCATGACCGAGCAATTATCACGGGCCCATCAGTCAAAGTCGTAAAGCCAACTCACAAACCCGCACTTACACTCCCTAGTCACGGTCTTGGCACATCAACGTTCTCCTGTATCCACCCGATGATCCCCAAGAGGGACATCCGCACAGATTCGCCGGCCTTGGCACGCAGCTTGTTTCCACCAGCTCTCCATCAGAACCCCATGCCCCGGTGCCGGCCTCGATGGCGCCGTGGGCGGCCTCCCGGCTCTTTGTTCTGGCGAGGTGCGGGGGCACGGCCGGACGTGGAGGAAGTGACGGCCGAAGCGACCTTGTTGTTCCGGAATTTCCACCCCAGATTGGCTGGAAATTGGTCACATTTTCCAGTTACTCCCACCCTCCAGCCTCTCATTCCTCCATCTCTCCGCATAATTACATTGTCACCGCACAGCAGGATCCTTCCCTACGGAGGTTGGGGCCAAAAGTATTTGGACTCCCGCGTTAGCAGTCAATGTGCCAAGAATCCCAGCACTGTATGAAAGATCGGCTCGCACTTCGACCTTCAAGACCCGCCCTCAACTATATGCAACAGCAAGTATTTTCACCACTTTTTTTATACTATCCTGGGTTATATATACCTTTAGAAACATTTGACAAGCTTTATATTAAGGCCTTAGCGTGTTGGGGTGGAAGTGCGAGCATTTGGGAAACATTAGGGTTAGGGTGTACTGGCTATACTACACTGTGATGACCGGGATCCCTGCTAACATCTGAGTCCAAATACTTTTGGCCCCAACCTCCGTACATCAAACCATGGCTGGCGACCAGGCCCTGATGCAGGTGTGCCGTTGACGGACCACTGACCACTGGCTCAAGGGGACGCTGACAGCAGCTCTACAAGTTACGTACATGGAGCCGGCGTCTATGCTTTGCATGCTCTGGGCTGGCACGCTGGATAACCACATACAATAGTCGCCGTGTTGTGCAGACGGCCCTGCGACCTCTTCGCAGTATTGATCGCCCTATTCGAGCACCTGTCTATGAGGCATTTTCCAGTCTGCTTTTTCGTCGCATTCTCATGCTTCAGCAATTGTCAGCAATGGGTCAACCAATTGGCCAATTGGCCCAGTCACGAGAATCGCCATCTTTCTCACCCTCCCTTCCAAGCTTCACCACACCACACCTCCGCTTGAACATGATTTGTGTGTGGTGGCACAACCCCTCCACTCGGAGCTCTTCCGCTCGCCCAGCAAGGAACATCAGCATCCGATGCGGTTAAGGGACCTGATGTCGGTCTTCTTGGCCGCATGGAGGAGCTGTTGATGGAGATGGGGGTTGTCCCTTTGGTATCTCTTGTAGATCGGATCTACTTGTTGGACTACACAGCCTTATTCTATTTTCTTTTCTCTTTACCCGGTGCTTTGGGACACCAATTCTTGAGAACCCCATGACTGGTCTTGGCACGAAGCTTGGGGGGTCGATCCAAAAGGTCAAACACCACCGGCCGTCGGATGACCATGAGGGAACGAGTTTCACAGCAGCGTTGGGTTCGAGAGAAGCGACTATCAAACTTTGGGCCCACGGAGCACCTACACTCCAACCCTGGTTTAATTGTTAGCGCGGAACTTCCCCCACTTATTCTGGCCAATTGAGGAGCCAGGATTCGGATGGAAGAGGATCTCAAAGGCAAGCAAATGGAGCCAGAATTCCACCTTTTTTCACCTTCAAGTCCACACTTCACCTCAAAAATCCACTAATTCCACCGGGAATTCCATAGATCTGGAGCCTCAAAAGCAGTGTGTAGAACCACTGATTGGCTAGAAAGTCACTCGAAGTTCCACGCTAACAATTAAACCAGGGTTGGAGTGTACTCGACTGTTGGGCGATGCAGGTCAAGTCACCAGTCAGTGCGTTGTGAGCGAGGTTTGCCTTGCAAGCTTCAAACCTGAATTGGAGCTTGGGGGAGGGGCTGGAGGCTGAACTAACAGACGCAGCTAAAAGTGGCAGGAATATCACTACGGGGTATTCTGCGGTGTGCTCTTCACATGTGAATTCGAGCAGATTGAGTTTTCCAAGGAACGGGCAGAGAGAGAGTCCTCACCGCGACAATCCGGACGGACGTATTGTTGCTACACGTGGTCGACATACTCGCTGAAAAGACAATCCGAGAGAGGCCGGCCACGGTGATGCCCCCTTCCCCTTTTTCGCGCACACCGCAAGAAAGGGACTGCATGCGGGCTGGCTGGCAACAAAGCACTTGCATTTTCCCAAACACGCAACAGCACAAGGCCAGGCATAACGCAGTAGGTATGTACCGGAACTGTACAGATGCGTACATACATATGCCCAGAAACCCTCAACCGTCTTGGCATCTACCGCGGAAATCCAGGTCGACATCCGGTGGTGGTGGTGGTGGTGGTGGTGGTTGTGGCTTCGTGGGAATACATACATACACTAGACAACTCACTTTTGTCTACCGCATTTTTGAGAAATCGTGAACACAGCCAGTTAGCCAGCCCCCCCCTGCCAGTTCTTGTTCCCGCTTCCACTCAGTGTGGATTTCCGATCAAGACAAGCTTTCGCCAAGGCCAGTGGCGGCGCGAACGAGAAACGCCCAGTCGTGGCAACCTTGTCTTTTTGCTTGGCTCTTTTTTGATTTCTTTTTTTTTTTTTTTTTTTTTTTTTTTTTTTTTTATGCTGGTCAACGTCAGGTCAACCGAGGATTCGGGATGTTTGATGTTGGTGGATATGCAAACTGTTGTGCTTTCTGACTTTCAAAGTTGTTCCGCTAACGGAGTCGGGATTATCTTTTCAAAGGGCAACACCCGATGGGAAGCAGCGGTATAGGAGCGGGATGGATGGATGCCTTGTAACTGGTGAGGTGATGATGGGTTGAGGCTGTGATTCATGTTCAGTCATTCTGGGTGTGTTGACGTGTGATGGGGCTGGATGATGTGATTATGTCAGAGGCTTTTGATTAAAAGGTGTAGTAGTACCCGGGACTTTTGTGTGTGTGTGTGTGTGTAAGAGAGAGGCTTTTACAGTCATGGGTGTGTGGGGGGGATGATGGCAGTGGCAAGTGGCTGTGCTGCTTAAACATCCCCAACTGGTGAGAGCTTGGTCATCAGAAATATAACGACACATAAGGGTCTGTCAAAAGTCTCTCTCAGTCGGGAGTTCCGGTGTGGGTAGTGTAGGTTTATCAGTTTATGGGAGCTCCGGCTGTTGGGGTTCTGGTTCTGGTTCTGTCATGACAGGGTGAATATATCCTTCATTTTGATGAGAAGCTAAGTACCTACCACAATGGGGGAGCATCATGGTAATCTCAAACAAGTAAAAGAAACCAAGGAGGTGATATTTCAAAAGGTCAAGTCTGTCAAACTATCGAAATATCAAAACCACCACCACCATCACCACCACCACCTAGCCGCCTTTTACGTATGCATGAGACGGTTCCAACCCTACTCATTATAGCCAAAGACGCATTTAAACCAAATCAACTAGACAACTACCTTAACCAGCAACGTCAAGAGATCCAGCTTGACGTGAACCCCCTACCCCCCCCCCCCCAAAAAAAAAAGTCAATCCCAAAGACTTGAATAAAGAAGAAACACAACTCGCTTGGCTACAACTAACCACTTACACACACCCTCTGCCATGCATGGTATTACTGCTACTGTCGCTGCTTGAAGCCCATTCCAACCCTCGATACCCCCCCCCCCCCTCATTCTTTCAATTTCTTTTTCAGTGTAAAATATCCAGAGCCGCTCTTCTTTTCCGCTGTCTTTTGTAAACGTACCCAACAAACCCCCCATCCATTTCCCCCCTATCAAAACCATAAACACCAAACCATCACTCCGTCTTCCCTTCCGTCTCCTCCCCAACCTTCTCCCCCTCCCCATCCCCCCCATTTTCAGCAGCAGCCGCCGCCGCCTTCTCCCTCTCCGCATTCGCCGCCTTCTCCCTAGCAACAGCAACCTGCACCAACTCGGCAAACCCACTAATCACCCCCTGCTGCTGCCTCCTCTTCTCCTGAACTTTACCCATCAGCCCCCACAGCCCCTGCCCCTGTCCCTCCCCCGGTTTGTTCTCCTCCGGATCGTTAAACCTCGTCTTGTAAATCCTCGTCCCCGCATCCCCCTCCCTGTTCCTCACCGACTTGATCCTCTCCACCTCCTCGTCAAAAGCCCTATCGTAAATGTTAAAATCCGCCGCCGTCGGGCTGTCAGCTACAATCCCCAATCCACCACCACCTTCTCCCAAACCAGCGTCATCGCGGGTGCTGGAGAAGGTGTCCAGACCGCCGGTGCCGATGCCCAACAGGAGAGGCTGGGGGGGTGTTGACGGCGGGATGAGGTGCGGGGGAGGGGACTGGAGGAATTGCTGGCGCTCTCGCAGGATGGTGGCCGCAAAGTCGGCCGTGTCGGAGGGGCGGGGGGAGTGGTGGTATGGTGACCCCGGCGGTTTGGGATTCGTAGAGAGCAGTGATTTGAACTTTCGGATCGCCTTCATTACGCAAATGAGGTGGGACATTCTGCGGGTGAAAGCATGGTTTACTTCCAGGGGATTAGGCGGGTCGACGAGGTCGGTGCAGTTTTCTTCTGTGGGGAGGAGGGGGTCGGCGCCGTTTCTGGTGACCCAGGGGTGATTCTTGCTGTGTTAGCTTGGGGGGGACAGACAAGAAGAAACAAAGGTGAAGGGGGGGAAACATACTCGAAGTTCCTCCATCGTGATCCTCTTTGCCGGGTCCTTCTCCATTAACCCCCCCATCAAATCGACAAACTGCGGGTTTTCCCCCTCGGGGATAAACGGCGCTTCCGTCCGGATGGCTTCGTACATCTCCAACACGCCAAACTTTTCGAACGGGATTTTGCCGTAGCGGAGACAGTACAGTGACACGCCCATAGACCAGATATCAGCTGCTTTGCCCGAGACGTCACCGTGCTTGGCCACACAAAGCTCAGGAGGCAAAAAGGCAGGTGACCCGGCGCTCTTGGCCGTTTTCATGTCGGTGGACTGCTCAAACATCTCCGAGACGCCAAAGTCGACAATCTTGAGAACGTCGTCCTCGTTGAGAAGCAAGTTGTCAGGCTTGATATCCCGGTGGACTACACCCTGGGAGTGCACTTTTCACACATGTCAACCGTGATGTTCACACTGAGGATGGCGAACAAGACTCACGGTATTCAACGCCCAGGATCAAATCCCTGAACCAATGTCTACACTGCTCCTCGTCGATAGGCCTGGCTGACTCACCCAGACCAACTTTCATGACGACGCCCTTCTTGCACATCTCTAGCACCATGTAGAGAGTGTCTTCCTCAGGGTCGTCGAGGACTTCAATCAGCTGGACTAGGTTAGGGTGGTTGAGCTTCTTCATGACGGCAATCTCTTCGCGGATGAGAAAGAGGGGGTCCTGCGCTTCCTTTGCTCGCTGGTCTGTCAACCGGGCAACAGGGAGATCAGGAGCGCCAAAGGGAGCCCGGGAGGGGAAACGGCCGAGTGATCTGGGGCCATGGCGGAGGATGTTGGATTGGATGCGTTTGCGGAGACGAGCTTTGGAGAAGGCTTTCACGGCCTGTGGGAGGTGTTAGGACATGTGAGATAAGACGGCCATGATTTATCAAAACAGGGGGTTAAGCGGGGTCAACTACAAATTCTTTGCCAAACTGATCGGTAGCGAGGTGAACAGCGCCATAGGAACCGCGGCCAATCTCCTCCTTTATGATGTACTGGTTGACGCGGAAGTGAGAGCGGCCGTCGGAATCGTCACTGGTGTACTCTGAATGAGCGTTGAGCGTCTCCTTGATCTCACGATGGACCGAGGGGGTTCTTTTGTGGTGTCTCATAGGGCTCTGGAAGTGCTGCACGTGAGGGGGCGCAGAGCGAGGATGTAACAGCTCTGGCTTATCAAAGCTGCTGTCGGGGTGGTGATCGCCAGCGAATTCCACGGATATGTCTGGCGAGGCTAAGCCCCGGGGCACTGCCGCCGGGTCGTGTTGTGCGTCTGGAGTGCCGGCCATTGGCCCCAAGCTGAATTCTCTCGTGTCGTTGCCGTCCATTCGAGGTCGCAGTGGCAGCGTGTAAGTTGCTGCTCGCTGGGGAGGTGGGAAAGTCTCTTCGTCGGCCATTTTTGTTTTCTGGGGTATGTCTCCTCTAATATGGCTGCTGCAGATCGATAAATGACAAGGGGAAAATTCAAGGAAAATGGGAGTGGCCGGGGGGTTGGAAAGGGAAAGAAGGTGCCGCTTTGGCCGGCCGAGAGTTCGACAGACAAGAACCCTTGGGAAGTGTTTTGTCTTGGGGTGATGCTCTGATGATAGTCCAGTCCAACCACCAACCAAAGTGCCGCTTTGATGAATCGAGGTTTTCTTCGTTCCTCCACCTATGCAAGGCCGTCTTCACACAAAAGAGTCTTGAGCGACAACGGAGCAGGGTAACACTGAAACTCTGCAACAAAGGTGTCGGCCAACAACAACGACAACAACTTGATGAGACGAGGCTCTGGCTCGGCCTCATAGGGCAGAGCTGAAGAGGGAGGGGCCCCCTAAATTGACAAGTGCCCCTCTCTACCCCCACCACCCCGCTCTTCCCTGCAACCGACACTGTCCCATCCCGCCCAGGAGCCTCACTGCGTCATTGGGTCCATACTGTGCAGCTCGGGAACAGGCCAATCCGTTTGTTTGTGTTTCTCAGGTTCATTTCGGCTCGTTGAACCCGATTGACGCTGTCGACCTGTTGAGAAACCAATGAAGAATTAATTCAAAACGAAGTGACCAAGTGACGGGAAAGAGGGCGACCAGCTTACCAGAACGGGAACCGCTGGACTGGTTCGTCGGATTGTGGTCTGTGTTGCCGCCAAGACGCCTGCAAATCACCCCGGTCCCGGTGCGGACCCCGTACCTACGCGGTAAGGAGGTCAACCGCAGGCGGGTCACCGAAGCCCGACACTTCGGATCATCAACGGAAACTACCGAGCATCAACTTGTCCATAATTACCATCTGTCGCAAAGCCCGTAACAACAGCACCTCAACACCTCACCACCTGATACCCAAGCCGATTCTACCCGCAAACCCAGCGATCAAGCAACCAGCTTCACCACCAAACCCCCGACCATCACCGCCGTCGCGCGCCCCTATCACCTCCCTCCCATCCTCCACTCAATCCGGCGCGCGACCCGGCCGGTCCAGTCCTCACAATGGTCGTCTACTCCTTCTACATCTTTGACCGGCACAGTACATCCCCCCTTTCCCCCCCACAACAACCCCTTAAACAACAGCATGATAGCTAACTCCATCCCCCCCCCCCAGCGGAATGCATCTACTCCAAATCCTGGCTCCCCCCCCCCTCCGTCTCCTCCCACGACCCCCTAACAAACCCCCCCACCCACCCACAACACCAACAACCCCCACCACACCAACCACAACAACCCCCCCAATCGACCACCACCACCACCCTCACCCTCACCCAAAAGCAATCCTCCGACAACGCCAAGCTCCTCTTCGGCACCGTCTTCTCCCTCCGCAACATGGTCCGCAAGCTCGGCGGGCCCGACGACGCCTTCATATCCTACCGCACCGCCCAGTACAAGCTCCACTACTACGAGACGGCCTCCTCCCTCCGGTTCGTCATGCTGACCGACGTTTCCACCCTCAGCATGAGGAACGTGCTGCACCAGATCTACATCAACCTCTGGGTCGAGTACGTGGTCAAGAACCCGCTCAGCCCGGTCGAGCACAAGGGCGGGGAGGGGGTGAGGAACGAGCTGTTTGAGCTGGGGCTGGATCAGTTTGTTAGGGGGTTGATGTGAGCGGAGGCCGGGGGGAGAAATATGGGGTTTGGAATGATGGAAAGGAGTTAAACAAGTCGCGCCAAGGGAAGGAGGAAAGATCCAGAGAGAGGGGAGTATGGTTTGTTGTTCAAGTGGGATATGATTATTGACATAAAGAGTGGTGGTGGTGGTATGCTCGTCGGTTCAACAGCAAGAGAAAACAACATCTTTTTTCCCGCACATTCAGAACCACGAGTTCATGTCAAAAACAGCAAGCCATAATACCATAAAAAACACCACGGGCAAAAGTCGGAGAAAGAACTCTAGCTACTTGATGTAACAAAATAATAACATTAACAAACCATCAAGAACGACGGTTAAAGAAGGCACGGCTGATTGACTTCGAAGAAGCAGAAACTGCCTTGTAAATGACCATCCATATACCTAACTCAATACTGCCTATCCTTTCTATATAGGGTATAACCTCTCCCTCCTCCCTCCTCCCACATACATGTATCTTACACTCACTACTAACCCACTCCCATGCTTTGCTCTTATTGCCATGCCAAAATATCAAGACCAAAAAAAAAAGATTAATGATTTTTAACAAAAAACTTCCCATCCCAGTAAACGCCCTCCCTCCATGTGTATGTGTGTGTGTGTTATGTTGCCATTTATGCCCCTCTATATACGATGATGTTATATACCCCCCCAACCTCCTTTTCCCTCCTCCCTCCCCATATTATATCAAAACACTTTCCATGTCGTCCCCAACCAAAAATCAATCAGTAAACCCACCCACCATAAAGCCCCCCCTATACTGACTGAGCATCTCCCTCAACTTCTCCTCCTCATCCATACTCTGATTCGACGGGGTAGACCTATGCCCCCTGGTGCTATTGCTCGTGCTGGTGCTGCTGCTGTGTGTGATGGTAGTCGTAGTAATGGTGGTGTTGGTCTTGGTGGTAGCAGTTGCGACGCTAATGTTGTTGTAGTTCTTGATGTGGAGTTCAGCCATGGTAGGCAGCAACTCGTCCGGTCCGGGTGTCTCAACCTCCGACACTGGGTCAAGCGTATCGGTCGGTGACTCGACACCTCCAAAACCCGCCATCATCGCAGGAGGGGGAGGGGGAGGGGGGTAGTCAGGCGCAGCGGTCAGCATTGTGCTACCCACGCCAACGTGGCCGATGAGGGAGTATGACGGTGTTGGTGGAGGCTCGTCGCGGCATTCCTTGTCCAGAGCGGAGGAGCGGACGGTCTTCCTACGGATGAGGGGAGGTGGCCTGTGTTTCTCCTTCTTGGGGGTGTCGACAACGGGGGCGACGGTGGCGGCGGGGGTCGAGTTCGGGTCAGGGCTAGACTGCAAGAGGAATGTCCCGTCGTGCGTGACTGCCTCGCCTACAGGGCTGGCAACCGCAGGTGGAGGAGCAAGGCTGTCGTCCAGGTCAAGAGCTCCCATGTCAAACTCGAGGTCAAGGAGGGTTGGCCACTCGCTTGTGCCAGTGGGGCCAGCATTGAACCCACCGCCAGCTTGTCCCACATCGATAGGGGTGGAGGATGGTGACTCGAAATCAAAGACTTGGCCGGATGACGCCTCGAGAAGCTCGCGGTTGCGCTCGATATAGTCGTCCAGCTGCCTGAACTGCTTCTCCAAGATAACCCACAAAGCGGTTTCCTGCACGTCGGGTTGCATAGCAGCCTGCTTGTCCTTGTCCTCCTTCTTGTCCTTGTGCTTTTTGTCCTTGCCCATATGGAGATGGCTCGTTTTGGCATTGGCTGGTCGTGGCCCTGGACGGAGACCCTTGAGAACATTCTTCCAAATGTCTGCCCGTTCCTTGGGAGTGAAGGGGAAGTCAATGATGGTCCTGTTGATCTTCATGCTGTCGACCAAGAACCCAAAGCTGTTGAGATTGAGGTTGTTGTCTTGGCAGTCGAGGACCATCAGTGTGTTGTTTCTCTTCAAGGACTGGCCCAAAGTGCCGGCGTCGTCGTGAAGGTTCTGGTTCCGAATCCGCAAGTGGGTCATCGTCTTGTTGTGCTCAAGACCGCTCAAACTACGACCGAATCCCTTGGTCAGCTGTCCATCATCAAGTCTGCCTGAAAAGCCAGACAAATCAAGACACCGGATGGAAGTGTTGCGTGCGAACAAGTCGTGCAACGCGCTGACCATTTCAGAACTGCAAACGCCAGTAGGAGAAGGGGCGGGTGCTGTGCCGGCCATGTTTAGGACGGTGAGATACTTGGTTTCGGTCAAGGCGTAGATCAGAGCGAGGTAGTTATCCTCGTCCTGGAACTCAACCATTTCCATGTCCAGACCAGCAGGCCCCTTGTTCTCCCGAATGACCGCTGCCAATTCCCCAACACCGTTTTCGATGGGATTATTGCTCAGTCCGATATGTAGGCCGTGGTCCTTGCCAACGGCATCGAACAATGCTGCAGCTTTGAACCCTGTGATACCGCATTGCTTGAGGACAAGCCGGCGGAAAGCGGAAAATCCCCTGTGATCCAACTTCCAGCTTCTGGCCATCAAGAAGCGCTGTAGGTCCATCAAGGTGTCGTCATTAATAAACCACCCAGTGATATCGACCGACTCAAGCCACTGGAGGCTCTCCAGGATCTCAAACGGCAATAGCGGGCCCTCATCCGAACTGTCTCCCAGAATGCTGCCACAGAGGTTGAGCTCTCGAATCTCGGGAAGTTGCCGCAGGAGATCAGGCAGAATGTACGCAGGCAACCGGCCGTGATTACCCGCAACTGTCAACGACTCCAGAGGAAGAGGGCGTTCCATCAAGGGGTCAATAACGATCCTCCGCACTCCCATGTCGTCCAAGCCACAAGCTGAAATATCCAGGGCTCGGATGGTACCCGTGTCCATGGTCTCGGCAAGATTGCTGATATCATGCTCGGAGAGGTGGTTATGGGCCAAGATCAAGCGGTTGCACTTGGAAATACCGGTCTTGAGGAGGTGGAGGATGGGCGTAAGGAACTGGAGGGTCGGAAATTGGCTGTCGGCCGACTTGCCCTTGTTTAGCTCGTAGGTGCAGTTGGTGAAATCGATCTGCCGAATCGTCTCCGAACAGTAAGCCAGAGCATGGAACTCCTGGTGCAGTACGGGGCAGGTTTTCAACAGCAGCACTTCGTCGTTTGTGAGTTTGATGCCTGTGATATCGTGAGCTGATTGTGAACAGAGACGACTCAGCTCGATAACTTACAAGTCCGGCTTAGGTAGGCAACATTGATGCCCCCGCCCAGGTTGTCATTAGCTCCATGCAGCATCGTCAAGTCCACATCCTTGAAAGACAACGAGTTGAAATAGTCGTTATACCTGAGTGCCCTGAGAACAGCCAGAAGTTGAATACCGGTGTATATGCCTCCATGCCTCGGCGGGAGGAGTCGGAACTCGGGTGCATGCCGACTCTTCCAGTTGATCTCCCACTCGACCGGCGCACAACGGTACCCGGCGATATGAGCGTCTAGAGTGCGCTTGATGGCACCATAGTCTTCCCGTGAGACTAGGTATTGGGGGTTTCGAAGCCCTGAGACGGAGAAGATCTCCAAGTTTTGCCAAAGCTGAGGCCAGTTGGGCTTGATAAAGCGGTCGGCAGTACCGAGAATACGAATGATATGCCGGTAGTAGCGGCTGGCAAGTTCGAGTGTCACTGGAGTCTTGAACGGATCACTAGGGGTAGACGTCAGTTAAACTGTCAACGGGATAAGTTTGTCGATCATGGACATACCGGAACGAGATATTAAACCTCTCCTCGTGAAAGGACCAATCCCCTACCACAGAGTTCAACGTGACTAGGCCAAACGTTTTGTGCTTGCAGGTTGATCCAGCCTTTCCTCGCTGGACTTCGGCGAGATAGCAGAGATAAGTGCCAATGACCAGATAGTACGCCGAGCCCTCCTGAGACTTCTTGGACGCATCTTCCATCTTTGGCATGTACTCCTTTCTGGTATTTCCTCGTGGAATTACTGGGAATATCTCCAGCTCCTTGTTTGCGAATATTGGCTCCTCCAACATCTGGATCTTTTGCATGAGTGCCTTGACATCATCAGTCCTGTTCGTAGATCCAGTGTCGTCCTGTTCCTTTGTCCCTATCACCCGCGTGATGCTCTCGAGCATTTTCTGTTGTTCCCGTGGTAAGCTGAAGAAGAATTCAGACCGGTAAAATGACTGGCCACCAAATCCCTTCCACCACACCTCGATGCCAAACGATGGCTTGATGCTTTCCGAATAGAAGGCTGCCACGACAGTCGATATAGGGATGGCGAGAGCAGGATCCGGGGGGGAACCATGGTGGGCTTTCTCGCCTTCGATGGCCAAGGATGGAAATAGTGCCGCGGCATCAGCACGGCTTTTCATTTTGAGAAGATAGTCCGTTGTGACCACCAGGTATGGGGTCTTGGTCTTCAAAAGGCTTGTATCCGGTTCCAACGCACATCCTCCCTCTACCCTCTGAGTTTTCCAATCGAAGGAGCATGACGATGAGCTGGGGGTGAGGCTCGGGGCATCTGTTGTGGTGAACGATAGCCGACTGTGAAGACTCTGGACGTGATCCTCGGAAATGCCTGAGCTCCGTCGACTGAAACCATCCACTGGGGACGCTGAATATGGTCGTGATTTGGATAATTTCCTCACATGACCCCTGAACGCAGAATCCGGTGTACCATCTCGATCTCTGTTGCTGTTACTCATGGAGCGCCATGGCCGGCCTTTGATCGAGTTAAGAGAGAAGCTTCTTCGATGTTCGCCGTGTGAACTCGTGGGGGAACCCGGGGTCGTGGGAGTGTAGACTGCTTCGGACCCATCCGGCTCAGTCATGGTTAGAGAAACGCCTGACCTCGTCCTTCTCTGGGTTTGAGCGTGTTTGGATGGTGGCCTCGACATGTTGGGCTCTGAATCCAAAGTCGATGTTGGATGTTGGGATTGTTAGAAGGCAGCGCTCGTGTGCGCGCTTTTCACAGTGAAAACCTTGACAAGGGCCTGCAATAGAATTGTAGGATTATGCAGTTGTTGTCTTGATCTGGGAGCAATCTTTGTCTGTTGAAACAGGAGCAGGCCGGTGAAAGATATGCGAACAGGCGAGAACAAGCTAGACTGGGGGTTGCGAGAAGCGAGACAGAATGCTGGACCCTTGATTTTCCTATTGGGAGGGTATCGGGTGCGAGACAATGTTTCGGGTATCGAATTGGGTCGAAAAGAGCACTGGGGGTCGAGATGGCCGAGCCGGCTCACGAAGAAGGGAAGCGGAGGTTGACAGGATGGATATCCAAGGTAGCGAGGTGAGATATGGTTGAGTCTCTCAACATGTTTGGCGGAGCCCCCGTCCCGGAACGCGGAGCTGTCAAAGCCTCCACCTAACGGCCGTGAAATTTCGGCAGGTCCTGAAAGCCGTAAACAGCAAATCCAAAATGATATCCAACTCTTAGGGCCGAGAGCCGAATGTGATCTCGAGGCAGGCTCTGGCGACGTCACGGCTGGCGTAGATCAGATGATTCGAGACAGGGACTGTGGACGCGGACCCCTGGGTGACGATGAGGGAAGGGCCTGTTGAAGAAAAAAGAAGAAGAAGAAGATACAACAAGGAGGAGTTGGGCTCAAGGGCACATGAAAGAGCTAGCAAGAGAAGTTCGATTCAGGTTGGGTAGGTAGGACTCATAGGTAGGACGGCAGACAAGACAGACATAGGAGAAAAATGAGATGCAGGAAAACAAAGTGCCATTTCCCAGCAGAGCACGGTCCAGTGGTCCAATGGCGAGAAGCGTCCATCTGGGCATCCCCCTCGTTTCCGACCCTGAGTGTGAGCTTTGTTCCCACCCCTCCTTCGATTTCCATCGATCCCAGCGCAGGAAATCAGGGCGGAGACGTGGTGAATTGCCAGGCATTTGCTGTCTCGATGTAGGATGATGTTATCATACCGGTTTTGGGAACAGTCTGGCCAATGGCAGCGGGCCGGGACATGGTCTCCCGACAGGGGCCTGCTGCCAATCGGTGCTGTCAGTGGACCGTCAGTGGAGGAGGGGGGGGGAGCATGGGGAGCTCAGCTGTTGGCTTTCGTGTTGCTGGCTGGCTGCTCCCGGCGGCCAGTCGTGCCAGTCGAGGGACCGGATGAACCCCCGGCGATCAGTCCTGTCGAAATAGGGTGGACATTACGCCTAGCTACTCATGTCGCTCGCGAAAAGAATCGAGATGAGGTGCAGATTGGTGGTGGATTACGAAGTAACCGCTTCCAACAAACAAAACAACAGTTCTGGACTCCCATCACTGTCGGGTGGCCGGGCACCAGTGCTGGCCCGGTCATTGCATAAAAAGGCGCCGGTCGGGTTGTTAGTCTTGCACTGGCGCCAGCTTGGCTATATAACTTCGACAACGTGGAAGACGAGACAGAGAAGCAGTGAAACAGCAAGCAAGAAGAGATGTCGAATCAGACGAGCCTGTAGCCGAGAGGGGACAACCATCTTGATCAGTTCAGAACACAACTTCAGCTGATGGGATGGCCGGAATTCTCCTTGTGAATTCGGGGCTGACGGGTGAGAGCGGGGCCGCTGGCTGTTCAACCCGTGGCGTGAGCTTTTCGCGTGTGGCTTGCGCCGGTGCCAAGATGGAAGAAAAAGGTCTGGATTCCAGAACCCCTAACGACGGATGACAAAGCCGAAATCTCCCCCTGGGCCTTCCCCGTTTCAGTTTTAAATGCAGTCAACCCCCCAGCAATCTTAACAATGACCCCAAAACCATGCCATGCCCTGGTGATCTTTTTTTTGTGTGCTGTGATTGTGCTTCCGCAACACCATCTCGGCCATCAATCCAGGGATTCCCCAGAAGGCACATGTTGTGTGTGTGTAGCCGCCTGCCTGGCCTCTGGCCTCTGGCCTCTTGTTGGTCTGGCTCTCACCGTCACCCCGCCGTTAGGGGGAGGGGCAAAAAAAGGGGGCAGCAACGGTTATCAGCAACGGGTCTTTGAACAGAACGAACGAACGAACGAACGACTGATGGCTTGCAGATCGAACGAGCAACACATGGACCTGATGATACTAAAGAGACCTTCGACGTGTACACTACATCCGCTACACTACAGACAACACAGACAGCTTGGCGTGGTGATGGGTTTTGAATAGGGTCTTCCTCGCAAGGCTGCATAATGGTAATCTCGTTGAACTGCTTCAACTTTATCAAGCAAACCCGGTGCCCATTGACCGCTCTTCGGACGATGACTTCATTGTCCCCCGCGAACATCTACTTGATGCCTGCACCACCACGGTAGTCGCTGTTAAGGCTAACGGCGACAAGTGCTAGCTGACAGGCGCAGTGCGGGGTTGAGAAGCTAACAGGCAAGACTTGCCGACCTGTGTGGAGTGGGTGGTGGTTGATGAAACAGCTCCCGTTTCATCGTCGAATTCCGTCCCGCTGGCAAAGACTTCACCCCGCCATGATTGGCCACGCCCATGTCCCGCTCACATGTTTCCCTCCTACGAGATTGTTGTTTGTCCTACGGAATGCATTTCCGGGATGCTATTCTTCTCAACATTGTTGGGTTGCCATCGCGGCCCGCCACAAAGTCCCTCATCATCGGCAGGGGTTGCGGTGAGCTCGTGAATACGAAGAGTGGTGGTGGCCAAGCTGTGTGGCCGACGAGCCACCGACAAGAGCCCGATATCAGAGCATCAGAGGACTATCACGTCTATCTATGTCAGGAAGGTATATTTGGCCTGCTCAAAGAGGAAACAACTAAGCAAAAAAAACGTTCGCTTCCGAATATATTTGGTTTGATATGCAATGATAGGCACATTCGGTAGGTCATCATTGTAAGAACTCTCTCTATATGGCGGCCGAGCTCGGGGTGTCGACGCCGCCGTCATGCGTAGTCAGCTGGGGAGGGGGGCCAAACGGTGACACAGCATCGCTAGCAGAGAGGCACAGGAAGGAAACAACAAAAGAGCGGTAGCTGTTGGTCTCTTTATCAACGCATTGTGGGAGGCTTCGGTCTGTGACGCTGGCGCCGAGTAGCTTCAAAGAAGCCACGGGGGCTGTAACAAGTGAACAATCAAGATTGCCGCCGTGTCTTTGATAGACGGTCAGTCTTGGGCTGGTGGTTTGCGATATTATTTTAACAATGCCTTTGGGGCAGGAATGCAGTGATATGTTCCCGAGAAGCGCCTTGCTTGGCTCGAGCTTCGTTTCATGTCAAGGGGGTCTCTTAAGCGATTGGTGAGCCTCTTCGTAGTGCTTTACGGCCTGTCCAATCCGCCCTCTGAGCCAACCCATCAGCCTGAATCGGGAGGGATTTGCCCATCATTCGCATCCCCCTGCCCCACCAGGAGCACCCTAGGTCTCTGAACAAAACCACCCTCTACCCGCTGGGCAGAGACCTACCCCTCCAGAATACTTCTGGATAGTGCGAGTAGTTGACACTACCTACCTGACCATATCTCGACGGCGCCGGTCCTGCCTGTCTCTTCGATTCTCTTTTTTTTGTTTGTATACGCATACGCATTCATTCACCGGCATCATCCCGGAGGAAGGGAAAATAGAGTTGGAACGTTTATCGGATTTGGGCCAAAAAAAGAGGGACAGTCGCACAAGGCATTCATTTCAACAACTGCTACTCCGGCACACCCGTCGGGGGGGAATTCCTCTCATACCTTACTTTATCATCACCCTGCAGCCGCTTCTGCAGCGCGCCGGACTGCCTCAACCATCACCCCTTTCGACTGCCACGCACATTGCTGCCCACCAAGGCACACCCCTGCGCCGCTAGGAAAACTCTAAACCGGAATTCATGCCGTCGTCGGTCTGACAAAAGGGAAAATCAAAAGGCTCCGCCGTTGCGATGGCAATGTTGGCTTCCAAGTCGACATTTCCGCCTTCGCTGGGCTCGCAGCCGTCGGCCATGATGGTGAACACGCCCCAGACCACCGCCTACCCCTCCTCCCGACGCGCCCCCGTCGTTCAGATGGCCACTCAAAACTACCAAAGCCCGACCGAGTCCGAGTTTTCCGACATTGATGGGCCGGACTCGGTCAAGAATTGGGACGAAGATAGGGTTTGCGAGTACCTGCGAAGCGTCAAGTGTGGCGAATACGAAAAGATATTCCGCAGGAATCACATCAATGGGGACAACCTGTTGGAGATGGATAAGGAGGTGTTGAAGGAGATGGGCATCGACAAGGTGGGCGATCGTGTGCGCCTGTTCCTGAGCATCAAGAAGCTGCGGACCAAGACATACGCCAACCAGAAGAGGCGCAATAGGGTACGTGATGAATGGCTTGGATGGGATCACTCACAGCTTGACTGTTGGGCTAACACGTTGACCAGGATTCCTTTGCCGGGCTTGATATCCAATATGCGCCATCCTCACAATCACCACGGCACCCAAATACCGGTGCCAGTGGTCGCGGGATGCCGGCGAGCAACAAGAGGTACTCACGCCAGTTCGATTTCCCAGCTGCTGTTCCCGGTGTTGACAACCCAAATCCTTCAAGGCCCACCTCTCCTCAGTCTTCCGGTGGCTTCAGAAGCGCCCGCCAACAGCAGCAAAGATATCCCCAGCCTCCCCACACAGCGTACAGTCAACCAACTCCTGCGACGTCTATCTTCCCCATGTCTCCTCCGGAGCCACCACACACAGGCCGTCTGATGGCAAGCCACACCAGAAATCAGTCCAGCATGGATGGCTCACTAATGGCTGCTTTGCCCCCCGGACAGGATGTGATTCGAGTTATCTCAACAGGTGGTGTCACCAAGGTTGTTAAGATCGCCGACTGCAACACCTGTGAGGAAGTTATGCGCGTCACGTTACGCAAGTTTGCGTTGCGAGAGGATCATGAGAGAAACTACTGCTTCTGGGTCTTGGCCGGTGTGGAAGCTGACCCAAACAAGTGTCGTCGCCTTGGCGATACTGAACTGTGGAGGGTGATCAAGGACCACACCCGGCCAGAACGAAATCGTCTCATCCTCCGACGTGTGCCTTCGGGAGAACCAGGAATGCCCGAATTGGAAAGAGCGGCTGCGATTGCCATGGAAGAGGCACAACAAAACCAGTATCGCGCCATGGAGACCATGGACAAGCGAAGCCAACAAAAGGCGGAAAGGTTATTGGGTGAGTCATGGGAAACCATCCAACAGCCAGCCCTTTCACCTGTGTCTTATCAAGATCATCAAGAACGAGAAAGAAATGTCTACAACACGGCCAGAGACTTGGAACGGCCGGCACCCGCTGAGACACCACGCATGCCCCGCGGCCGCAAGGTCCTTCGACAGTTCGGCGGACTAAGACCACCCAGCGAGCTGATTGCGTCCGACCTTACCAGCTATTTCCCTGACCACTCCAGAGAGGCCATCGACAGGACAGCCCGCATGTCCATGCGTCGGTCGCAACGCCTTAGCAGGGTGAACCACCGCCTCAGTGTCGCCAGCACTCTGAGCTTTGCGTCCAGCATTCAGGACGCGCCCCCTATTCCTACCATCGCCGACAGCTGGCTCACCGCTTCCAATCAAATCGCCAAGGTCCGTCCTGGAAACCAATTAGGCCGCCTCAACCATGGGTACCGGGACTCGGTCGCCTCCTCCGTTCTCGACACCCTACAGGAGGAGTCATCACCCATCGAACCGAACCGCAAATCCTACGTGTCTTTTGCGGACAGCAGCTCGGATGCCGGTACTGCTGCCGTCAGCATCACCGACCCAGATGGCAACGTGGTCCGACACAGCTACTTCGACGGCGATAGCACCGTCGGGTCTGGCGGTTCTCTGCAAGAAGTCAACCAGGCCCTCACAGATGACGGAGAAGATGCCGATGAAGAGCTGCAGAGTTTCCTCGCTGGCGACTCTTGGGATGATAGCAAGTGGATGAAGGGTGCGCTCATTGGTCAGGGGTCTTTCGGTTGCGTCTACCTCGCCCTCCATGCTGTCACGGGTGAGCTTCTCGCCGTCAAGCAAGTCGAAACACCGTCACCTGGCGCCAACAGCCAGAGCGACGCCCGAAAGAAGAGCATGATCGAGGCTCTCAAGCGCGAAATCAGTCTCCTCCGCGACCTCCGCCACCCCAACATCGTGCAGTACCTTGGCTGCGGATCATCAGCCGAGTACCTCAACATTTTCCTCGAATACGTCCCCGGCGGCTCAGTCCAAACCATGCTTAACTCGTACGGTGCCCTCCCCGAGCCCCTCGTCCGCAGCTTTGTCAAGCAAATCCTCAACGGCCTTTCCTACCTCCACAACATGGACATCATCCACCGCGACATCAAGGGTGCCAATATCCTGGTCGACAACAAGGGCACCATCAAAATCTCTGATTTTGGCATCTCCAAGAAACTCGAAGCGACCAACATCCTCAACGGGGCCAACAACAACAAGCACCGCCCTTCACTGCAGGGGTCTGTCTTTTGGATGGCGCCCGAGGTGGTCAAGCAAACGTCTTATACCCGCAAGGCGGACATCTGGTCGCTGGGGTGCTTGGTGGTGGAGATGTTTACGGGGACGCATCCCTTCCCTGATTGCACGCAGCTGCAGGCTATTTTCAAGATTGGAGGGTCAAAGGCCACGCCGACGATCCCCGAGCACGCGAGCGAGGAGGCGAAGCAGTTTTTGGCGCAGACGTTTGAGATTGATCATAACAAGAGGCCGAGCGCGGATGATTTGATGCTGAGTCCGTTTTTGACGCCGCCGGCGTAAGAGTGGAACCAAAACATGACATGAAAACTAATATTTTGGAATTTCTGATTCTTTTTTTTGGGGGACCATGCTTAATACTTTTTTTGGTTGTTTTGCGTGGTTTTCTTTTTGTTTTTGCTTGGTGTTTGATGGGGAAGAGTTGTTTTTTCTCCAAAGGGGGTGTTTTGTTCTTCTTTTTCAGGGGCTTAATCATGTGTATAATCACCACTGAGTATGATGACTTTTTTTAGGGGGAGGGGATGTTTTTTATTTCAGAGAGACAGAGACACGCACATCACAGAGACAAATATGACGAATATCATGACGGATAAGGAGAGGGGGGATAGCATGGAATGGGATAGGGACAGGAGGTGGCGGGGGGCATGTATGATGGTGGATGAGTGAAAGGAAAGAATTTGAGAATAGCTGCTCGATTTAAAAAGAATAAAGATGAGTGGAAAGTTTTCTGCCTATAGCAAGCATGAGGTTGATGCCTACCTATGAATGTATTTGATGATGGTGTATGTATACTGTTCATAAACATGTTAAGACCTAACCAATATGTGAGCATGACGTACAGCGATAACCACTTCCATTCTATATAAAATCTACTATTGCCTTGTTGATATCTGGATGTGTATTCAAAAGCTAATAACAAAAGCCGCCAAAGCTTAAATCACAACTCAGTCCTCTCCTTCTGAAGTGTCCCTCTTCGCCTTCTTTAGACAGCCATCCACATAATCACAACCACACATTCGACACCCTCTTTTCGCGCATATATGATCCCAAAGTTTAAAGTTCTTCAAAACTCAAGTCTCGGCACCGAGGGATCTTCACATCCTCCCCCCCCCCCCCCCCCAATTTCCTGTTTGTTCCATTGTAATTTGGTTACATTACCGTTGGATATATATATTAAAAAAAGTATGTACAAGGCCACGTGGAGAGCAGGCGGCGGGAAAAAAATAAATATAGAAAATCAGAAATCCGCTCCAGCGGGAATGATTTTTTTGGGCTCGTGCAGTAGTAGCTAGCGCAGGGCCGGTATAGGTAGGGTCGGTTTTTCCAGATAGTAATGCGGATAAATATCCCGCGAGTTTGGCTGATGTTACGCTGACGGTGAGAAACGGTAGAATAATAGATTGGTTTTCTCTGCGTGGCGGGACGCTAGAAGGTCCAGTGGAAGGTACCTAGGGAGGAAGGAAGGAGGGGGGTTTTTTGCCAAGGTTGGATTGCATGAGGTGGGTGGTGAGGATGGTTGGGGGATGATGGTTGGGTGGGTGATGTTTGGTGGTGGTGGTGGTAGACGGTGATCTTGATGGGTGGGCGGCTAACCTTTTCGGAAGGGACGGCATGTGTTGTTGTTGGCAGTGAGATTTCGTGAGTGTTTTAAAGGGGTTTTAAGAGTTGACTGGAATAATTACCATTTTAACTCATGATGGTGGTTGGTGGTGGTGGTGGGTGGTGGTAGCTCTGGTGTGTAAGTGATTAGATAAGCCCTCTTCCACCAACTACCCACCCACCTCCTTGGAATAGAAACAGAAAACATCAAACGTCATATTCCTCATCGAGGTGCAATCGATCGATGATATATACTAAATCGCCGACGGGCAAGAATATTCCATCCAGGTGATGCTCCCGCCCTTTGTCCAAAGCTTGAACTTGTTTGGGGTTGGGGTTGAGAGGGGCTGGGAGCTCAAGCAGCTGGTAACCAATGGGGCAGGCACGTTGGTGAAAGAAAGGCACACACATACTTCCTGAGTGATACGCGCAAGCTTTAAGCCCGGTGAGTCTTTGATTCACGTGGATGAGAGCTGCTGCCTTGTGTTCTCGTGGACCATGACGGTGGTCAGGCTGGATGCTGTAGAGCAAGGGGCTGGTTTTGGACTTGTAAGCTAGGGACGAAGTTTGGGTGTGATAAGGATTGAAATGCTGCTTCTTTCATTCTCATTCATATGAGCTTTATATGATTCTATCACTTGTCGAACTTAGTATTCAGGGTTATCACATCAAACCACAACAATGCTCACCACCATCCCCCCTATCTTCCTCCTGCCAGCCCTCACCTCGGCCCTCGCCCTCTCCGAACCCTTCAAACCCCCCGACACCAACAACCATCAGCACATCCTCTCACTAAACAACCAAAAGTCACCACTCCCCCATATCCCAAGCTTCATCTCCCTCGGCGACTCCTACTCAGCCGGCATCGGCACCCGCCCCGACCTCACCTCCCCCTCCCCCCCCTGCCGTCAAGGCCTAGGAGCCTACCCCTACCTCCTCGCCACCTCCCTCCTACCCTCCCACACCTCCCACCAGTGGCTCTCCTGCACAGGCGCAACAACCCTCGACCTCCTCTCCTCCCTCCCCCCCTCCCCCTCCACCTCCCAAATCGACGCCTTCAACACCACCCCCCTCGTCCCCACCCTCGCGACCCTCTCCATCGCCGGCAACGACCTCGACTTCTTCTCCCTCCTCAACGCCTGCATCTTCCGCTTCTACGGCCCCTTCACCCCATCCACCTGCAACGACACCCTCCAAAAAGTCTCCGACACCCTCCTATCCCCAAAAGAAAACGCAAAGCTCAAGCTGAGAATAAAGTTGATCCTGCTCGAGATCCTGGACAAAATCCCCTGGGAGCACCACCCAACCTTCTTCATCACCGTGACCGGATACGCGAGGTTTTTCAACGAAAACACCACCGACTGCGATGACGTCTCGTTTGGGGTTTGGACTTCTACCTCTCCTTCTTCCTCCCAGGCGGCTGCGGCAAAATTGACGCAGGACACAAGAAGGAAAATGAACGACTTTGTCCTCCAAGCCAACGAGCTTATATCCGCCGTCATTGACGAGGTGAACGCCTCTTTTTCCTCGGCCCAGCCCAAAGTCATCTTTGTCGATTACGACAGCCTGTTTGACCAGCACCGCTTCTGCGAGCCTGGGGTGGCCAAAGAGCCAGACTACGAGAGGAAGGAGACTTGGTTCTTCTTGCCGGGGGGTGGGGATGTTGATCAGGCTGGGCGGACTTACTCCTCCTCCCTCTACCAGCCCACCAAACAACAACAGGAAGATGATGACGACGAAGAAGGGGTGGGCTACCTCGACCCCGACCGCTGCTGGGAAGACGCCCTCGAGCGCGGGGGCGACTGGGGGGAAAAGGCCGTTTGCCTCATGGCCAAGGCGAAGAGGGAGGATCCGGGGTTGAGATTGGCGGAGCACTATCGGCATCGCTGTCGCGGGGGACAAGAAAGAGGAAAGGCGGTTTGGAAGGGGAGGATGACAAACACAAACAAACCAGGGGATTCAATGTGGCTGACCCCGACGTACTACGGCAAGACGTTCCACCCTGTGAGTACCTTACCTAACCCCAGCCAGCCCCTTGAAAAGTTTTAGTCAGCTCGTGATAACTGACAGAGAAGAAAAAAAAAAGAGATCAGCCGGCCACGAAGCAATAAGAGACAAGATCCTCCAGGTCTGGGAAGAACACGGATATCTAAAGACATAATCTTCCTAGCCATTCTCTCAAAAAATGACATGAACGACATGATGAATAACGAAGGATTTGGACAACAATCTAGCATATAGTCTCTTTTTTGTATATCAACTACAATTCGTCGTGGTTGCGTTAATAGTTGATACCCCTGAATACACACACACACACACACTTGCAAATGTGCACACCACCAACCACCAACACTTCCCACACCAAAAGAGCTTTATCCACATCCTCAAACTTTCCATCCTGCAACCGCCAAAAAGAAATTACATTCTCAGAACAAAAATGCAAAAGATTACGCATTGACCAGAGTGAGATTCGAACTCACGCCCCTTACGAGACCACGGAACTTCTCACATCCTAGACGAATGTGGAGTTGGTATCAAGATTTTCACCTTAACGTGGCGCCTTAGACCGCTCGGCCATCTGGCCCTCTTGCCTTGGTGAAGGTGATATCAAGAAAATGTTCTTTTATTTTGTCAAGACTCAATGACAGATAGCTGGGGATATTAATACATGAAAAGGAAAAAATACAAGCAAAAGAGTCTCATAGCTTCATAACCTGTAGGTCATTATCTCCTCTCCAGACGACATCACCTCTCCCTTTCCCACCTCTCAACTTAGTTGGACCCAACAGACCCCCGGTGCAACTTCTGCTTAATCTTATCCTTCAAGCTCGTCTTCTCCTTGTGCTCCAAATCCGCCGGCTTCGTCGACTTCAGCTCCCAGTTGTGCGTAACCTCCTCCTCAGGAATCTGCTTATTGTGGGTAGCAGACCCATTGCCAGTGTGATCCTCCCCAACACTCTCCTTCGCCTTACCATCCTCAACACCGTGCTCATAGCCGCTGTCCTTCTTCTTATGGAGAGGCAGAGAAATATGATGCTTCTTGTCGCTGGAGTGCTTGTCCGCAGTAGCGTCATGGTGGTGGGGGTGGCGCTTCTCTTCCTCCATAAGACCTATCAACATGTTAATATCTGTCAAACAAAAGTTGGAAGTTGTGAATACATACGATCAGCCTCCTTCCCAGCACCCGGTGCGGCAGCATCAAAGTCACCCCCATCAGCCTTCAGACCACTGCTTCTAACATACAACTCCCCAGTTCCCTCCTCGTGGTCCTCTTGAGTGTCAACACTGCTCGACCTCTGTCCCTTCTTCTCTTCTCTGGCTTTAGCACCGGCGTCACCGCCGTGTTCCTTGGCTACCACCTCCAAGGGCCTGGGTCCTGGCCCGTCAATCTTGACGGGGTTGTTGGACTTGTCAACTCCATCACCGCTGTCGTCGACATTCTTCTTGGCGTCAGGCTTCCCAGTCTCGCCGACAGAGTGGTGAACCGCAAGTGGGTTAGTGGGAGCACGAGTATCGTTTTGGGCCTGAGTGGAGTCGCCGGGAACGTTGGATGATGGCTTTGCCACGGCAGGGTTGATGTCTGGCTTGTTGTCGCTAGTATCGTCCTTGGTTGTGACGGCAGTGGTGGTGGTGTCCGGCTTGGCTGTGATGGCAGTGGTGGTGGCACTGGGCTTCTCAGAAGGCGTGGCCGGGGGGAGCTCTACGCTAGTTGCTAAGGGGTTGGCGTGTTTGTTGAACTCGGCATTGGTGACAACTTTGTCTGTGCTAGTAGTGTTGTTCTCTGTCTTGAGGGGGGTGTTGAGAGGTTCAATTTCTGGATTGGGGTCGGTGGTCTTGAGGGCGGTAGAGG
Organism: Cercophora samala; assembly: GCA_030512305.1. Lineage (NCBI taxonomy): Eukaryota > Fungi > Ascomycota > Sordariomycetes > Sordariales > Lasiosphaeriaceae > Cercophora > Cercophora samala. The sequence continues at coordinate 311,497 of JAULSY010000004.1, read as the reverse complement.
TTGATTCAATGTTGCCGGCATCGTATGGCTCGCCAGCAGCTGTGTTACCCATGCGTCCAGAGACTGGCTCCTTGTGGGCTTCGGGATCGCCCCAGATGGCCTTGGTAGCGGCGTCTTTGATAGTGTTGATGGTCTCCATGTTTGGTTGTGGGAGTTTGCTATGAGTCTTGGAGGCAGTATGGTTCACGAATCTGTCAAGTCAGTTGATGGAATAGAAGCAAGAGGTGCCAAGAAAGAAAGCAAACAGTTTATATGCTGTTTTAATTGAGTTGGTGTGCCCATGGAAAGCACTACCTCATCGCACCGACATGCATCTCAAGTCGGGGAAGGCACTGTGACGTAGGCGGTTGCCAGAAGCCAGTCACGCCCACTGGTTGCTAGTCCGTCCCACGCCATTTCTTTTACCTTACCAGACCCAAACGGCATGCTCTTCCGATCTTTCAATGGCACAACCAAGAGGGAACTGGCGCCATTGGAGACCCAGCCAAGACTGTGATCAACGCCGAGCCTGCGTTTGCCATCATCGCATTCCACAGGCCATAAGAAGAGGGATCTGGGCTCTCTGTCCAACGCTTTGCTGAACCAGCTCCTCGAGACAAGTATTGTATTCTCCTCGGACTTAATAGTAGAAATAGCATTTCCTAGGCTCTGTGGAAGGTAGTGCTAACCATCCGGCGCTGATATTTGGAAGACCGTTGGGATGACGTTGGTGGGGGAACTTTCAATATGACGTCATACTCGTAGAGCTCTATGTGCTACACCACAGTTGAACAAAGGGGAGGGACGATCACCTCCTGGACGGAGAAGGATTCGAGAATCCTGAACTTGAGTGGCGTTTTTGATTGGATATTTTAAAAAACCCCAAACTTGATCCGACGCTGGGGTCCAGGACATCACTTCTTACCTCACGATAGCTGTTTGGGAGTAAGACCTGTCTTTAGGCGGGGAAGGTGATGGGGAGCACCGAGAACAAAAAATACACGGAAAACATGGACGGCACTGAAACAATTGGGGAAATAACCAGAAATAATGCTTGTGAACGAAGTGCAAAAAGCCAAAAGAATGAGGTCGTACCCGGAATCGAACCGGGGTTACCAGAATCAGAATCTGGGGTGCTAACCGCTACACTATACAACCTTGTGATTTCCTATTGGATGAAAAGATAGGTACGAGCTTCATCCTATGACAGGCTTCTGCTCCCATCGCATGCGGAGCTTCTAACTTTTGTATTAAAAGCCTTTCAATAAAAAGACTTTTGTGCATGATGCAAGAGATTGTTGGGATACAAACCGCCCATATATTTCGCTATTAATACATCTACAACTTGGTACTCTTGACGAGATTCGTCTTGATACCAGACAACTCTCCCTGGTAGCCGCCCTTGCCCTCGCCGCCCTTGTACACGGCCCGCACACTCTTGAGCTTCTTCTTCTTCTCCTCGTACTTCATCCTCTTCTTCACACGCGGGTTGCGCACCTCCTTCTTCCTGTGCGGTGTCAAGCCCTTGTTCTTCTGGATCTGGTATGTGATCTGGCGCTTGCCATCTGGGCCAAGCTCCTGCTGTTCCACGATGCGCTCGTCCTTCTTCGCCTGGGCCAACGCTTCGAAGCGGGCCGCCTTGTCGGCCTTCTTCTGCTGTGTCTTCTGGGCCACCATGTCGTAGTACTCGTCCTCGTCGCCGCGGACCTGCTTAGCTGTGGCCTCGTCACCATCACTGTCGTCGCCGCCCAGTTCAGCGCCGGCGCCGAATTTGCTGTCCTTCTTGCCGCGGCGTTCAGCCTCAGCATTCAGGCGTGCTTGGCGATCCCTCTGTGATATTGTCAGTCCTGTTAACTTGTCGGCAAAATACGCAAAGGTGAAACTTACCAAACGCTCGCGGTACGGAATATCCATATCACCACCAGCATCGCGACCAGCTCCAGCACGCTTGTTGGCCTTTTGTACGATTTGCGAAGTGTAGAACTTCAAGCTCTTCTTGCGCTTGGCCTTGTCGGCAGCAGTGTGTTCGTCCAAAGCATCCTCCTCGCCAAAGTCGGAATAATCGTCGTCCATATCCGCACCATTTGTTGGTACAACACGAGCAGCATCTTCCTTGGCGGCCTTCTTGCCGCTCTTGAGGAGTGTGGACAGGTCAGCCAAAGACTTCTCGACTGCCTTGGCTTTCCTCGCTTTGTCGGCCTCCTTCTTCTCCTTGGCCCTGATCTCGGCCTTGGAGAGCTTCGTCTTTCTCTTCTTGGCAGGCTCGTCGATGTCGAGCATCTCCTCGTCCTCCTCTTCCGGTGGCGAAAGCATGCCTGTTTCTGAGGTGGCAGACTTGGCTGGTCTGAACTGTTGAACCTTGAGCCAGGCTTCTCTGCACTCCATCAGAGTTCCCATAACCTCGTGGTCTCTGAGCTCTGATGGGCTGAGCGTTGCCGCAGCACCGCTCCCGTCCCTTGTTGGTGATGTGAGAAGAGCAAAGTAACTTGCCAGCGAGGCAACGTAGCACCCCAGAATCCAAGACTTGACAACTTCCAGTGACTTGGCAGGCTTCCCAACAGCATCCTTTTGTAATTGCGAAAGAACGGGCTGCAGCTCTGCGAACTCGTCCACAAGGTATTCGAACTCGGGGTACCGAGACTGAAGGAGCTTGTATCTTTCCTCGGGCGTCATATCCTCTCTTATTTCCACCTCTTTCAAGACCTCTGTCACGACTTCGTCCTCACCAGCCTCCTCTTTTGGCGCCATCCACTCGTCCTCGTCGAAAGCGAAATCCTCCTCCTGCATCTTGGCCAATTTCTTGGCCTGAAGACGCTTGGCCTCTACTTCTTCCGCCTACACACATATATGTCAGTCCTCGCACTCGTGACCAGTCGTAAAGCGCTGGAAACCTACCAGAGCATCGGCCTCGGTCTCGATCTGATCGGCATCATAGTATTCTTTCTTGCTAGAACCCCACCAGCCCTCATCGCCCTCCTCTTCCCCTTCTTGTTGCTCCTCGTCTTCGGAATATTGTTCGATGACCTTCTTGCCCTTGCCCTTTTTAGCTGGCGCTTCGTCTTCGCTCTCGTCGGATTCGTCCTGTTGGAAAACCTCCTCGTCGGAAACCTCTAAAAAGTCCTCCTCCTTCTTGAGGCGCTTTGAGCGCGGTTGTTCGTCCTCGCTGTCAAGCATGATCTGATCCTTCTCGGCCCAGTACTCGTCTCCAGAGTCGGCGACATCTTGGTAGGTCTTGATGGTCAAACTGGCGTCTTTGGCGTCGACATCGCGGGGGCCGGACGGTTCCGCCTTGCGGGAGACTCTTCTCTTTTTGGCCATTGTGACTGATCTGTATCGACAGGAAGTAAAGTAGCGAAGGTGATTGTTGGCAAAATCCAGGCGCAATCGCAAACGCCTTGCTACCAAACAAATGTGGGGTGCTGCTTTTGGCTGGGTTGAACTTTTTGATGGTTCAAAAGCGGCAGAATTTTTTCTGCTGGCGCTCGCTGCTTCACCGACCGAGCAATCCTGCAGGCCGGGTTCGCCCCACCTTTCCCGCAGCCCCGGGGGATCCACTGATTTCAAGATCCACTTTCAGCTGCTTCCAGGTTGTTCAGCGGTACCCTCACTACAACAAGCTCTCCACTGTGACGGGAGCTTGATCTACTACATCTCACTGTGAAGCTTCACCACCAGGTTCATGCTTCGAAGATTGATATCAAAACCGTTAGACAGAAGCCAACTAGAATCAGTTTATCTGTTAGAAAGACTCAATCCAATCCCCTTCTGTCATCATGCCTTCCCCCTATCATTTAGCATCTTCTTTGTACCTTCCTACTGAGGTAAGCCTAGAAAATGGGCTTGCAGGAAGGTCTTGGACAGCTGCAACCCCACAGAGGCCTGTGGGAACCACCGTGTGCCACTCAAACCGCAGACCATAAAAGTCAATCCAACCCGCCCCTGAACAGTTGACGACCAACGTCTTTCTCAACGGTGTAAGACAGCAGTTGATCTATCATAACTTTACAAGGCATCACTGAAGTAGCAGACGACGAGTCCGAGCCCACGGACATCAATTCCGAACCATATCAATCCTGCCCGAAGAACCAACCTCTCACGCCTCACATCTCATTTAAATCTCACCTCTCTTCCCCTCCCATCTATCTCACATCTTCACAATGGATATCCTCGAGCAACGCTTCGGCGTCCCCCCTCACATCGCCGGCCCAGCCGCCACGTTCGCCTTCTTCGCCTTCTTCATCATCAAGAAGATGGGCCTCCTCAGCAACACCAACCACTTCCCCGTCGAGGGCAAGGTATTTCCCCTCCCCCCGCCCTCTCATCTCACCCATCCAACTCACTCACACCTCCCCCCTAGACAATCCTCATAACCGGCGCCTCCGAAGGCATGGGCCTAGCAGCCGCCATCCTCCTCGCCAAAAAAGGCGCTTCCATCATCCTCGTCTCCCGCAACGTGGGCCGCCTAGAAGAAGCCCTCGTCAAAGTCACCGCCGCCGCCCAATCCCCCTCCAAGCAACGCTTCACCTACATCTCGGCCGACGTCTCCGAGCCCAACTACGCCGAAGCCGTCATCGCCCAAGCCATCGCCTGGAACTCCGGCGCCGCCCCGGACATCGTCTGGTGCGTAGCCGGCCTCTCCACCCCCATGCTCTGGGCCGACCCCGCCAACGACTCCATCGCGGCCACCCGCAGGAACATGGACGTCAACTTTTTTGGCTCGGCCGAAATGTCGAGGGCTATTCTCAAGGAGTGGCTCGCTCCAGAGAACAAACCCAAGGAGACGGGGGTTATCGACCAGAAGCCGGAGCCGAAGCATATCGTCTTTACGGCGTCGATGCTGGCCCTGTTTGCGATTGTGGGGTACGGGCCGTACACGCCGAGCAAGTGGGCGTTGAGGGGGCTGGCGGATACGTTGAATATGGAGCTGGGGATGTACCCGGAGCATCCGGTCAAGGTGCATGTGGTGTACCCGGGGACGATTACCAGTCCGGGGCTGGAGAGGGAGAATAAGACCAAGCCGCAGATTACGCTGGATTTGGAAAAGGATGAGCCGGCCGAGACGCCCGAGACGGTGGCGGAAAGAGCGGTTAAGGGGTTGGAGAAGGGGCAGTATAATGTCACGGTGAGCACGTTGGGGGATTTGATGAGGTGTGGGATTTTGGGGGGGAGCGAGAGGAATAACTGGGTGTGGGATACGGTGGTGGGGTGGGTGGTGCCGGTGATTTACTTTTTTGTGATTAGGATTATGAATGCGCAGGTGGCGGGGTGGGCGAGACAGAATGGGCATCCTCATGTGAAGAAGGCTGCTTGAAAAAGGGGGGGGGAGATCAGGACTGGAAAACAGGACGATTTAATGTTGAAGTTATTATGTGTGGATATGAAAACGGCAGCAAAGACTGTACTATAATGGAAGTATGAAAGAATATGTATCTTGTCATTACGTTATGATGTGCAAGTGGTATCATTCTGCCTGCCCTCTTGTCGTCGTCCATTTCTTTTTGTTTCCTGCCCCTTTCCAGAAGGGACTTTCCAAATGTGGAAGATGGTTCAAACCAAATACATAAACCAACCCACCTCGGGCCTTAGGGTATCAATCTTTTCCGTCACCTCCCCTCCTCTCAGAGGTATCCTTCCGCCTTCTGGCCTCCCACCAGGCCACTCCTCCTCCTCCACCCTCCTCAGCATCTCCCCCATCCTGCCCACCCTGACCCCCACCGTCCCCGCCACCATCTCCGTCCTGATCTCCACCCCGTTATCCCACAAGCTCACCGGACACCTCCCAAACCCCATCGGCATCTCCCCCCTCGTCATCCCGTTCCGTACCCTCCCCGGATCGTGCCCCCCACCCTCATCCCACCAGCAAAACCCATTCACCAGCCACCCCGTAAACGTCGTCTGCCCCGACCCATTAGGCTCGTGCCGATCCAGCACCCGCTGCCAAAAACCCCTTGTGTCTTTCCCTCCAGGGTCTTGAAACGACCTCACAAAGTTGGACAGGACATACCCCAGCCCCCCCCTCCACCAGTCCCTCGCCCCCTGGCCAAACTTGCCGCTGGCGAGGAACTCCTCGCAGCGGTGAAACATTTTTTCCCAGTCTGCCTGGTCGCCGAGGAGGGTCACGGAGGGTATCCCGCAGCGGGTCCCCCAGCTGTAGACAAAGTACTTTTGCATGGAGCCCATCAGCAAGATGGACGCGGCGATCTCGTCCGTCTCGGTTGTGGTGGAAAAGGAGGGCAGGAAGAAGTGGTGGGCCATGTCGGGGTTGGTTAGGGAGGAGGGGAGGAGGGTGGAGGCCATCTGCCGAGCCAAAGCGCCGTGGTGGAGGGTTGGGGAGAGCTCAACTGGGATGTACAGCTCTTGTTTCTGGGGCGAGGAGGGTTTCCTGGAGGGGATGAACAAGTGCCGGAGAAGGGGGGCGTTGGCGTTGATGTATACTGATAGCTGTGACAAGATGGCGAGCCAGATGTCGTCGGGCCGGAGCAGGAGGTTGTGGTGGTTGGAGTAGGCTTCCATCAGGGCGTAGACAAGGCCATTCTTGGCTGCAAAGAGGGTGGTGGCTGATGGAGAGGATGGGGGAAAGGAGGACTGGACTATGGGCCGCGTTCGAGGGGGTGATGATCTCGAGGTTGTGTCTGTTTCATGGCTGGTAATGGATGACAGCAGCTGCTCTGGAGAGGTGACTCGCGTGTAAGTCTGGTGGAGACGGGCCGGTTCTGGAGGATGGCTCGATGGGTAGACGGTGACAGGCATGGCTTGGAAAATGTTCCCTGTCTTCCTGGAGAGCAAAAGTTGCGATGGGAAAGACGAAAAACAACAGAGTGGTGTCCACAGGTTATGGTGTTTAGGGGGGCCCCTAACCATACACACAAGACTAACATAGTCTTCCGTACCCCACCCATCACCCGGGAAGGTGCATCTTGCCGTCTCTAGAGAGGATTTGAGTGATCTAGACTGCTCGGGATTCGGGGGACGCAGCCGAAGGACGCGAGCAGTACCGGTCGCTATTGTGCTCGCGGTGCAGCAAAAGACCCCACGTTGTGTTGTTGAAGGGCGTATATCACTGGAATAGACGGCACTAAGCCCTATCTCGTCACCGAGGACCCTCTTGGCCGCCGCATGTCGTACCGATCGACAGGACCAGTGGCTTGTTGGAAGCTGCTGAATAAGGCAAATTGTAGCATGGATAGAGCTTGATTGGAGCTCTAGGAAAGCGGCAGTCTCCTTCCAAAGCCATCTACCGAACTTGGCGTCGCTGACACCCGATACCGATACAACCTGCCGGATTCTGACCGCTGACTTGCCACCGCCAAACCTACACAGTAGGAAGGTTCCATAAATTGTCGGAAGCCCCTATGTGCGACCGTCTATGGACCTCCTGCCATGATTTGTAGAGTTGACATCCACTGGATGCTCAACACCATCTGATGAGATTAGTCACCGACTGACGAAACGTGAGACAGACAAGTATATATCGTGACATGACATGACATGTAGAAGAACAGATGAACGGAGAGCAAAACACATAATAATGACTTGTCTTGTTCCAGACAACACCGAGAGCGAGCCAGGTTGATAGACAAAAGGGACAGTCGCTGCAGTGTTGGGCAAACTACCCAACACTCCTGAGTCCAGCTTGGAGCAAGCGTCCCGTCACCAGGAGACACTTCACTGGCTTCAGTGAATGATAGCAGCAATCAGTGGTATGACAGACAGTGAGCACTCAAACAGGGCGTTGGCAGGCATGATGGGAGAAAAACAAAGCCGGTGGGGTGAGGTATAAAGTGGCCGGATGGAATGCTTTTGAGTAAGTTCCGGAGCAGCTGGTCCAAGTTGCGGAATGTAAAGTGAAGATATCAAATCAACTTGCAACGCACGGGCCAGACACATGAGGAATTCATTAGCGCAGGCCAGCAACTAAAAAAAAAACTCTGATTGGGCAATCGTCTTGCAAAAAACTCCGCAGCTGGCAGATGCTCTGCAGGCTCGCATTCAGCTCTCAGCTCTCTCAGCCCGCTCTCCTTTCCAACGTCGACATCCCAAACGCGCGCTTTACAGCTGACGACAGCTGCTCGACATCACCAATCCCTCCCCGAACCAGCTCTGCGACCACACGCCGCCTAGAGCTTCGGGGCATTTTTAGAGTCCTGTTTGGACACGAGCATGACATCGACCGTCCCCCGCCCGCAGCGCGGCCGACCGAACAAGGTGACGAAGCCGCAGCCGTCCACGGCACGCGGTCGCCCCACCCGTGGTGTTGTTCCGGGCTCCCTCGACGTCCACGCCGCCCACCAGCTACATCAAGCACAAGCCCAAGCCCACCAGCAGGCTCAGGCTCAGGCTCAGGCTCAGTACGGAGTGCACGCTGCGCCTTACGTGGCTGCCGCCCACGCTGCCCAGCACGCTCTCGACGAGCTCAAGCCCGAACCGGACCATTCCGTGTTTGACAACGTAGGCGTGGACGTCGGGGTCGGAGTTGGAGTTGGGGTCCCCATGGGCGTGGAAGACTACGCCGCCGCCGCTATGGAATCAGAACTTGGCAATGTGGATGCTCACGGCGAGGCGGAACCCGATGCCGACATGGAGGAGGATGATCACTCAGTCGGAGCTTCCGGTCTTCAACAACACGTTGATCTGTCAACCGCCAGCATGCTGGCCAACGGAGGTGGTAATGTTGTTGGAGGAGGAGTGGTGGGCCAGAGTGTCCATGATCACATGCAAGATATGCAACAAGGGCTCGCTCATGCTCAACAACAACACCAACAGCAGCAGCAGCAGCAGCAGCAACACCAGCATCAACACCAACAACAGCCCCAGGCCCAGATGGGTGCTCCTCAGCAGATGCAAGCCTCCCACCAACCCATGGAGCCTCAAGTTGTGGGAGTCACAGAGGAACTTGCCCGCGACTCTGGCTATCAGAACCTGAGTGTCGAGAGCGCCCTGGCGAAACGATTGGCTCGTGAGCCCGGTAGACGTCTTGCTACTCAACGTCGACCAGAGCAACAGCTCAACCTGAATCGGCGGAGTAATGTGGAAGCCCTCTTTGCTCATATTTCGGGAACCCTTGCTCCACAACCGTGTAAGAACTGCCACAAAGGTCACGGCCCTTGGAGTGTTTGCGTAGTGGTAGATGGCCAGATGTGTGGCAGCTGCGCCAACTGTTGGTTCAATGCGAGTGGTGCTAGATGTAGTTTTCACGGTATGTCTCTCTCTCCTTGTCCGCGCCTGACTTTGTACTGACAGAAGCCAGAAACACGCACCCAACAACCCATGGCCCAGCATGCGGGCATCATGCCGCCGACAAGCGCGGCTTTACCTGCGGACCCAAACTATCGCTATACTCCAGCTCATTCTCTGTTACCACCAACCCATTCCAATGCCATGCAAGCTATGAATTTTGGTGGCGGGGGCGTCTCGTCGTTAAACAACAACCCACTACTCCAACAGCTTGTGAGCAAGGCCATGAACGAAGTCCGTTCGGCTGATCGTGCGACACGACTGTATTGGCAGCTCGAGATCACGGCGAAACAGCTGGCTCTTCAATACGCCGAGTACGAAGAGGCAACCGGAGGCCAAAACCAGCCAGGAGGAGCGGGGAATCAAATTGGTGCCGGCCAACATGGTATGGGCGATGATGGCAGTGCCTAGGAATAACCACCGTCTTGTCTACACCTCACACTGCAACTCACGAGCGACTTGCAGACAAACCATCACTTGAGGGGGGACTCACCATATTTATACTATTGATAACCGCCACACCACCAGAAATTCGGAGTATCGAAATCACAGTATCAACCCACACTTTAACCCTCCCCCCCCCACGCTTTCTCGGTGCTGGATATCACCATCACAAGACACAAAACTGTGCTGGCTCATTCGGCCAGGCAAGAGGAGGTCTCTTTTTTCGTTCCCTCCTCCTCGAAGGACAAGAGATTGAGGAGGCTAGAACACTCCGGAGTTTCTTTTTTCTTTTTCTATTGGAATGGATGCAAATCGATACCCCCTCTTTTTTCCCTTCACTCAACCCACTGCAGGGAGGAAGATATCTTGCTGAGTCGCAATATAGGCGGTCTCTATCTCCTCCTTGCCCGTTTCCTCCACCCGTCTGCTCGCTTTTTTTCCCGAGTCAGGCAAGGGTTTCTTATGGACTTTGTAATACACAGATTACACAGAACCACTGACACGTGCCCTGTTTTCTTTCTAATTTTTATGTTTTTGCACCTTTTGTAACCCCGACATATTTTACACCCTTCAGTTCTATCTATTTTTCCACCCTCTGTCCTATTGTGTAAGGTTGAGCTGAAGCTGGATAAATGATGTTGCTCTATTTGTTCTGGGGGATGCATTGTGCTACTCTGATATGGCTAGGAGAGACATGATATTGGAACGCGCAGGAAAGGGGGCACTCCCAAAGAGGAGGTAATTGCACGTATATCGCAGTCGCAGGGCAGGGTTGATGGTGTCACTTCACACAGTTATCAAGCGCATACCACTTAGTCAACAAAAGAAGACGGACGAGCGGAAAAGGGACCGCAGATTGATGTCACTTGGGGTTTTACGGACAGATGGACAGACCACTGTTGACGGGATTTATGGAAGCCTTTGTATGTTACTCCTGTTATCTGTCTCCGATACTGCAACCTGCCAGACTGGAACTGGGGGCAGGAGAAGAGAGAGATAGAGGTGTTTTTTTAAGTTTAACAGGGAGTAATGAAAGCGAATCTGTTCTGTCAATGATGTATTCTTGACAACTTCATGTGAGCCCCCCTTTGAAGAGATCTAGCAACTACCTATTTTTGCACTCAAGATCCCATTACTACGTTGCAGTCAAGCAAGTCTGTGGCGGGCGGCTCACCATCTTGCCTTCTGCAGGTCCGGTATTTGGGCGTCATGGAGGTGCTGTAACGTGCCTGGGTTAATATAACTGCAACCGTAGGATTTGCTGGTGAGCCGCTGCGCTTTTTCCTCCAATTAGCGATGGCCTGTCTATATGTACCATCCAGACCTTTCGAATTCCCTTTGATCGCCAGTAACCCATCCACCCGTCATCACCAAAGAAAAAGCGCATTGCGATAACTGGAAACAAATCGGGCAAATAAATCATGTATAGCCAAAAAGACCCAGATCTCCAGCCGCTTTAATCCCCATCATCCCACTGAACCACTGCTCGGTACCAAGCAACCCATCAAGTAGAACAGACCGTAACGGCATAATGTTCAATATCCGCAAGGCTGGCGCGCGCGCCGTGCCTCAGACCGCATCCAACCAAGGTACCTTAAGTACTGCTTACACCACCTACCTGCACGAGATATCACCAACAATCCCCCCCCCTCCAACCCAACCCAACGCCAGCCCCGTTACAAGCAAAATATACCTCCTCCCTACCTATATCCCTCACCCCTTCTTTTGGAAAAGTACCCACCCACCGAACATTCGCTATTGCTTCACACTTTCCCTGGTTGTTAAGGGGGGGGGGATGGATTGGTATCACCCCCCCCCTCCGTGTTTCATGATCCATCCACCCATCCATCCTATCTACCGAGGAAAGAATCACACCTTTAATATTATCCCACATCCCGTTTCGTCCGTTTCCCTCCACCGTAGAAAGCTCAATAACCAGCACCACAGACACACATAAAACATCAATTCATCAACTACTGTACTATTGTCCATGTAAACAACATTGAAGTCGTCGTCGTCGTCGTCAGCGACAGTTCTGATTAAAGAATCAACTCTCTAGATATACCTACCCCATGTGCTAATTAATAATACCTAGGATACCATGAAGGTCAAGTGCAAAAGACAAACTGGCCAGAGACCAAACAGACAGACAAAGACGTCAAAGTGGAACAACAACAATGTCTGTCTCCCCCTCACTCCATTGTAAACCGCCAGCCGATCTTTCCACAAATCAATCGATGGAATCTGTCACCGGGGAAAGAAATATCTATGGAGACAAACATCTGGTCTTTTTTATTTTGCTCTCCTATATCAACCAGAGTCACCGCCAACCTTGCCGTCTTGAAAACTTGTGTGTCTTTTGCAATGCTATCACTCATTTCATCAAACTGACCGACTCCCTTAGTCAAACCATGCTCTGTTCTAGGTGCTGCTGCTGTTGCTTGTCTTTGCTTAGTTTTCACTGTTACCTCTTCGTCACTTATCTTCTATTACTACTAGCTTGTTCAAGTTCAGTCACCAATACAGCAAGCAACACAATCAAATCTTCAGTAATAAACACCTCATTTCAATTCCCACCACCACCACACCTCCCACCCATTCCCCCCTCCCCTCAACACTACAAAATACCTACTTACTACACACTACACACAACTACACACACACAGAGAGAGACAGAAACTACCTAAGTACCTAAAGTAACAACAACAACAAAAACCTTCACCCACACAGCAGAAAAAACCCCTTCCCACCACCCATTTGCTCCAAATATGTAACAACCCGAAAAGAAAGAAAATTCATTCTTCTTGTGTGTGTTCAAAAGCCCAATAACAACAACAGAAGTAACAGAGAAAGGGAGAAAGAGAGAAAGAGAGAGAGAAAGAGAGAAACAACAATAGAAAAAGAACAACAGGAAAAAAAAAAAAAGAAAAGATGCGCGGTTGGCGCACAGTGGTATATCTTCCTCTTCCCCTCTTTCCCTCCCCTCCTCCATCCTCCTCCTCCTCCTCGTCTGATGCCCAACCCTCTCTTCTCTCTCTGTCTGTCTCCCAATCAAAACACCCCAACCCTCACCCAATCAAGTCATCCCCCCGTTCATCACCCAACATCCCATCCCTCATGCCATCCCCGCTCAGTCCATTGCATAGAGTATTGCGTCTTCTAGTCGTAACAGTCGTCCAGCATTGCAAAGAATGACCTCGGGTGAATGGGGGCAGTGAGTGTGTTGACATGGACCGTTGTTTTTTCCATTTGACTTTGTATAAAAATCATACAGAGAGGGATGAGCCAAAAACAACAGACAGACAGAGAGAATTTTCTTTTCGGAGAGAAATAGAGAGAACCAGCGCAGACAGGATAAAGAGAAAAAAAAAGAGAAAAATAAAACGACATCATAATTAAACAACATATGTATCCTCCCCGTTCGCCCCCCAAAACCAAATCCGGTTTCTTTTTCGACCACAAAAAACGTCTGCTGTTCTCTCCCTAACTCTCTTCGTTGTGTGGAGACTGCATACGATTCCTATCGGGGATCGCCATCCCCGACTTCTCCAGTGATTAACACATAAGGGGACCTGGTGGTGTCCAGATCGGAGCGATGAGGATTGGAGGATGCTGGGAGGTAGGAGGGTAGGACCAGTTTGTGGGGGGCGAATAAGCATCATGGTACGCGCCGTTTCACATCAGGGTCGGTGGGGTATATTCGATGTTCGGCCGAGCACCATGAAGAGTGACTGGTCTCTGGTGGACAGCATGGGTATGCGTCCGATGAGACCAGTCGTCATCCGGTCTGCTATCAGATAAGACCGCAGAGGCGGAGGTTCTCCTGGATGATGATATCTGTGATCATGTTAGCACCTGGTTGGGCAGTCCAGACAAGACATGGATAGGCTTACCATTCACAGCAGCCATCACGAAGCGGATTTGCGTTGTGTCGGTGGCGCAGGTGAAATGTGTGTAGATCTGCTTGCTCTCGTGCTGGTTCAGAGACACGAAGCGGTTGAGGATGTAGTCGCAAGCCTGGCCGTAGTCATCGCCACCCTCGTAGTCGGGGAAGTAGTTCTTCATTGGGCTGACAGGGAGCTTCTCCTTGAACCTGTCGATCTTGTTGAGGAAGAGAATAATCGACGTCTTGATGAACCACCTGGAGTTGCAGATGGAGTCGAAGAGCGTGAGAGCTTCTTGCATACGGTTGACGGTCTCGTCCTCGAACAGGAGCTGATCGTACTCGGAGATAGCGACTAGGAACAGAATGGTCGTGACGTTCTCGAAGCAGTGAATCCACTTCTTGCGTTCTGATCTTTGACCACCGACATCGAACATTCTGTACGTGAGCTCACCAATAATGAACGTCGTCTCCGTGATACCAGTAGTCTTGACACGGGACCGAAGGACATCTTGATCATTAGGCATGTAGTCTGGGGCCGCGATGCGAGCAATGTTGTCAAAGTAGCTGTGGTGAATGGGTTAGCAATCATTGCACGCAAGCCTGGGTGGCGATCACAAAGAAACTTACTATCTGGCAGAGTCGTTGAGCTGGTACTCTCTGGAGCGCTTGAAGCAGCTCTGGACACCGGCATCTCTCCACAGAGCCTCAATGGCATTGCCAACCTCTGGGGGAAGGACATCCCCCTCAATCTGGGCTGGTTGCATGAAGATGGTCTGGACGTGGTACTCCATGCGAGCGTCGGCCAATGGCAACTCCAACGACTCCATCGCCTCGAGAATGACGCGCATCGACTGAACGGTGTTGCTGAAGATGATCTCCTTGAAAGATTCGCGCTCGTCGCGTGAGTAGCCACCCTCGTGGATGAGCTTCATCTGCTTCAGAATGGTCGACTTTCCGGATTCACCAGCACCTGCGATTGATGGTTAGCCCCCGGGGGTTCTGGTTCTGGCTACGGGGCACCTCGCCGGCGTCCCTCGCGCCATTGGCCGATGGACGACGACTCAGCGACAATGGGCCAGCCAAATAGGGCTCCGCCGCGGAGACAATAAACTTACCCAGAAGCAACATCTTGATCTCGTTGCGCTGCTGCATCCGATCCCTCTTCAACTGGTTCTCAATCTCCTCGTTCCGGGCCTTGCCCTCCTTCTCCTCTGTGCTCATTCCGCAACCCATCTTGGTCGGATGTCGATGACAAATCTGATGAAAAAGAAGGTATGTTTCAATCCGAGAATATTAAATCGAAGCGGTCTGCTGATGGAAACACCACGCGTTAGTTTTTCTCGCCGTCGAATTGAATTGATGATTTACGGTCGCAGTGGGCTGGGTTGCGACTCTGGGCCGATCGGCCGATTTTGGCGCGGGTCGACAGCTTCTCCTTTCTTCTGCCACCTCGCGCAACGACCGACACAGCGCGCCTCCGTCAACAGCAGCAATGATGGAACCCGTCGATTGTTTACACGATCCGCATTCAATTCGACGTCGGAAATACAGTCGTTTTGATGGAGCGCCACGGGACCTTCTCGATAATGTTTTGGATTGGATTGGATTCCGGTGTGGCAGAAGAAAGGCTGGCTGTCCTGGGGGAAAGCCGTTTTGGGGGGGGTATGTGTGTGGGAGGTAGAGGCTCACTCACTCTGTCGGCCGTAGACCAAACTTTCCGGACAACCGGCAACCGTCAATCGAGCAGCTATTAGGGGTTGTAGTTGTTGTGTTGTTGCTGTTGCTGTTGTTGCAAGGAAATCAAAGGCCGCGATGCTCGGGTCGGGGTCAGTTCGGCAGTCAAACAGAAGGGCGTTGACCTTGCTGTGTGCTGCTCAACTCAGGATCGCGGGAGGGTGTGAGCCGGAGGTCAAAGGGAGAGGAGGAGGAGAGTGGGAGGGTTGGTTCTGTTAATGTGAAGGAAACGCGGAGCCATGCACGCTGCATTTCGGGGGGACCAGTGGCTCAGCCAATGGCAACGAATCGTTTTTTCGGAGCTTGCAGGAATTGTGGGACCCCCAAGATCCCTAACTGGCCAGAGCCCGGACATTGTTCACTTCCTGGCAAGCAAGCAGCCTGAAAAAATATGTAAAGACCCCCCCCTGAACCGGCCCCCTGTTCCCCGAAGCCAGCAACCCTGATGATACCTTGGATGGTACCACTGTTGGAATCTCATCCACACGTCTTCAACCAGTTCATCACGGTTTCCCTCGCCAGTTATTCCTACATCTCTCAGCCTGTCCTGAGGCTGTCAAGGTCGAGAGACGGCCTGCAGACGCGCATTTGACCGAGACCTCCTTCGATCAGAATGGCCTTTTGGCTTCCCGAAAGAGCAACCCCCTGGTAGCACCAGGCACTGGGCAGTGGAGTGGCGCCCGCTAGTGAGAGACGGCGCCATTAGCCGAAACAACTCGCAGATGATGGGATTTTTATCTGTTTACCGGGGCTAGCATATGTAGGTAGCATCATCATCACGACAACAACCCCGTGACAAAAAGACTCTCTCGCCCTGTCCTCTCAAACCGAGACAAAAAAGAAAGAAACCGGCCCCGTAGATGGCGAAACTGATATATTGCCGTGACATCCCAACCCCATTTCCTTTGTTTCCCACATATCCACCACCAGTTCCCCTTTCCCTTCTACCGCCTATTCACCCCTCCTTTGGTGTCTTGAAACACCCCCCCCCCCCCCTTCCAAACCCCCAATCGCCTGCCTTCCCGAGAGCCGAGTTCCAGATCGACCGTCATCAAGCTGGGTGTTCATACCGTACCGTACACTACACTACAAAACCGACGGCATTGTCAGGTCTATCTGCTTCCATCATACTCCGTACCTCTCTGAGCTGGGCAAGCTGCAACAACAACAGCAAACAAAGCCAACACGGCAACAACAACCAAAAAACTCATATTTCACAGTGGAACACTCGACCGAATGCCGTTTTGATGATCGCCCTGTCTGAGACAGCCGTTTCTGAGCTTATTAGCAGATCGCCAGTCAAAACATCCCTATTGCCGTACCTGAGCCACATACACAGCCAGTCCCCTTACATCAAAAAGCCCGTCCATCCATCCCTAAAACCTTGTCTCTCAACAGACAGGAATGCGGTGTCAAACTCAACTCCGTCTGTCTGCCTGCCTCTCATCATGTCATCCCAAATGCCTCAACAGCCACAAACCCGCATTGTTAATCTTCCACGTCCACCCCCAATCCCAGGTTCAAATGGAGAACAGTGGATACAACCCTCCAAAAACCATACGACAAAAAAAAATCCCCTACCCGGGTCCGGCCGTGAACCACGGACTGCCCGTCATTTTTTATATATACATATACATACATACAAAAAGATCGGTAGCCCGCTTCGCCCGCAGGGAAAAACCGGTGTCAATGTCCAATTCATTTCCTTGCGTGAATACTGAATCGCGGCCGCCCAACCCTACCGGTAGTAAGGGTTTATGTAAGGAACCGCCCGCTTCACCGCTTTGGCGAACCCTCCGTCCTTCTCGCTTCTCATGTAAGACAGGGAAAGAAAGGTGGGTGGGTGGTAATACCAAATATCAAAGACTTTCTTTCATATGCTTCCACCAAAAAAAAAAAAAAAAAAAAAACCGCCCCCATGGCACCTGTTCTCTCCCGGTACATGGGATAATTATCCCCCCAACCTTCTTTTTTTCCTTCTGGAACGTTGTATAACCTCTACAACATCGTCATCCGTGCACTCGAAACCTTCCAACTACACTCAGTCAATGCAGTCTTTTGAAACGTTGCCATAATTAGCCGACACTCGACACTCTTTCATGCTATGCAACAGGCAATCGCCCTCGTCGTCTGTGGCCAATGAAGGGCGTGAAATAGAACAGCCACAAGTCCATGTGGCTGGCAACGCCATCCCAAGCCATTGACGATATTCAGGTTGCTCTGCCGCCATGTTGTATCCCGTAGCACCTTGTTTGGCAACCTACAAACCCCCTATGACGAAAGGGCAACTGGTAAGTGGTCTGGATATGCACATAGCCATTGTACACTACCATATAATATTCGCCGTATTCTTCGTTGCCGCGGGCCCCCTTGGCACCCCGCTTATGTGACCGGCAACTGGACTTTGTCCACCAGATCGTGCTGCGGGTGTCCGCTCTCATCATGATCCGATAGAGAAAGCCGCAGTGGTGTCTGCCTATCGACATTGCCATGCATTGGACAGCCGCGACAATTATGTTCCAAGAGACCCCCTATTCGATTTTATCTTTCCTTTGACAAAGAAATCGAAGTTGGTCGTGGTCGTTATCAATTCCCGATCGCTGGAAATTGTCTCTAATTAAAAGATCCAGCAGTCTAGGAAGCCCTCAGACCTGCGCTGGGTGGAACTACAATCGACTAGATTGGAGCCCGCCAACCGCGTGGTCTGTGGATCGTGGAAAACAGAGCCAGTCCCCCCTGAGAGAAAACAACCGGCTCCACTTCCTTGGTGCCTGGGCAGATGTGAGGAACAGCCCTCTGATTCGACCTTGATGTCTGGAGGCAATGCGAGGATGTCATGGAGGGTTCCATCGTCAACTTGCTTCTGCTGCACGAAAGATCTCCGCCGCCTCCCGCATTGCGAAATGTAACTTCAGCTGACAAGAGCCTGGCGCCGGCGTGACCGCCTGTGCCGCTCCTGCAAAGATGTTGTTACCAGCTACCCGGAATCTGTGCATGAGGGACTCTGGTGGTTGTTCTTTTTCGAGTTGGGTTGGTGATAACGAACAGTCCTCTCCGAGATTTCCGCAACTCGGAGCTCAGATCCAGCATGCGAGGCGCCCGTTGATATTCCGTTTAGATGCATGAAATGTTGAACCCACCCAAGCAGTGCCGAGCCAAGCAGCTTTAAATTAATTTCGCGTTCCAAAGCCCCAGCACCCCTTTCCGGTCAGCGATGGCAGTATCAGGCGCTAGGATCAAACAAGCAATCTTCTAGAAGCTGAAGTTCGTGGGGACCTCGGGAAGAACTCGTCAAAGCGGTCCATTTCGTGATGGGATGAAGGCTGCGGCGTGGCAAACAAGGAAGAGGCGCGGAAAATAGGGGGTCGATCTCCCAGCTTATTCTCGTCAGATATCAACTCAAGAACAAGGAAAGTGGCAGTTGTGAGTCTCGGGTTCCTCGTTTCAATTATTTCCAGATATCGTGCTGCGAGGGTATGGACCTTGCAATGTCCGCCGGGAGTTTTGGAGGCTTTTGCGCAGGACCAACGCGATAGTGTCAAGGTCGATATGAGATGAACCTGCAGCTCTCAGGCGATGTGTGGCTCCCTGCCATCATCTGAGCCTACGATTTTGTTCGGCGCCTCTCACAGCGGGCCGGCCTCGCCTTGGCACTCCTACGCGCCACACCGCTCAGTGCCTGATGGAGACTAGGGTCCCTAGCATAGCACTTGAGTTGGTGATCACTTCGGTTGTCCATGTTCCACAAGAACAACCCTCCAAAGACTCCAGTTTCGACAACCCTGGCAGCCTTGCGAGCCAGCCTTGCTACTACAACCCGAATAGTAGCCTAAGACCGAAGACATGGCATCTTCCGCTATTCCACTAGAGCGTCTCGGTGGCCATGGTATGCGCTTCGTAAATACTGGCGGTGTACTTCCATCTAATGTGTATAAACAGCGTTCAACCACCGGACCAGTGTAGAACTGGAGGAAGAGTACGATCGTTTGAGAGATCTGGCTCGGGCAGAAGCAGACAAGAAGAAGTCATGCTTTGATCGGGTATGACTTGTCCTGATGTATGTTGAAAACCATCACTGACCACGATGCTGAGAGCAGGCCCATGAAGCCTATGAGCGTGGGAATGGCGCTGAGGCAAAGGCTTTGTCGAATGAGGGCAAACGCCATCAGGCGAAGCAGGCCGAGTACAACAAACGGGCGGCTGAGTTTATCTTCCGGGAGAACAATGCCATGGGTCGGATAGCTGAGGATACCATCGACCTGCATGGGCTGTTTGTTGAAGAGGCAGAGGATATTCTCGAAGCAAGAATCCGCGATGCTCAAGCTCGCGGTCAGTCCCACTTGCACGTCATTGTCGGGAAGGGCAATCACTCAACGGGAGGGGTGCGAAAGATCAAGCCGCGTGTCGAGCAGCTCTGCCGAGAACTCGGCCTTGACTATGCCTCAGAGGAAAACGAGGGCCGCATCTATGTTGATCTGGGAGGCAACCGTGTCGGAGCCCCTCCTCCTCTGCCCGAGCAACCGGATGGGCACCAGTCACACAGCCGTCCCCAGAGACCTCAGCGGCCCCGGCCAGAACGGCCCCAACGTCCGCAGCGCCCGCAAGAGCCCGAAGACGACGGGATTTTCGGCTGTATCAAGGCCTGTTGTACCGTCATGTAGTGTCGGATGCTGGGTATGTCTTTTGTTGGCTTGGTTCTGCCTCTGAAACGGAGTATCTTGGATATGAAATGAATGACTGCATTGAAGGGAAACACAAAGGAGTCTGGGTTATGTCTTTAGCAAGTTGAACTGTTGGTTCGGTCAAGTTCCAGAAAAGGTTTTCAGATTTGTTTGAACAAGTCATGGCAGCTTCCATCCTGCCGCCTTCCGCCTGCCGCGCTTGCCATTCTGAGACGTCTGTCATTTGTCAGGTGCTTTGCAGCGTTCTCTGTCAAGCAACTCTTCGGATCCTGTGATCATGTAGGTCCTTCCTGCTTCCTCCATCTGCTTCCGGCGCCATATCACTGCAAGTTGGTTGTTGTTCTAGATAAGTCGAACACGTCCTCACCATGTCTAGAGAGCACCCTAAATACCTAATAAACAATCCTCTAAACCTCACCACTTTCATAGTATCCTTGATGCATTTTGACCGACCCCTCTAACTCCGCCTTTCACCAACTTACACCTCCTCTCCACCCAGCTCTAATGCGCGTGGTCCTACCCACCGAAGCAACTCGCTTGATCACCCACTGGAAGCCCTCCAGGCGTCCACGCGGCATCAAGAGGCACCACCCCCTCAACCTAACCATAACCCCCTACCTCGACCCTCACCACCCTCTCTACAAGCGCCTCGGCCCCAACTCCCTATCCCGCTACCCTTACAACCTCCTCACCAACCACAACCGCAAAATGGACACCCTCTTCACAACCTCCAAACAGCCCCAACCCCAAATCCAAACCATCACCCCCCCTCCCTCCGCCACCCGCCTCGAAATCATCCTCCTCGCCCTAGGCATCCTCTCCCTCGTCGCCCTCCTCCTGTTAATTCTCGCCCTCGCCGTCCGCCGCCGGGTATTATCCTCCTCCACCAACAAGCGCCACCACCGCAGCAGCCACCAGCCCGACGTCCATGGCCGCGTCTCCTCCCCATGCCTGTTCAACACCGCATTCGGCGGTCCTCTCCCTCACGAACCCTTGCTGTCTTCTTCTACCTCCTCCTTACCCGCAGACGAGAGCGAAGCGAACACGAAAACGTCGCTGCTCAACCGCGTCCGAAAGGCAAGCGAAGACCTCGCCGAGGCGGTGCAGTACGAGCTGATGGAGCTGGGAAGGAAGGTTTCCGCGCATGGGCGGGCGGTGGTGGGTGCCACGGCGAGGAGGGGGCAGACGGAGCAAGAGAGGAGGTTGAGGGATGAGGAGGTTGGTTTGGGTGGTGATGCTGCTACCGCTGGGGGTGGTCAACAGCAGCATGGGTTTGACGGGTGGAGGGACCAGGACGGTGGTGGCGGTGGTGGTGGAGGCTGGTCATGGGATGCGGAGGCTTGTGCGGCTGGGCCGAGGCTGGAGGGTGTGATGAAGAGGTCGATAAGCTGGGTGATGGATCCGGGGAGGAGGTCGAGTTATGCTTACTCTCAGGGGTTTGCGTCGCCTTGTAATACCGGGGGCGGATTTAGGTCGAGGATGAGGAGTGGTGGTGGCGGGAGAAGGAGGAGTGGTGGTGGCGGGAGAAGGAGGAGTTTGGCTGTGACGGGGGCTGAGTATGCTGTGTGAGACTGGAAAGAGGCCATGTGTGCGGTGATTTTTGGAAACCGACAGAATGGACAACCGTGCATGGATATGACTATCACGACAGCATAGTTGCTAGTGATTCAACCTATAGGCCACACGCACCTAGAATATGTATCAGTCTTGCCTGAACCATATATCATACCTCCTGTCAAGAAGATAAACTCAAAAAACCGCACAACATCAGCATACAAGACAGAGTGAACACAACGCCCGCATCAGTTGAACTTGTCGTCTTCTCATTTCCACCCCTTCCTGCTCGTCTAAGTAAATTTTGACACACCAAGAATTTTTATACACTTTGCTGCTGCCCAAGCCATTCAACCCCCTTTCCCTCAGCCCATCGCTAACTCAAAACATCACCTTTTCCCCTTTCTTCCAGCGCCATCCTTCTCTCTTATCTTATCTACCCCGCCATACTTTATGGTCTCTGGTTTTTTTGTTTGGGTTTTATTTTGGTTTACTTGGCTTAAGCCTGCTTCCTGATCTCCTTGGCGGCCTGCTTGAGGCTCGAGTTGCACTCCTCGTATGCCCTGCCGGCACCGAAGCCGACGCCGACGAAGGCGGGCCACGCCCTGCGCTTGAAGAGGAGGACTGAGAAGACTACGCCGAAGCCGAGGCCGAGGGAGGACTTGATGATGAGGTTGGAGAAGCAGCGGTCCCACTGAACAAATGACACATGTTAGTTTAATTGCTGGCTGGCATGTAGAGGTGGTATGAATATGGAAGGGAGGGGGGTCGGACCTTCTCGTTGAGGAGGGCTTCGCTGACGGGGCGGGAGACGGGGCGGGTGGTGGTGACTGTCGTCGCGGGGGTGGTGGTGTCGGCCATTGTGATGTTTTGGAAGGGGGGGGTGCTCGAGCTGGAAGTGGGTGGTGGCGGTTAGCAATTGGGAGGTAATAGAAGGTAAGGTAGGTGGTTTGCGGGGATTGCATCGCATTGCATGTGAGCTTTTGGGGGGGGAGCTTTGGGCACTGGATACCTTGAAACAAGCGATTGGACTAGTAATTCCCTACAAATTGAATGAGTTTTACGGGACAACTATGATGAGCGAGGAGTAGGGGGGGAAATATACTCAATTCAATGATCTCAGCTTGGGTGAGAATATGTCGTTGTTTCGGCAAGTACGTCAGTGGTTTATCGGCTGAGTAGATTGAAGCTATTTTGTTTTTGGCACCACACCCACAACCAAAGGAGCCGCCGGGAAACAAGACGTCGTTGCCAAGAACTGGGCTCCTTGAAATGCGGCGCCTGCGGTTCGCGTTAATGGCTCCCTGTCCCCGTTGTCTCCCGAAGGCGGTGAGAGCTTGGGAGGCTGCTAAACAGACTGTGGTGGTGAGTGGAAAGGACGGCAGAATTTTGGATTTTTTTGGCAGAAAGTTTGGAGAGGAGCTGCTCTACGCGCAACGTGGGGCCTGGCGCATTTTGGAGGGAGCTTTTGCTGGAGAGCTTTTGATGCGAAAAGGAAAACACACCATTTACACCCAACGAAACATGAAATTATAAGGTTCTTTTTTGCTTCAAATAATCAACAATGAAGGGTCAGGCCATGGTAAGCTCTTACGATTCAAACAGTCCCAAAATGCGGTCTCAATTAACAATCGCAAAAGACAGGCGAAGCAGCCCTGATCGGGGCTGTTCAAGCATTCAACAAGGACACCAACATCGAAACACTACCAGAAAGACTCGAAAATGTGTGGGATATACTATCAGAGTACCACGGCGGAAACTTCCACGCCGCCGAGGAAATGCTTTCGCGATCGCTCCTCAAACAAATGGCCGGATCGACTGCGAATGCCGAAAGAGTGCGACGATACTCGAGAACATGGAACGTCTTGGGCGCAGTCTTCCAGCGCACTCCTCTATTTTCACTAGCCAAATCTCTGGCGGATTGGAAATTCATCAGCATATTGCAGCAGACCCTGAAAGAACTACAAGGCGTCGAAACCGAAGGACAACCAAAGACGAACGGCACTGAGGACGTAGAAATGACCGACGCGCCAGCCCCAGGAAGCCCATCGCCCTCCAGGAAACGAAAAAGGACAGAAACGCTGGTGTTCAACATCGAGGCACAGCGGACAAAATCAGGGTGTTTACAGACTGCGGAGGCCCTCCTTGAGGCGCTCAGGATATTGCTGGCTCGATGCGAGATCAAGTTGAACGACGAACCACCAACACACCGGATGGGCGCCGAGCATGTCAAGTCACTGTTTTCATTATCAGCAACCGATGCCATCGGGATTCTTGGCCCAATACTGCATTTATGTATCTTGGCGGTCGACCAGTTGGTTACTGCACCACACAGAGAGCTGTCCTCATGGCTTTCTACTCTCAATTCTGTCTGGGGCTTGCACCTACAGGGTTCGGGTGATGCCTCTGAAGTTGCGGCTCACTTGGCTCACTTGGCTACCCGCCTTCTTGGGAAGTTGACAGACGTGGCAGACGCAGGTCCCCTGGGCATTGAAAGCTCCACGCAAGAGCGCTGGACCAGAGATCTTCGCCGGTTCTTGTCCCGTAATCTGATCCTCCCTGCTAGGGCGGCCTTTCTCAACAAGAGTGACCGGTCAATCCTGCAGACAGCCGTCGAGGCCTCTGCTACTTCATCGTCTCTTACTTTCCCGGTCATCTTTGACTTGGTTGGCAAGTCTCCTCGTGAGTTTGGGGGTAACACATCCATCAAGGACTATGAAACGTGGGTCCAGGCGGTGTTCGATACCATATTCACAACTTCAAAAACCATCGACGCTTCCAATGGCTTGACAGCAATGCGCAGGGTCATGGGGATGGCAGCGGAACGAGGAGCTGTTCTTTCGGCCCAGAGCCTCCGGTTGGTGTGCAAAGAGTATGCCCTTGGCGAGCGTAGTGACGACTGGAGTCTACTTTTGTCCATCGTGAAACTCAATCCTGATGCGTTCCTGCTGTCAGAGGACGGAAAAGAACTCCTAAATCAGATCCTGGAGAAGACCAAGAGTTCAAACTCGCTGAATGAGTTTGATCAGGAGAAAGCCGGCCAGTTCATCGTCCTCCTCGCTACTGGGTATGCTCAAGCCCGCGACTTGTCTTCGTTTGTCAAGACCTGGCTCAAGTACCTTGATTCTCCCAAATCTGAAGGAAAACTTGAACCTCTGTGGGCGCAAAAAGAGCTTGTTGATACAGTTGCGCAGCTTGTGCAATCTTCTCTCAATGCGAACCAGCTTGCCGAGCTGGTAGCATGGCTCTCGGAGCAAGAGGCAAGTGCCGCAAGAGTTTTCATTCTTGCGGCTCTCTCTAGTGGTGTCACTCGTGAGGAGTTTGTCGACGCCGCAAGCATGAAGATCTTTGACGCTATTATGGCTCAGAAGGTCTCCAAGAAGGATGCCCCTGTCATCTCTGCTTGTCGGTGGAGTGATGCCGCCCGAACTCTGGCTGAGGGCACGCTGGAAGAGGCTGGCCAAGTGTGGTCGCAGGTTGGCTCGCACCTGAAGAAGGCTTTGAAGAAGTCGGCAGTTGATGAGGAGGACACATTTGCGGCGTTCAAGTGCTGCGTGGCTGCTTGGCTGTCGAATTATCTTGAAGGTGCCGATGAGGAAGAAACTTCGAAATTGGTGTGCTCCTTCCTTGGGAGACTTGAGGAGGATGCGAGCTCCGAGTCAAGGGAAAGATATATCTCTTGGATTCTTGAGGGGGAGCCTCGTCTTGTCAGGTACTGCAGTCCAATGACCCGCAAATCCGGTTCATTTGCTAACAGTTCACAGCATGGTTGTTGATAAGACAGGCAAGGTACCAGATCTCATTCTTTCGCTTGTTAAGCCCACGACTGGTGATGACTCGGCTGGTCTGCGTCATGCCGCCACGGTTGGCAGAGTTTTGTTGAAGGAATGTGATACTGGAAATCAGAAGCTCACTAGTAAGTTTGGCTCATGTTTTTGTTGTTCAGAACAATCTCTAACGTCGACAGATACCCTGATTGACACCGTCCTCAATGTGATCGATGAGTCCAAGGCTGGGACATTCCCACCGTCCACCAAGGACGCCGTTTTGTTCCTGCTCGATGCGCCCATGGAAACCCTCGGTCGCATTCAGCGTGAGGCCACAATGAAGACATTGATTGCCCATGTTCCACAAATCTCAAAGAAGGGGGCAGCGCTTGGGGTAGAATACTGGAAGCCAGTACTCTCCTTGATGATCAAGTTGATGGAGGAGCCAACCTTCTATGAGGGCATGAGTTTCAGTCATTTGGAAATTGTTGGGAAAGGTCTTGTTTCAGCTACGGATGATGTCTCTGAAGCTCAGCGTCTTTTCCGTTTGTTGCACCAACTGGCTGTGTTGACGATCCGTCAGATGGCAAGCGGAAACTTGGACGCGAGGGAGAAAACTTACCTCTCTGATGCGAAGGTGTTGCTTCAGGGGCAGGCAACTGATGATGATACCGTCGCCCGAATTGTACTTCTTCACGCCTTTTTCTCAACTATTCAAGAGCCCAAAACTGCTTCAAGGTTGGAGAAGGCTGGTTTGGATTTCGGCGGTCTTCAGGAGACACTGTTCCAGACGGCTTCATCAGTTGCCACAGCCGGCAAATGGCGTGGAAAGAAGCTACTTGCTCTTCTCTTCGCGCTAGATGCCCTGGACAGTCTAGGTCGGGATTCCGTCAAGCAAGCAGTTGCCTCCGCTGTGAAGCCACTTCTCAAGACGAGCAACAAGCTGGTTGATGAGGGCATTCAAGCTGGCTGGGTCATCCGCATGTTTTTGGCAGACCACTTCCTTGAGGCTCTCGAGTCCCCATTCCAAATCAAGCTCGACATGGAGATTTCCGAGCAAGGCGAAGTCACCAAATCCGCCATTGAAGTCCCTGTCCTCCGCCAATACGTCGACGCTGTAGTCCGTCACGCCGACGAGCCCACCAAACTCCAATACCTCAAGGACCTCCTCCTCTCCAACTGCCCCAACCAAAACGAACTCCTCGGTCGTCTCCTCATCATCGACCAATTAATCCACCGACTCAAGGGCGCCAAACCATCCGCCTCAGCCACCGACTTCGACCTCCCCCAAGCCCACAGCATCCTCACCAAGTCCCTCCCCACCCTCACCACCCTCCCTCACCTAATCCAAACAACCAAAACAATCCTCACCCTCCTCGACCAACCCTCCATGAAACAATTCAACATCGACCTCACCCTCTCCCGCGTCTCCCTCCTCGCCAACTCGCCCCCTTTCCAATCCCTCCTCACCGCCCACCCCACCCTCTACATCCCCCTCTGCTCCCTCCTCGAAGCAGTCATAAAACGCCACCGCCACCGCCTAGAAGGCCACTTCCACGTCCTCCTCTCCCCCCTCCAGGACCTCCTCCGTCTCCTCCTCTCCAAATGCGACGACGACACTTCACCAGCAGCATGGGAGAGGAACGCCCACGCCTTCTCCAGACTCCTCACCTTGATCTGCGAACCCACCGCCGCCACGACCGCGCAGAAGACAAGCCACCATGCTGTCCTCGAGTCGGAAAAGGACCGCGCCAAGAGATACGCGGGGCAGTACATGTATTTGGTCTTGATGCAGTACGTAAAGTGCCAGCTCGAGTACGTCGCGCCGCCGCACGCGATCAAGGAGGTGCTGGAGAAGGAGGGGATGTACGCCATCATCCGGATCACGAGCCAGGAGGGGCTCAAGATTATGAGCGAGGGGATGGATGGGGGGGGGAGGGTGGTTTTCAAGGAGCTGTGGAGGAGGTGGGAGAGGTTTGGGAAGTGGACGGGTGTGTAAGATGGTGTACGGGAAGGGACGTGTTGATGGTTGGTGTATATACCTGGTGTTTTGTTGTTTATATGGGGTGTTATTTGGGCAATTTACATGTGGTTACACCAATGTCTGCGTGTTGTGATAGGTAATAGAGGCGTCAGTTTTTTTCAGTGTCTATGAACAATCTTTGAATTACCCACCTGTTATCTCCCCATCCCTCTTGACTATCCTTGAACCCTCCTAAGCCATCTTCCAGTCCCCCTCAACTATCATTAAAGGTTTGTTTATATCCTCTTGGTACATCTATCCACCTTCCCACGCCTGTTCAAGACCACAGGTCTATTATTATGGTTTCAAAAAGTATCATGTATTTCCCAAGACATCAGTTACCCAAACCCTCTTCCCATCCATCTCCCTCTTATCCCCACGCCAGATCTTCTTCATCCTCTCCAACATCTTGCCCCTTCCCCCAAGACAGAAAAGTCCAAGACTCCTTTCTCCAATCTCTTGCGTCGTCACCACCCTCAAGCATCCATCACCACCCAACTACAATCCCCCCGCCATTGTCCTCCCCCCCCCCCTCCCACCAAATCAAGCATCTCCTGCACCCCCGCTACTATCCCACATGTCATCATCGTTCGCTCACGCTTTCACACCTCCCGTCAGGCTCACGCACCAGTCTAGCACCCTTTTCTTCTTCTTCTTGGGCGGGGGGCTGCTGTCTGGCGGTTATGCACCAGGGTGCACAGAATAGTAGATGGATACGAACGTGGAGTTTTGTTTTTTTGCCGGCGGGCGTATCAGGCAGTCAAGATACGGGACAGCTTATCCCGGACCCCCATTCCCTGCGGTGTCTTTTGGGGGTGGTGCTGTAGCTTGCTGACTACCTACTTAGCTACCTTGGGCGATGGGCCCTCGCTCAACTTCCATATTGATCGGGTTGGTTGCGATGCGGGGCTCTGTGGGGGGGGGGGGGGGGGGGGTTGTCGAAGGAGGGTAATGTAGGGATTTCCATAATGTATTGTTACCGGTGTGGGTGGTGGTGATGGTGGTGGTGATGACGGTGGTGGTGATGTTGCTGATGTGGCTATTGATGCTGTTGTTGTTGATGTTGTTGCTGCTGATGTTGTTGCTGTCGATGCCGTTATTGTCGATGCTGTTGCTATCACTTCTGCTATTGCTGTTGCTGTTGTTGCTGTTGTTGCTGGTGGTAGTGCCGTGGCCGCTGCTGCTGCTGGCGCTGTGGTGTCGACTGTCTTTCATATAAAGATAAGGGGAGTCTGTTTGGGACCCCCCTCGATCTGGTTGGGACCCCCCTATGTCACAGAAATGTAACATAGACACCAAGACCGTAATTTATATAGTAATTTACTATATTTCCGTCCTGCCCGCATTTTCCTAACGCATCGCCGTCGCCACTAAATACTACACCAGGGACCTCACTACCGTCACAATTGAAGCTATTCACAATTACTACACTAATTTTGGTTCGCTTTAAGCTTTTTAGAAGGCTTAGTTACCCGCCTACTTCGCTACGTAGAAAAAGACGTAGTGGCGGTAAATAGTATAAGTAAAAGTAGGTTGGCTATAGTAGGAAAGGTGCTTAATTGTAATAAAGGTGGTTAAAAACGGAGTATTGGATGTAATGCAGTGAAATTGAAACAATGGAACTGAAAGAGCAACTGAAAATTGGCACAGGGTTAGGGATTTGTATGGGCTCAGGGGGGTCCCAACCAGATCGAGGGGGGTCCCAAACAGACTCCCCAAAGATAAAGTCCTGCTTTCTAGAACCAAAGCAACACAATCCCAACGTCTTGATAACCAAGGAATCTGAAACTGACAATGCCGCGTAGTTGGACAGTCTTGGGTCTATCAGCGAAGGTCGAAAGTCACAACCAAAAGAAGACAGCAGGTTTCTGATCAAAATTTTGTCAGAATACAACTTTAGCAAGGCAAGGACGAGTCTGTTTCATGTCTTTCTTCCTTCCTCCCTCCTTCCCTTCCTTCCTTAAGACAGCAAGCAATTTACGAAATGAATGAACGGGGGCAGGTGCTGTTTGGTCGTGGCTCCTCTAAACACTTAGTGGACAGGCGGGTAATTAAAGAGGGAAGGACCAGCTCTAGATAAGAAGGAGCGGTCTGTTAGCTTGGAGGGAAGGTATAATGGGAGTACCTCGATATGTAAGATCTTTCTGAAGATAATGAGAATCTCAGGCTACGGGAAGAGCTACATCGTGGTTCCTCAAACGCAAGAAGTGAAGAGGGAGCTTGGCTGATATGTCAAATAGCGCAAAGACGATGTTAACCTCTTGTATCTTTGAGGAACCTATGAGTCCATAATAATGTATCTGTATCAATTCATCCATATCTTTCTCCATGGGGGATGTTGTCTTCACCGTTGTCGTCGTAACCGTGAGACACCCTCTCCCCTCATCCCTACCAAATATCACACCATCCGATCTCACGTATCACAACGCCCTCCCCCTCCCCTTCCCGGGAAACTGACGCCATCCTCGCCTTACCCATACAATCCAATACCAACATCCTTCCCGTCAAACATCAATATATCCCACAAGATCCAGGGTCCTCCCTCTCATGCACCCCAGATTCCTCCCATGTGTTCTGGTCACACAATCCAGGTACAATCCACACCCATCTAAACATCCTCCAGTTCGTGTTACACAAATCCCAAACCCAAGGCCACGGATCGTCCCCTCTCTTTCACCACTCACCAACCGACCCCTCAAAAGTCTCAGACGATCCCATCCCAATTACAGTCACACATCACCAGGTCCCAAAAGGGAGAGTTATCCAAAATCGTTATTTTACTATTCTTACACACTGCACAATAATGCCGCTAATGCCCGGTTCTTGCAACAATAGAAGCCTATTTAGGTCGCGATGCATGAAGAGCAAAAAACTCTTTCTGTCATGATGTGTTGTCCAACAATCCAATGCAACACACCACAACAACAACAACCTCCTTTCCTCTCAACCATCCCAACCACCCACCCACCCCATCTCAAAAAGCGCGCCTGCTTATCGCAACCTCCAAGAAAATCCAAGAATTATCCCCCCCCCTCCCCAATGGTGTGTGTACAGTGAAATAGCTGTAGTGTGTATGAACAGTGATGCAAGTGGTGGTTGATCCCCCCCACTAATTTATGCCCGGAACACCTTCCCCAATGCAGTTATGAAATCCTGCTTCTTCTCTTGTAACAATGATGAAATGCCATGCCTATGATGCAACAATAAAAAATAAAACCGGCTTCTCCAAGCAAGAAAGAAAAGAAAATTCGCCAGTGAGATGCAACCCGATTGCTCAGTGACTCTAACTCTTTCCCAACCTTTTCGGATTTTCGAACCGAATTCAGATAATTAATGGCCCTTCCGTTGAGAGTGGGTAGTGTTGCCGCCGGCAAAAAGAAAATGTCGTAGTTGGGTGGATAATGCTCGCTCCCAATGGTTGAAAAAAAAGATGCCCCAATCCGTCGCTATGCATGCGCCATGCGGCAATTGTGAAAAGAGAAAAAAAAAGGTCGTGTGCGTGTGGTTGTAAAATGTCCAATGACCCGACAGCCATTGAACAGTCAGTCATCGGGCTGCTGCGGGATGCGTGGGGTTCCGAGGCGGTCTGTCGAAGCGGTGCTCGCCGCAGCAAAACCCCAAAGTGTCCGAAAACCCCTCAGCCCCCCGACGAAGAGTCATTGGAGGCGTGGAGGCCTGTCGGCATGGTCGCTCGCCTTTCGGAGTTTGTAGTCTGGCCGAAGTCCACCACAATCGCCGAAGTTTTGCGCTCCCAGCGTCCAGATCTTTCGAGGCCCAAAGACGTTGGCGTATGTCTTGGCGTGGTGGTGTGGACCTTGATGGCATCCCGTGGGAGCGGTTCAATGATGACATCAGGCGGGTTGGTGTCACTGGCCTGAAAAAAATAATTTTTGATTGCCGCCACCATCTAGAACAGCAGGCGCCGATAGCGGCGCAAGTGTTCAGCAGCTGACAGGAACCCATCTAGCTGGAACTCCATCCGGACCAACCTCGTAGGGCTTCGTGCTGGGTTTTCGGGGCGGCAGAGCCCACCGAGCCCGGCCCGGGCGTTGGTCGTCTAGCTTGCCCCGTTTGCGCATGGCCATCTCCATAACAGCAATGCGGATGAAGTCGGGGTTCTCGCGCATTTCTCGTTGGCGGGGCCCAGGCATGGGGTACTCCGAGGGCGTCGGCTTGGCCTGTTGCTGTTGCGATGTGTGTGATGCCGAAGACGGTCCTACTGATGGGTAAGGAGAGCGGCCAGGGGGAGATCCACTTCGTGCTCGGTGGACCTTGTATGTCTGCATCTGAATCGATGCCGTGAATGTTCGCAGGGCCGGGCCGTTCGCAATGGGCTGCGGCTTTTCAAGTCGAGCAGTGGTGGTCGGGTTGAGGTAGCGGCGCAAGGCTGCGGTTGGCTCTTCCTCAAGAGGCGGCGGCCTGCGCTCATCGGTGTAAGGAACCTGAGGGTCAATGGTGAGTATGGACCTGGTGAGAAAGTCTTCTGGCGGAATCGATGTGAAGTTCAGGTTTGAAAATGACTTGGCTGCCTGGCGCAAGGCGCGCAGCGAAGCAGTCAAGTTGGACTTGAACGCTGCCTTGAAAGGCGATCGCGAAACCTTCTTGCCCTGAGCTTCAGCCTTGTCCTCGCTGAAGACGCTGAAATCCAACTCTTCAACCGCAACCTCGGGTGATGAGAGCGGATGAGACAAGACTTCTTCTGGAGGGGAAGCGACAGGTGTCAAGGAACGACGAGTAGGCCTGACACTCCGCCTCCTGATTGGTGTGCGAGGGGATTCCAGGGAAGAGAGCGTATCGGTGGCGTAGGAGTTGCAAAGAGATGGCATGGACTCCAGAGAGACAGTCCTAGTCGACAAAACAGAACCCATTGAGCTTTCGCAGTATGACATGCTGTCCGACTCGGCCTCAAGATCCTCGGGCGACATCAGGAGCAAATCCAACGGGCTTTTGCTTAATGACAAGCTGAGTTCCTTCTCGGATTCTTGGGCCCTCTCGATAATGGACTCGACAGTCATCCGCTTCTCCATCTTGGTTTGCCTCACACTGCGAGTTTGCCTGGGGGGAGGGATGCTGGTGATGGCAAGTAAGGCAGCAACGGATGGCGGAATCGCGTCGGGAGAGTGTCCGTCTCTAGGCCGGTGCGACGCCGAGTTGTGCCTTCGGTCGCCATGGTGGCGATGGGGCTTTTGGGGACGAAGAGTGTCGCGAGACTTGGGTCTAGATGGAATCTGAACAGGAGTCGAGGGGGTTGTAGGGCGTGAAAGCGTCGTGGTCGTTCGAGGTGGGCTCAGGGAAGAGGACCCGAGGCTCGTCTCTCTACGCTTGGAGGGCATGGTGGTAGTGGGAACACGGCTTGTAGTAGTTGTAGTAGTGTGTTGAGGGAAGCGTTCATATTCCTCGGCTATGGTGTAAGTGGTTGAACGGACAGGCGCAGGCGCAGGGGAGGAGGATCGAGGATGGGAGGGATTTGAGGTGGGCGTAGGTGTAGGTGTAGGCGTATGTGTAGGTGCAGGTCGAAGTTGGGGCGGCGAGGCGTGCCTGGAAACAAGATAGGAACGTGCAGACATCATCCTGTCGAACGGGCGGCCCTTGGCATTAATAGCACACGACAAAGAGACCCTGAGGTATCCAAGTACTGCTCCAGCTGGCCGGACGGTGCGGATCGGCTGCACGGGGCATTGCCGGCTAGACCGTATTCAGGGACTGACCTGCTGCCCTGTGGTCGGCGACCAACAGAAGGCCAGCGAATTCCAGGGCTGGTCAGCGCTGGATGCCACGACACACGGGAGACCCTGTGATGCGGTCCAATGTCTCGCGTGCCGGCAGCGAAACGAGTACGTAAAAGTACGTAACGGGAAGGCCCAAAGATCCACTGTCTTGCGCTGTCTTGGACCCTTTCCTCGGAGGATTGCGCTCCAACGTTCCGTCCCGAGAAATCAAGAGATATTACCAAGCCGGGACTTGGTTTAAGGGTGCGACAGTGATCTGGCTCAAAGACTGCGGAGCCGACGGGATGTCGAGCCGGAGACCTGAGGTTGAGCTTTTGAGACTGAAGGCGTCTGTCGTCACTATTGTGGACAAGCTGAGGGGCGGCAGATGGATGCAGGTTGGCTGCTATGCAAGCGTGGTCCCGGTCTTCTGGAGAAACGAACGGGTCCCTGAGTTTAACTGCCGAAAATGGATAGGCTTCGTTTTAAAGTTCTAGGAGGCCAGATATTCGAAGTCGTAGATTTGAGCGAGATATGATTTTTTTCGGTCCGTACCTGGTTAAAACATAAGGTATGTAATAAGAGACAACTAGGACGAAGCGTGCGGCGGGCTGTGGCTTGCTATATACTCTCAGGTATTATTAGTACGGCGGTTGTCAGATGGCTGGCGGCAGCGGTGCCCGGTGGAGTCCTGATAAGGGACCGTTGGGAACTGCCTGCCCGGGTCGGGTGTGTGTTTGTCTGGTTTGCTGCCCACACACATGCCCAAGCACTCCAAGATACGGAGGAGGTCACACCCGCACTTTTTGGATGGAGATCGCTTGGGCAACCCCAACATCACCCAGGACCAAGGGTGTTGGCGTAGTGTAGCGGGCGCAGTCTGAAAGCACACGACCCGGGAGCCAGCCAGCTGTGGTCAGACAGGCTCACAGGCACCGCTCGGAACGCCTCACTCACCGACGCCCAACGAGAAAGACAGACAGGATCCCGAGTTTGGCTGACAATTCCACCATCCATGGCCCACGGATGTGGGGGTTTCGTACAACTTCCGTCACAGACGACAGCGGACGGCTGGGGAGAGCAAGGCACCAATTATACATATTTCTACCAGCTACATGTCATTGATAAGGACCGAGTCTCACCGCATCGTGATGTATGCTGCGTGCCACCACGGCAGGCAGTGAGACATCATAGATAAGGACGGGAGTCTCGATAGTGTAGTCTCTTTGAGATATAGCTGGCGATAAGACTGATCGGATCTCGAACCTCGTCCGAAGGGCTTCGTGAAACATCCTCTCGTATGGATATGCATACAACGACAGCAGCATGCACATGATAGACGGCAATATGGATAGATATCGCCAGAGGTGGTGGCTTCTCTTTGCATCTGGGTTTACGCACACGCCGTCATGGTGTGTATCACATAGGGACTCCCACGTCTGCCAAGACGATCAGCCTCTCTAGTTGCCCGCCTTCCTATCTCGGCTTGCTTAATCACTGGGCACACATGATTATCTTTTCGTGACCCTGTTTTTGGCGGTTTGAACAACGGGCATTCTATGTATTTCATAC
This sequence comes from Cercophora samala, assembly GCA_030512305.1. Classification (NCBI taxonomy): domain Eukaryota; kingdom Fungi; phylum Ascomycota; class Sordariomycetes; order Sordariales; family Lasiosphaeriaceae; genus Cercophora; species Cercophora samala. The sequence continues at coordinate 276,914 of JAULSY010000004.1, read as the reverse complement.
GGCAAATGGAATCGATGTTACAACGGACACAATGGGGTCGTCGTCTTCGAATAAGCTGTCTGGGGTGCCCCAGGTGCCTCGGCAGCCATCCACCATCGAAACCTTCTCGAAGAAGGGTCGAACCCCGAACTCCACCTTCTAGGTCTCAGGGGATTTGGTTTTCCCCATCAAATCCGCGATGATTTCGGCATCCTCGGGCGCCCGTCTGAGATAGCCATAATCTTTCAGCTTCACAATTCGTCGGCGATAGGATCAAACCGGACAGGATTATCTGCCGTCCTCGACCATATTGATACCACACCTTATCGAGAGCTAAAGGCTTGATATTATTCCGGAAAAGGCGACAGGATGCGTGGGGACCGGACTTGAAGTGAATGCGGGGTGCATCAGCCCGCCCGCGATACCATGACGATCGATTCGACCAGGGGTGTGCACCTTCTGCGCGCTTGTGAGTGACTTTTTGGCGCCTTCTTCTTGGCTTTCTGACTTGTGATAGGAATGAATATCAGTGAACACCGAACACCCATCATCACTTCGAACCCCTCTTGAACCTCGACCCGCTGACACAGTTTATCAGGTGACCCCGTGGCCAAATCACCCTCACATATCGCCAAATTCCAACAAGAACAACACATCCATCAGGCACATATAACCCACCACCCAGCTCCTTCCCAGTTGCCCCCTCCACCCCACGAACACAACGTGACATGGCTCAACGAGGGGCATCCCAAACTAACAACTCCAAGAGAATTGGCTTTCTGCCCACAAACCCTCCGCAAAACCTAATTTGGACATCCCCGCAGTGCTTACACCATCCACAAACCTGCCGAACTTTACCTAGCGAGCAAAAGGAACGAAGCCTTGAAGAAGCAGCTACGAGTGGCTACAGACGCCATGGGAACAAATCGTCCGTTTGCCCGCCGACATGCCACCCCAGATGCCTGACGCTCGGGCAAGGGACATACGTTGGGCTGCAAAGGACGAAAGAGAGAAAAAACAGACGATACCCCCAACCTCCCCTCTCCCCACGCGCATGCGGCTGTCGTGTCGTGTTTCGAAAAAAACAACCGATGCCCTTTCGCAACAGCACGGTGGGCGAGGTGGGCGAGGTGGTCTCCACATGCGCATTTTTTCGTCTCCGAGAAGAAGCCTTCTACGAAACCTTCCAACTTCCATCATCTCCACTCTTTTTCTTTTTTTTCTTTTGTTGTGTGTGGAGTATTGGAGATTCAATAGCAGAGTGGACATTTCAAATTGCTATCGTCCTTCTGCATTGGTTCACCGAATAGTACGCCCGTTTTAACCGGGCTTGATAACAAACACGATTGTTGACAGACTGCCTCTTTGGGAGGGTATCAGGGAAAACATCAGGTCAGTAGGAAGGTGGTTGCGTGTGTGCGTGTGTGTGTGTCGTGTTGCTCGGCAGTACCAAGACAAAACATCAGGCCGCCAAGAGTGGGATAGTAAGCCTGATTATTCTCGTTGCATACCAACTGCGTGTGTGGTGGGTAGGGGTTGAGGGGATCGGGAGGAAATAGGGGAGATCTGGGAGAGGCACCTGGGTGAGAAGGTGGTGATGTTTTGAACCTTGATGACCACCGACCGGCCGAGGTTTGTTTTGCAGCGAAGACTTCGAGAAGGTCGGCAGTTGGGTTTGGATAAGGTTAACTGAGACAGAGTTGTTGCGACTTTCTTCTTTGAGTAGTCTACTCAGGGGGGACATGCCAGGGCTTACAACTACCTGCTCTATAGGGAAACTAACTGACTGAGGCCAAGCCGGAAAACTCCTTGACGAGTTGCCCTCCGCTGGATGTTTTATAATGGCCAGATGTTGATTTGTAAATGCTGTTGCACATCGTGATGACCGCTTAACGCCTTCGGCCGATTGCAAGTCTCTCGAATTCAGGACAACAGATCACTGCCACATGGCTTTCTTGAAGCCAAGGCAGGGGGAAGATCCCCGAACCGGTCATGGTTGATTCTCTCTTATACATTGTCCTCAAGGTCGAGCCTGGTGGAAAGGTACCTACTCTATACAAAATGATATTCTTCGAGCTCTTCAAAGGGTGAGAATCCAACCACTGCCACTTTGATTTTGGTTCTCAGGCCAGTCTCAACCCGTATGAACACCCTTCAATCCTCTTCACCGCATCACTTGCGATCTTCTTCAATAGGCGCAACAAACATGGTTAAGACGTAAGAAGTGCCAAACTGCGTACTTACTCTACCCAACAAGGACAGGAGAATATACCTAGTTGTGAAACCCAGCCAATAAACGACAATACAAAACAGCTTAATTGTATTAGTATTCCTGCCCACTTAAAAGACACTTTATGACCCTACTATTCCAAATAATCAGTGGCAACCCTCTAATAAAAGCGGGCAGGTGAGCGGGCAAAGGAAACTCCCGTGTTTCATCGCCAAACATGTCAGACCCTTATCCCCCCCTTACCTAGGTACCCGAGGCAGGACGCATAAAACCACCAGTTTTTGTTGCATAAAGCACGGCACAAGTAAGAAGTCTTTTTTTGAGAAAATTCACACTTGAAACACATCCTCACTTGTGTTAGTTTTTTGCTGGGGGTAGGTAAGTTACAGGTCAGGCAACATACCTAGGTAGCGACCACACAGCCTGTCGAACAGAAAAGTTATCTTGATGCTGGAAAGCAGTGCGATGACTGAAATATCTTCGTACAATACACACCCATCTACATACCTAACCAAAGCCGGGATATATAAGACATGAAGAAAAAAAATACAAAAAGATGGAACAAAAGAAAGTGGTATTTTTGCCATCCGTTTGCCCCCCCCCAACCGTTAAACCCCAACCATGTCCTCAAAACCACACCCAAACCACGAAAGAAAAAAAACACCAAACACCATACCTAAATCAAATCCCCACCAAACAAGAGACAAAAAGGAGGTGATCAACACCCCCCTTCCCGTTCAAAACGGCCTCCCACTCCCCTCCCACCCCTGACTAGTCGTAGGCGTCATCCCCAACCTCGGCGTGACAACCCCATACCTCCTCGACACCCTCCCCTCATCATACCTCCTCTCCTCATCCCTCACCCTCAAGTCCAATTCCTTCCCATCATCCCCAGGCAAGTCAGGGACATACTCCGGGTAGATACTCTCACTATAAACCCTCTCCCTCCCCCTCCCCCTCCCCCTATTCCCCTCATCAACCGTCCCAACAGTAATAGTCTCCATCGACCCCCTGCTCATTGTCGTAGTCGTCGTCCTCGCCAGCCCAATAGCAATCTCATCCACCTCCCTCTGTATATCACTAACCCTCACGATCCCCTCCCTAGTCATAACCACCTCCTCGCTCCCCCGCGGGCTAGAACTCCTCAACTCTCGTGCTTGCTCCGCCGTGGTGGTCATGACCCTCGTGATAATAGGCCTCAACCTCCCCCCTCCTCTCCCCCCTCTCTTCGCCCTTCCCCCCCGAGATAGTTTACTCCCTCCCCGTCCAAACTTGGCTCTTGCACTCCGCGCCGGGGAGGGGGATGAGGACCTGTTGTCCCACCCGATGGACTTTTGGCCAGATTCCAAATCGGCAGGACGACCGGTGGTGGTGGTGGTGGGAGGCGCAACGGTCGATCTACCCAACCACCCACCCCGCTCACGGCGCCGGAAGATGGGGCGCAACGCCGGAGCAGAAGCGGTGATAAGCGCGAGGTTGGTCTCGATGGCCGAGGTGACAAACCCGATATTAGACGTGGGGTCAGATAAAGCTGTTAGGTTGAAGAGCCCCTGGACCAAAAGGACGAGACGGACGGTGGAGGTGATTGTCACGCTTTTTTGTTGTTGACAAACTCAAGTCAGCCCCATATTACCAGATCATGAGTTCCCAAACAGGAAAAGGGGAGGTGATCACATACAGAAACCCCAACAAAAACACAAACAGCAACGCCATCTTTGTCCTCCTCGGAATCTTCAGCCTCGCAAAAATCCAAATCGGCGTCCCCAAGATCAGCAGGTCCGTCACAATGTTGATCACCGCCGTGCACGTGTACAGGACCCGGCGGTCGACACACCGGCCGCCCCTGACGGTCAGGTCCCAGTTGAAGGCGATGGGCAGGCACTGGAACGTGATGGCGAAGAAGACGGCCACCATCTGGGAGATGTTGGCGATGTTGAGCCAGAGTAAAAACCGTCTGACGCCGTCTTTTTGGCCGAATAGTCGGGACAAGAAGATCAGGGCGGAGGACTTGACGAGGGCGAGGATGGGGTTGTACAGGATCTGCACGGCGTAGGCCCAGATGAGGCCCTGGGTAGGGTCGTGAGGGGGGACTTGGTTTATGGGGATTCCGATGAAGTTTGTCTTGATGACTAGATGAGGATGGGAGTTAGAGATCATTGCCACAATGTGAGTGTTGTAAGATACATACAAAAAAAGCTAATGACCGTCTCTGCTACCGACATCAGCATGGCAATGCAGACCAGCCAATCGTCCATAGAAAACTGGCTGCTGGCCACCCTGCCCGCCACCCTGACAGAGACGACTATGAAAGCCAAGACGGGAAAGAAAAAGTTGATAAAGAGCGCAAAGATCTGTAGTGAAGATGGTGCCGGGGAAGTCGGCAGGGCAAGAAGTGAAGAGGCGTCCATGACGCAAGGCAGTGTTTCGGGGTGCTATCTCATTACAATCAATGGGATATAGGATGTAGGTTGAATCTCCATTAGGAGAATGAGAGCAGGACTGGCAAAGAGGGACACTGCGGCATACTCAATAAACGAAAGAATAGAACACAAGATATCAAGACAAGGCGGGATATGCCACAGATATAGGACAATGGCTTCCCCAGATTGAACAGAGACGGGATGTCGACGACATCATGGAAACACATCATGGCCTTCTTCCGGGCAACACCGTGCCGTGTCCAGCTTCTCTGGAATGGCTCTGGCATCGGTCGAGGCCGGATAGAATGCTCGACAAGAAGAAAAGATGCTGTACGTCGATCTGAGAGTCGTCTCGTCTCGACTCTTGGTGCGACTCACATGCAGGTTCCCGGCCGGATAAACTGTCTGGTGTATCAAGATGGGCTCTGCAGTAGATCTCGCCGAGCAAAGGTGAACTGGTGAAGGCACCGGCTAACGGCCGGCATAGTTGAAGGCAACGGGCTGAACACATGTGTTTCGAGCTGGGTGGCAACATCGGGCATGGCCGCTTAGTAGTAGCATGAAGAAAAGCAGAGATATGAGATCATCACCACATGGTTTTTTCGATGTCATTGAGAACTGAGGCCCAGATGCCACAGGGTGTTCCCGTCGTCACCACACCAAAGAAAGCGCACCAGCCACCGGCCTTGTTGCTCGGTAAAAGATATACAAAACATTCAGTAGTACTCACCCTTCAACCTTTGACTGTAGGATAGATACGGGGTCCTCTTGGCCACACCAGCGGCTCGGATAAATATGGCCAAGACCGGCCCTCATCGTGACGGAGAAGACCCCGAGTGTAAGATCCAGAGAGCAGGGTTGACAGAAGGAGAAAGAACAGAGAACGCAATCCAGGATTCCAGATCGTCTGAATGCCTTCGCTGCACCATGCGTGGGTGGGGTGACACTTACGTCGTCTGATTGCGGTGGTGGCTGATCAAACAGCGGTAGAAGTTCAGTCGATGATTCTCAGCAGGGACCGGGCTGTCATGCAAAAGCGAGAAAACAATCAAGAGCACTCTCTGTTGAGAACAAGTGACAAGTGATCGGCACAGAATCTGGGGAAATCGGCAGTTGCTAGGACCTACTTGGGTTCTAGACGATGAATGTAGTGGTGGTGATAACAGTTGAAGTTGATGGAGAGGCAGGTTCCTTCCTCAAACTCGCCAGAATTGCGGCTCGATGGCTATGACAGGATATTTTCGGTCTGGCCAATGAGAACACAGCTATATGTTGAAGCATCCAGATATGGCAAGAGGCAAGGAGGCCTGAGAGTGGCTTTCAGGGGCAGAGGAAGGAGTGATGGTGGGGAGGCTCCTGCTATGGTTGGCTTGCGACTGCCTTTTTTCACATTTGGCTGTTTTCACCAGTTTCTCCGTTTGCCTCAAAGTCGGGTCTTATCAGATGATGGCCTTCTAACCTCATGAAGGGACGTGTGTAGGTATGTAAACGATGAAGGGTCCAAAGGGAGGACGTTGACGCACTGACCCCATGGCATTGACCCAGATCGCCTGTGCGGGGAGAACTGCCGGCAAGGGGTCGCATCCAGAGAAAAAGAAGGACTTGGGAGTTGGGACGTCGACACTCATCGTAACGAATAATTGCCACCTATCATGCTTTGGAGTGTTGATGGAACAGGACAATCTAGGTTGCACAGCTTCCGAGTAATGAGGAGGCGCCGAGAGCTGCATCTGCGATGAAGGACCCCTATTGCAGGTACGGCCATGTGCTTCCATCCCAAGCAACAACATCGATGAGGTCTGTGCGATTGATGCCGTGAGGGTTCGTCCCAGAAACGACGTTGCTCTGGACCATACCGGCCAGTTTGTGTCGAACAATTTAGCCAGCTCCCACCGCTTCAGCAGCCCCAATAACAACGAGCTGCGTCGACGGAATCCGATGCGGCCGTTGACCCTGAACGCATTGCGTCCAGAAGGCTTCTTATTGTGACCTTTTATCGCGGGTATCTCAAGTCTCCTCTGGCAACGGGAGGGCACACGGAATTCTTCTCCTCCGGCTGCCGTCCCCGGACAGTATGACGACGGCCGGAACTGACAGGAAACCGAGATTGGTGCTCTTGTTGTTGGATGACCTGGTCGAACCGTCAGAATGACTCGTCGAGGCTATGGTTGCTTTCCAGGTTGGTCATCTCTACTTGACCAGGAACTCGTATTCTTGAGATCATATGGGTCCCAGAGTAGCCGGCCGAGATGTTTGCGGGTTTGGACGGCGGATATCCACAGACGGGGATGCAAGGGGAGGGGAAAGGTCGCCTGTTGATGTGGTGATCGTGATTTCTTTACCTACATTCGAAGCCCTTACATCTCGAGGTCAGAGCAACACTACCTTAGCGCGATGGCGTCAAGATCTGGCTGTGCTTATCGCTCACTCCCTTTGAATGCTCGGAACCAAACGAGGTGCATATCGAGTGTTTTGGCCGAGGACTTGCCGGGAATAATAAGCTGAGAAGCTGCAGTTGGAAGCTGTGTGCATTGCTGACAGCCCCCTTAGGGCGCTTGAGGGAGCTGTTATACTCCACTGGCTCCCAGCCTCTTGTTTAACTGATTCAAGGAAATGTTGGATCTAGAAAGCCGACAAGCAATTGTAGAAGCCGCACCCATGTTCAGATCCCCCGGATTTGCTCATAGACGCCCGCTAGATGGCGAAATCAAGACTCGATGCGCCTTGGGAGCGGGGTAGAAATGCGAGGTGCTCGTCAGGAACAAGGAAGTTCAGGCGGGGCCTCCTGAACGGCTGAAACTCCACCCAACCAAACACACGGATATAGGCAGAGGTTGCCCTGCCAACGCCGGGAGCGCGAACCAGGATCCTTAGGTGCAGCTTTCTGCAGGCGATTCCTGGAAACAAGACGCAGCATTTCGCACTTTGCCGTTTCCTGTCTCGCTCGACATTTTGTTCTCCTCTTCTTCTGACGACGCCCCGCGACTTGCGACTGACAAGAGCTGATCGACCGGTCTCGCCGCCAAACTCCACACGATCACACGATCGCTCTCTGCTTCATTCCATTCAACCACGATATCTTCACTTTTTGCGATGCGCCGCTGTCACTTCTTTTCCCACCAGTACATCCTCTACTAGCAGCTGCAGGCCACGACACCCTTGGCCGCTGTTGCTGCACGTCATTCTGCTCTGCATTGCGCTCGATGGTACACCCCGCCACCACCGACATCTATCTGTACACTCGTTACCACAACACAGCATTACCGCCCCTAGCATTCATCTCCACTGGAGTCGCTTCAAGCGCGCGATCATCTACAACTCACAGCCTGAACATCTGCGCATCCTGACGACACCTCCCCCACGATGGATACCAGCTATCTGGCCCAGCAGGTCAATACAATAATTGGCCAGCTGCATGGCCTTTTCGATGAGATTGGAGTTTCCAGCCATGAGCGCGAGTCGCGAGAGGCAGAGGTATGCGCATCCAGTTGCGGCCCAATCGCAAATCTTCCTTCTGGCTAACAAAGTCATATCAGCTCTTCTCTGCCCTCTCCGAGGCACTCAATAACCAAGTGCGGCTTGTCACATCTGAGAAGAAGGGGATGATCGAGCAAGCGCAAAAAATGATCACCACCATCCGACAAATGGAAGCCTCGCTTGATGACAACACATCCCGCCGTTATGAGGACGAGGACATGAAAATTACCTACCCGCTCACGAGATGTCTCAAGGTTCTTAAGGAGAAGCAAAACCAAGTCAGTCGACTGCATAGGGAGCGGTTCGAGCAGGTCAAGAGTAAGTGTCTCACAAACCCACGTGTGTGACTGCAGCTAATGATGTGATAGCACTTGTTCAAGCACTCGAGTCTTACTCGTCACATCTTGAACCATCATTTGTCAAGATTGAGCTACCGCCTACAGCACCGAATCAGTCTATTCCCCCATCATTCGACCTGTCACCCAAGTATGTGGACAAGTTGGATACTGAGTTTACTCGCGTGTATGAGGAATATATGCATCGCGTGGAAACCGTCAAAAGCCTGGGTGAGAATATCATCCAGCTCTGGGCTGAACTCGGGACCCCTCAGGCGCAAACCGATAATGTGATAGTAAAGTATTATCGCGATGCACCCGAGCAGCTCGGTCTTCACCAAGAGGATCTTGCCCGCCTCAAGTCCAAGAGGGACAAGCTATTGAAAGAGAAGGAGAACCGCGAGAGACGTCTCAGAGACTTGAGGGATACCGTCGAAGGTCTTTGGGAGAGACTCGAGGTTGACGAGGCGGACCGTAAGGCGTTCCTCAACGGCAACCGCGGCTGCGGAATTCGGCAGATCAACGAGTTCGAGGAGGAGCTTGCGCGCCTGAACGAGCTCAAGAGACAAAACCTTCACATTTTTGTCGAGGATGCCCGTCTGAAGCTGCAAGAACTTTGGGACGCCTTGTATCTCTCCGAAGAAGAGATGCTCGAGTTCACACCAGCCTTCTCCGATGTTTACAGCGATGCTCTTCTTGAAGCCCACGAACGCGAAATCGTTCGGCTTGAGGTGCTCAAAGAGCAACGGGCTCCTACTTTGGCTCTGGTAGACAAGCACAAGTCTCTTGTTCAAGAAAGAGACGAGCTTGCCGCATCGGCCCAGGATTCTTCAAGACTAATGATGCGTGGACAGAAAGGCGAGAGGCGCGACCCGGGCAAGCTGCTGCGCGAAGAGAAGATGAGAAAGCGCATTGCCAAGGAGCTTCCCAAGGTTATCGTCGAGCTCCGCAAAGGCCTCGAGAAATGGGAGGACGATTATGGCCGACCATTTCTCGTTCATGGAGAGCGCTACCTGGATGTGATCGAACTCGAGGATCCTCCCAAACCGACTCCCGGTCCCAGGTCAAAGACGCCGGCCAACGCCTCAGCAGCGCCCACTGCCGTTACCCCGGGTACTTCCAGGCCCAACAGCACCCTCTCCCGCGCCAAAAGCGTAGGCAGCCTGAACAAGCCGAACCCCCAGCGGAACGGAAACAAAACACCCACGGCGAGCACCACCACCAAACCAACTTTGGCCAGGGCCGCAACAGTCACAGCTAATACAATCAGCAAGGGCAGTCCGATCCGCAATCCGGTTACCCACCAACGGCCACCGCTTTCAAACCTTAGGAATGGAAACAACTCCCCGGAGCGACCTCGAGCATCAGATTCGGTTAGTAGTGCGACCGGAAGTCTTCGACTCGTCATGAGAGCGCCACCACCGAAAATGCGGGATTTGTTACCTCCCCCGGAACTGAAACCGGAGACACCAATGACGGCAGGATTCAGATCTTCGAAGCTGGGGTCTAGCGTGAGCATTGTTAGGCAGGTGCAGCCGGAGGATGTATATGATGAGCGTGACCGGTATTCTTCCCAGAATAGCGATAGCAGACCTTCGAGTAGGGAGTATACCACTTCCCGGCAGACGAACCACACAGATGACAGCAGCAGGCCACCGACACGCGAGTATCAACCGCCATCGAGGCAGAATTCGACGAGGGAGTACGACCCGCCGTCAAGACAGAGCTCGACGAGGGATTATGAACCGCCATCGAGGAGTCCACTGCAGTACTCACAAACGGCGCCGGCGCAAAGGCAGGTATCGGACACGTCGACTATTGTGAGCGGGGTGTCAGGGTCGGAGAACTGGGAGACGTATGATGATACCTCGGAGCCCGAGGTGGATGTGTCGGAGGCATATTATGCCAAGGTTAGGGCGGCGCAGCAAACAATGGGGTTTGGGACGATTAGGGGGATCCAGAAGCTGAGGGGGGTGCCGCCGCCGATGGACAGGCAGCATGCTGGGCATGTTGTCGTGGATGAGGATGGGAATAGGATCCTGAGTGCGGGAAGTGAGTGGACTGATGAGGATGCTTTTTGAGCGGGTCACTTTAAAGATGGGTTGGCAAAAGCGCGTGTTGGTATGGGTTTCATTTCGGGGGTACTTGTTTTATGAACTGCCTTTTTTCCTTTTATCATCACGTTGGACGAGCATGGTCCCTCCAACTGGTGGTTTTCGGTTTTTGCTTCTTCTCTTTTTTTCACGCTATATGGCTTTTCAGCTTGGTGCGGATCAAAATCTTTATTCTGGTGCCATATCAGAGATGGGGGGTTTCATGTATATTGTACGTCTTCTTTTGAGGGCTTGGATCCAGCGAGGGAAGGAAACACACGAGATGGATTGATTGATTGATTGCTGGGAGTATAAGGAAAGGGACACCGAAATATGTTGGACGGGATTTCGGTGGTGGGAAGGAACTGGATACCTATTTGTAAATGGCTGGCGTTTGTACAACGGGAAGTCTATTGTTGTGAGAGGCTCTCAGGCTCTAAATGCTATTTGATTAGAGGATGATTGTCGTGTATCTTTCTTTCTTTTCGTGCATTGAGTGAGTGTGTGGCTGACAGTTTCCGGTTACATCGGTCACCCCAGTGGACCTAACCCACGTTTGGCGTTTCTGGAACGCGCCTTTTTAGCGGGGCATCAGTTAGCGTTAGCTCGCTGGAGCCTTACAAGACAGCTCTTGGCTCTCCTTTCAGCTGGGGTCTCTGGCGCGCTTTCAGCAGGTCCCTGACAGCGCGCGAAAGGGCGACCCATGAAACGTATTGACAAATCGTCATCAGCCGCATTTGATGGCCATGTTCCTCTCGGAGCTGTCTGCCTGTTCCAAATAACCTTTCTTCATACAAACGCCCCCTCGCGACGCCATTGACATACATACATCTTATTACCGTGAATAATCACAGTATGGCCCGATAAAGCTACGGGGCTGCTGGCTACCTACCTAGACGGATATTACAAACCGCTTTGTCCCCGCGCAAAGCAACTGAAACATTCCGGTCCTCGACCGGCCGGAGGGGTCTTTTTCCATTCCACGGGGTCCGATTCAGAGACTACATTTTTCGTCCAAGTTGCCTCATGTCGACCTCACCGACTCGAAATCACGGCACCTCGGCTGGTCTCCCAAAAAGCGGTGTCAACAATAACAATGCGGCGGCTCTCTCGGCCGCCCTGAAGGGCGCAACCCTTGCCTTCAACGCCCAAAAGGCCGCCACGAACAAGAACGCCGAGACGAAACCACGAGCCGCGAATTCGATATCCCCGAATCGAAACCCGACGCAGAATCAACAGGGAAATACGAGGGCGAGAGCAGCTGGGGGAGCCGGGCCTGGGAACGGGGCTTTTCTTGCAGCGAACCACGCTGCGAGGGACGCCTCTGTTTCCCAGACGCGATCGCGGGCGAGCTCTGTTGCGCACAGTGCCTCTGGCAGACAAGAGATAGGACGGCAGGAGACAGGGGGCAGTTGGAGTAACCAAGGGGTTAATAGAGAGGATATCGAAAGGGATGATGATGGCCTGGTGGCCCAGAGAGTGGCGCAATATCTACATGCGGGCAGTGGGGGGAGGATCAGTCCGAACACAAGCAGCACGCTGTTGTTGTCACCACCGGGAGCGGGCAGGAATAATGCCGGGGATGGCGGGAAGCAATCGTCGGCCTCGTTTATAGCTGCGACGCTTGCTGCGAGCAGGACTACCTCGCCTATTCCGAACACGAACCAGAAGGCAAATAACACTGCTGTTACCCAGACCCGTCCGGGTAGGAGCAGGGGACATAGTACCGGAGCTGCCAGCGTGTTGTCTATGGCACCGAGTCTGGGTCCGAGATCGGTGGATGCGCTTGATACAGAGTCGATAATGCCGACGACGTCTTTAGTGTCGCTGTTTGAAAGTAAAGGCGGGGAGGATGTTGACCCTGTTAAGAAGAGGGACGTACCTACACCTAGGAAACAAAAGGGGTCACCATCGCAGTCACCGAGGGGTAGGAGCCCGGGGCCGGTGGGTGAAAGAGAGACCCAGTCAGATGTCCTGGGCGGGGACAGGCAGCAGCAGACCAAGGCGAAGCCTAAGCCAAAACCGAAGCCAAAGCCTAAGAAGACCCTTGAGCCTGTTGGAGAGCCTAAAGATGAGGGTGAATTGAGGGTTGAGCACCATGAGATAAAGCCTCCTGGCACACCTCCTTCGCAATTCTCTTCGCCTGCTATTTCCACAGAAGTTGTCTCGCCTCAACCAAGAAGAGTTGCTAAGACGGCCAAACTGGAACCTCCTGTACCGCCACCTGCTAGGAATATCAGCGGCAAGAACATGAAAACACCTACCGTTGAGGTTACTGCGATTCGATCAGCCAGTATGGAAGAAGCCAGGCCGGAAACGAAGCAAACTGCCAACGTGGTTGAGCAGAGGCCAGTCCCGGCACCACCAGTCACGCGCAAGGTGTCCCAGGGCTCAGTGTCCTCCGACGACAGCTTCGTCTCAGCCTCATCAGCTCAGCAACCAGATCCAGAGGAGCCAGAGCAAACAACCGCCCAAGAACAAAACAACAAGCCCCAACAACAACAAGAACAACAACCAAAACAAGCACCCAAACCACCCAAACCCCGCCGCCGACGAGCCTCCTCCCCACCACCACCTCGTCCCTCGGGCCCGAGGCTATCAACCCCCAACCTCAACCTCCACTCCCTCACCAACGCCATCGTAGCCAGCAATCTGGCCTCCTCCCGGCTTTCACCCTCCCCATTACCACCCCCCGTCCCACCTTCCAGGCGCCACCACCACCACCACAACGAAAAATTCCACAACCCTTTGCTCCCCCAACGAACAGCCGATTCCCTCACCCCGCACCGCAGCGGCAACAACAACAACAACTCCAAATCAGGGAGCCGTTCCCCCAAACGCCAGGGAATGCTCACCACCCTCCGCCAACCCCCCACTTCGCTATCAGATGACGAGGATGCCAGAAGGAAAATGCACCGGCACGCCCACCGCAAGGGAAAGGTGCTGGGCCATCATATTCCAGGGAGGCGAAACCACGCTCACCACGAGGGGTCGCGCTCCCGCTGGAGGGACGAGGTCTCCCCCAGGCAGAGGAGGAGGTACGAGGCTGTGTGGGCGAGCAACAAGGGGTTGTTTTTGAGGCCGGGGTGGGGGATGGGGTATATCCCCGGGGGTGTGGGCGAGGAAGAAGGGGAAGAAATGATGAGGAGACAGATTGAGGAAGGGAGGGCGAGGGCTGGGACGGAGGAGGCCGGGTTGGTTGTTAATGTGGTGGTGAGGGATATTTGGGATAGGAGTCGGCTGCCGAAGGAGGAGCTGGGGGAGATTTGGGGGTTGGTTGATCGGGGGGGGAAGGGGGCGTTGGGGAGGGAGGAGTTTGTGGTGGGGATGTGGCTTGTTGATCAGAGGTTGAGGGGGAGGAGGTTGCCCGGGAGGGTGGGGGGGAGTGTGTGGGAGAGTGTTGGGGGAGGGGGGGGAGGGGGGGTGAATGTGCCGGTGCCGAAGGGGCAGTTGAAGAAGAAGGTATGAAAGGGGTGATGATGATAGGAAAGGTTGGGGAATGATGAGGGTGGTTATGGTGGGGAGAATGGGAGGGATGGCGAAGGGGGGGGCACCTAATGGAAGAGGGAAGAAAAGAGTGATAACAGTACTCACACTCACCCCATGAGCCGATAGCTGAGACGTTGACTTTAACATACCTATGTACGCTATGCTGTACACAAGAGGATGAATATAGATAATAATGAGCCTTGGGGCAACATACCAAAAACAATAGATGTATCTATCCACCACACACACACTCCTATGAAGAAGTGAAAAGGTAAGATGGTATGATAAAGGGGTGCTTACCTCATCCCATCTACCCCCCTTTTCGAGGACAATAAGCGACAAACGACGCTGCCTACAGATCTTAGTCATGACCATCTATCTAGTCCCACCCCTATTTAAATTCCCAAGTACAGGTACTTAAGATATCAGCATCAGCACTGCACAAATTGAACTTTTTTATTCTCTTACCGACAAGCTACCTACCTAGGTACCTACTCAAAAAAAAAAATCACGGGATATTTTTCCTCAAGTTTGCGGGACTTTTCTCCGTCATCCCCTTCCCTTCAAGCGGAAGCTAATTACGGTACCCATCCCGCTCGCGCATTGCATCAATGATACGGATATGACGATCAATCTGGGGTAGGTAGCATCCCGGGCCGAGCGACAACCACTCACTCACTCACTCACTTCTTGGCTCCTCCTCCTCCTCCTCCTCCTCCTCCTCTTCCTCTCACACACCTCGGCTCAACTAGTACGGTATATCACTCACTTCTGATTCCCTCCCGTCTTGACCAAAACTCAACAGTCATACTTTATGAATCCAACAGAAACTCTACCTTTAGGAGAACGCAATCCTCACTCTCCATTCACAATACCATATCAAGTAGCAAGTAATAGATGGTAAGTAGTATGAAGCAAATTAATAAGCTTTCTAAATCCGGTAGTTAAGATATACGAACCAAACCCCCGTCTACCTCCTTGGTCCCCCCACCCCCCTGCCCAACCCTCCAAAAACCCCCAATCAGCAGCGAAAATGAGACCATCTATTTTCCTTATCGCCTTCCTCCTCGCCCTCCCAAGATGGCAGAAGAAATTGTGCCCATAATGTGCTGTTGAAATCGACGCCCCCGGCATGTCATACACATATCCCACACACACATACACACAGCTCCGTCCCTTATGTCCATTTCCATTTCCATATCCCACAGAAATCCCCCCCCGCGAAAATCTTTCCCCATCGGTGAATCTCCTCGACTTTTCTTGACCCTCCTCAATTCCCCGCCCTCTTGGCCATATGAAATAACCCCCCCCCCCCCCCCCCCACCCTGAGCCAGAACCAATGCCCCATACCATGTCCAATAACAATGCTGCCCATATGAGTTGTTGCCTGGTTTCCATCAAGATAGTGTCAGTCCTTCAAAGTTGCCCTGTAAGTCTGTTTCCTCCTCTCCGTCCTCATGCCTCGCTCGGTTGTCCGCTGGTATCGGTGCGATTCGTCTTGGGAACCATAAATTTGTCGTCGTTCAAGGCTCGGCTGCGGAAGTACCTAGGCATCGAGTTGTTCCGATCCGTTCCAGATCGACGATATTGGTCCCGGCTCGGCAGGCTCCTATTAGTGATCCCCAAGACCCCTAGACATAAACTCCTGGAACCAAAGAACCCCTGCCAAGGGCAACCGATAGCTGCCACAACTGGTCCTCGGACACGCCATTGTCGTACAGTACACAACACCCATCCATCACTTAACCCACAACATGTTTCGACTTCGTCCGCGGTCCCCCATGTACCGTTCAAAATCCGAGTTCGCCCGTGGCCGGTTCGTAAAGCTGTAGAGGTGAGTGTATCAATTCGTTCTTCACAGGAACCCAGACTCGGCCAAAACTCTGCGGGAGAAAAAAGCAATGCGTTAGTACGGAATAAAATGTTGCCGAATAGTATGAGAAGACGGCTTGAAAACGCCGAAGTGAAAGTAATTCGGGTGTGGGCGAAAAGAAGGGCGGTACTACCTGACGATCTTTTCGTCCTCCCGCTCGCGCGGCTCGATCTGCAAGCTCTTGTCGTACATCTCGTGCACGTCGCCGGCGGCCTGCATGTTGCTGAGGATGTAATCCTGCAGCTCGGGGACTGGTTGGAGAGAATAGGCTACATTCTGATACTGTTGGATGTCCCGAATTACTTCGGCCGTCTTCGCTCGCTTGGCGAAGTTGATGAGGTTAGTCTTCTTGATGATGGACGGGATGCCATCCTCGATAAAAGTCAAGTCGGTCAGGTAAACACCAAAGAAGGGAATGCAGGGAGGTTGCTGGGCGTGCAGGGCTTCTCTGTATTCGCCAAAGTTCTTGGTGCTGGCCATCAACTTGCGCATCGTCTCCAGGGTGGCGTGGATGCGCTGTGGCACCTGATCCCACGTCCTTTTGAGGCGAGCAATAGGCGCAGTACCCAAGGCGGAAATGATGGATGTAAGTGTCGAAAAGTTGTTGAGTCCACGGCACTTGTCGGCAACCGCCACAAAGTGCTTGATGACAACGACGCGCTTCCTCACGTCGGTCTGCGACAGGATCATCTCAGCCACCCAATTGGTCATTTGATTAGAATGAAGAATTAGGGCCTTCACGTTCGGAGCAGGCTCAGGCTCTCCTTCTCCCACCTTCTTCTGCCAAGTCTTGTTGAGACACTCGGTTGGCTTGATCTTGCCGTACAGGCGGGACTCGATGATGGTGAGCTGGCGGGCAAACTCGACAACGTCGATGTCGAGGAACTTGAGCTTCTTCATGTTCTTTGGCATGATGGGAGCTGGTGTGTTTTGATTGACGGTCTGAATCAGGCGGCGGGCACCGGCCTCCTTGCCGTTGAGTCGCTGGTCAAGAACCGTCATCAAGGGACCCGAACCGGGCGTTTCGGTCGACTTGACCGTGTCCTTGGCAAAGTTGTAGACGTCCCGTAACAGCTGCTTCGTGGCCTCCTCGCTTGGATCCTCCATCCAAAAGTTGTCGAACCAGTTCTTCAAGATGTTGACAATACGGAAACGAATCAGTTTTTGTTTCTGGCTTGTCCACTGCTCATACTCGGGCTGGGTCAGTCCTTCAGGAGGTTGGAGGTTAAACCTCTTTACCAAAAGTTCAAACAGCTCGCGTGCTGACGTAAAAGACCGATAGGTAAGAAGGAAGGTATTGTTGAAGTTGGCGTCGAGCTTGTCATGGCGTGTGAGCTGCTCCACCAAGGCCATCAGGGAACCACCCTTGACTGTTGGCGGTTGGGTCTTGAGATCCCACGAAAGATCGACATCGTGGTCCAGCCTCAAGAACTCGGGGGTATCGTCAATCAATGTTTGCTGTACCGGGGTAGGGTCTTCTCCAAAGAACTTCTTAAGCTTGGAGTTGTCATCCTTCCGGTACGGGTTAGTCGTCATCATGGTGTCACCTTCAGTAAACGACTGTGACCCCATAGGCATCCCTGGTCTAATGGGCCGCGACAGCGACTCTGTTCGCTGGTGCGGTCGCTCGTATGGCATGGTCTCCATCCTTCTCGGCTGCTCTCGCGTGGGCATTTCCTCCCGCATGCGCGTCTCGGCTTGTTGCTGCAAGACGATCGAAACCTGCTCCGAGAGAAGTTGAAGCGAAAATCCGATATGGGATGAGTTCGTCTCCAGTGCTCGTGCGCAGTTTCGGACATACTCCAGCCGTTCCTCCAGAGCCTGACCCCTCACCTCTGACCACTCGTCTGCCAACGGGCCAGCCACTGCTTGACAACCGAGAATCAAATCAGAGATGTTATCATATAAGCTCTGCTTGTTGGTGCTAAAGTCAGCAAGCTGTGGTGTTTGGAAAGTGTTGTCGAGCAGGGAAAGGTCGATTGATTCAATCATGGCAATCCACGGCTTGAACACATCCAGTACTTTGCTGCCAGCGGCGCAAACAGCATTTCCGATCAGTTCGTGCTTGTAAGGAGTAATGATTTTGTCCGTAACCAGTAGGTTCTTATCCAGCTCCCGGATACTGGAGACCACCATCCTCTTCAGCTCGTCGAGTCGCTCCAGAAGCTTGCCATCCAGAATAGCATTTGGTTCAACCAGCCCTTCCTCGTCCTCGAGAAAGTTGGTGGTGATGGCATCACGGGGACCCAGTCCGTTGTTCTGCCAGCTGCCGCCCGCATTTGACCCAATGACAAAGCCTGGAAACAGCCGGGGAATCTCTTCGCCCCGTTGCTGCTTGGCCACCTCGAGATAACTAAAGACACCTAGCAGAACGCCGTCCGCTTCCTGTAAGCATTTTTGTATTGACTCGGCGTTCGGCCAGTCCGCGGCCGCGATGTGGGAAGAGATGACGAGCTTGCTGAACTTAGACATCATGTCACGGAAATGCGGGTAGAGCGCCTTGTTTGTCGAAATAATGGAGGGTTGGCCTGAGTGGTTGTCGGTCGTCCCGGAGCCCGCTGCCAAGAGAAGACGCAAGTGATCTGAGATATCCTCAGCGCGTGCAACGTACTCTGCCCTGTTACCACTGGTGATCGCCTCCCTGTAGCGGTCAATGGCCTTCTTCATGTTGGAAACCAAACGAGGCCAGTTTAGTGCCGGTGTGGTTCCGTCGTCGAAAAACGATCGTGGAATCGTTGCAGCAGTGGGCAAGTTAAACCCAGAGCTGGTAAACGCAGTGGCAGAGGAGACCATTGGGGTCTGAGTCGCGTTGCCGTTTGGAAACGTCTGGCCGCGAGTTCTGGTCACAGGAGACTGGCCGTTCATAGAATCCATGGATGGTGCCGGAGAGATACCGTCACCCATCTGGAATCGGCGCGAAACAGGCTAGGTCACGCAAGTTAGTAACGTGCGCAATAGCAGAGGGTGTCGAGACCAAAAGACCAAGGTCAAGAAATCAGGTCAAACATACCGCCGAGCCTCGCGCGTTCATCAGAGCCTCGCCCTCGAGTTCAGATGCCGAGTTGACATCCGATTCGTCCTCCTCATCTCGGGTTAGCCCTCTCGCGATCATTTCGGCTGGTGGCCTTGTCCGGTCAGGAACGCTTAGGTTCATGCGATCTCTGGGGCCTGTTTCGTTCACCGAGGAAGGGGATTCGAGCGGCAACTCCATGCTGCTCTCGCCTGTCATGGTGTTGTAGTAAAACAGCCTGCCGTCTGGAGTTGCTTGGGGGATCCAGAAATCGGCCCTCAGCCTATCACCTTCGGTTCCTTCGAGAGGAAGGCCCTCGACATCATCAAGCTCGGACCCATCCTCATCCTCATACTCTCCTTCGTAGACTTCCGGGTGGTCATCAAGTTCCTCCTCGACCTGTTCTGGCTCGCCATTTTCCTCAAGTTCTGGAAGTTCGTCGATGATCTGGCAATAATTACTAGGAAACCAGCCTCTGACGCCGTTGATGACACCGTCCCACCATCCACTTTCGAGTCGTGTTATAACCTGAATAATGTCGCCTTCGTGAAAGCTCAAGCTGGTTCTGTCATCAGCCTCGTAATCATAGAGCGCCCTGACGTACATGGCACCAGGAGGTGCCGACCCCACGATGCCGTTCATGGGGAAGGTGGACGCAAGGGGGATCCAATTTGTGGTGGAATAGAAATCGTCGCGATCGACACGGGAGCCCCTCCTAGAGCGCGGGGTGGATTATTGGTCCGTGATAAAAGTTGTCGTTACTTGTCCACCGTCGAGTGCAGTCGGTCGAACTTCACGATCAGTAATGGGATGGTGTGGGTGTTGTTCGTCGTGAAATTCTAACCCTTGGATGCCGAGCAGGGGTCTGTGTCATTAGCATGTTGTTGAGGTTGTCGTCAGTGGAAAGAAAGGTAGCATGGGAGATGACCCCAAGATCAAACGTCAAAGGGGGCTGACGATAGGCGGGGATGGAAATCGCAATCTATTCGTTGCCGCAGTGGACTGGCCGCCGGGCGGATATGGCTCACTAGGCGGAAAGGCGCTGTCGGGGCGCTAGACGGTCTGTCTGGCACTCTGGGAACGATAGTGTCGCGATGACGGACGTGACTGGTGGATGGGATCGATGGTCTGCGCGTAAAGGTGTGGTCGAGAGGGAACTGGTGCAATTCGCCCAATTTTGTGGTCGAGGGGGGAGTCTTAGCAGGGTCCAAAAGGTGGGCGCTGAAGGATTGGCGTTTCCCAGGCGGTCTCGTCCTCGTTCGGTCTGCTCGCCTTGTGTGTGTGAAGTCTTCGCCCCCGCAGGCCCCTCGCTGTGGTCGGGTGCTCTCGAGGCGGATGACAGCGCCTGGCTGCGCGGATTCACCTCTTCTGTTTCTGCTCCTGCTCCTGCTCCTGCTTCTGCTCCTGCTAGTAATCGACAGACAGCTTCTGGACTTGTTTTTGCGCTCAACGTGCCCGGGAATCGGATGAGGTCCCTGGGGTCGGGGGTGATAAAAGAGACGACGGGCAGTGTTTGGGGATGGGGCCTGGCAGAAGAGAGGGTCCGTCCGTTGGCCACAGCTTTCAACAAGCGGGGTTGCCCGTGCCCCTTTCCTTACTTTTATGACGGATATGCCCCCCCGGACACCGCTGTCAACCACAAAGACAAGACAGCCATTCAATCAATCAATCAACCCTATCTCTTTCATTTACACTCCTGGGTCTATCTCTACACTACAAAATAATCCGACAGCCAAACCACGACATCTTCATCATCAGAGGCTGACAGAAGAGCCTGCCCGCCGCCAATGCCTAGACTCTGAAGCGGCCGGTCTTGGCACAGGTTCCCCCCATCCCCCTGAAGGCTCTAACCTCATTTTCGTGCAGCTCCAATACCCCCGTACTGCTACATACAACTCAGGGCTACATGAATACCCCTCACCTTCCCGTGTTGGCAGAGATAGATCCCGCGGATAAGAGTAGAGTCGAAGCACACATATCACAGTAGAACTAACCGATACTATGTAATCATACGTCTATCGCTGATACGCAGTACCATACGAGGAATTAGGTAACCTAGTGTCGCACTCGCAATTACGCATAGGCAACAACAACCAGACAGATATCAACACAAGCAGCACTTCACGTTTCGCGAGCACGCACTTCACCACCCGGTTGCCAGGCTCTTGAGAAGCCACGCTGCCGTCTTCCTACGAAGTGCTGGCCTTGCTTAGCCAACGTCTACGGTCCTCTCTCCTGCTGACCCTTGACTCGGGCAAGTCATCACCCCAAGCTGCCCAAAATCCACTCATAACTGTGGTCGGTTAATATAGGCAGGCGTGGCAAGTCTATGTAGGCTTGATGCAGTGCTCCGTATATCAACACCTTGGCACACCTTTGCGAATGGTCAAGCATATGCCGACTATACATACCCAGCAGGAGTTGTAGTCAAAGGGTGCTTGTCGCTCCGACAGCCCCTCCTGTTGCTGTCCATCATCAGGCAATGCCGTGGTTCGTTCTCCTGCCTCGTCTTATCTGGGGCCGTCGTCACTGCTGAGACATAGGCTCTCGTAGCCGAGGGTTCGGCCACAACTCGTGGCACCGTCCCAACCAGGAAACACCTGCCCACGATGGCATTTCCCATAACCTGGAACCCGGTGATCAAGTTGACGACCGAACTGGAACAAATCAACCCAACAACACGGAGGCCCCGGTGTAGCTCGGAACTGGTGCCGAAAAGGGGAGGTGATATCATCGCATATCGTCCTGCTGGTACCTTCATGCCACCACCCCCACGATGGGGCGTAGAAGGCAAAAAAATGGAAGAGAGCCAGCAATCAGAACCATTCTGCCACCGCGCGTGTGCTCTCTGCCCGCCATGTGGTCAGCGCTGGGTAGGTGGCAAACGCCAGCTTCCTACCGTAGACGCCGAGGTGAGGTGTACTCGAGTCAAATGGAACCGCTATTGAAAAGAATCGACGAATACGAAAACTGGCGACCTCCTTGGGGCATCGGGTAGCTGTTTTGTATTGGCTGTTGTGCGGCAACCAGCCAGGCGACGAGATTCAAACTCTGTATCACAGTAGTAGGAGTGGCAAAGATATCATGTGTAACAGAAATCTGTACGAACGAGACCGTGATACGCACGTGGTGCCGCCTGTATGCAAGCGAAGCGAGACGTCGTCGAAAGTCTCCATGGCGTCAGCCCATGTCCTCAGCCAGAGTCCCGTGATCCGGCATCTCGCCGTCAGGCCTGGTAGTGAATTTGGGCTACCGAACGGTGAGGATGTCGAGGCAAGACAGGCACGGTATATTAAACGTTGAGTGGCCACCGTCATTGAACCGCATATTGAGTGTGTAACCGTCGACCATAAGTTGACCACCACGTGTACCCCTGACGAGACCTTCTGGACTGCATCGTTTTCAAGCGCACCGTCGACGGCAGAGGCCCGGTCCTTGCGGGACGGACGGTCGGTTGGTCTGAACGACAGCAAAGCGCCACACCGCTGGATAGGGAAGAAAAGAGCGGGTTTTTGCACTTGTTTCAGTCAGCTTGCAGTTGCCCCTGGCGTTCCCCCTCTGTTGTCCTGCTGTCTTTCTGCGAGGAGGGGGAAATCGGCGGCCCAACCCGAGCTAGCAAGGGGTCTGGGTGCCCCTCCAAAGTTGTCAAAATGTGCGGTGAGCGGTGACAAGCCTAGGCCCCGCGAAGAAGACATCTTGGAACGAATTGTTGCTGTCCCTATGGGAGGGGTATGCCACGCTGGATGTGATGAAGGTTGGGATAGAGATAACCAGTCGCTTGGCGTGATGAAGAAGTGCTGGCGTCTTGACAACTGCCCCTCCATCTCCCATGTTTCCGGGATCCCAAAGCAGATGGAAAAATCTCTGATGACTTGCGTCGGTCCTGGCAAGATGATGCGACATCCGGCATGGCCGTTGCTTTGGAGGCTTGGTCGCGGGGTCCAAGATCTGAATCGCGAACACTAGACAGGAAAAAAAAAGAAGTTCTTGATGGAGCCAATTTCCGAACCCTCGGCCTCGGGCCACACCTCTCCAGGGCTCGGGTGAGACCCGAAGGGAAGATGGTCCCACCCTGAAGCAGTGCGTGAAACAGGATGAAATGATTTTTTGACTTTTTGTTTATGACGAAGGGTCAAACAAATGCGGTGCTCTTCGAGGGGCAATGTTTGGCTTGCGGCTGCGACATGCTAGGGGGTTGAAAAGGGGGAAAGAGAGTGCCAGAGTGGTGGTGGTCGTCCCTCGTATGGTGTGTTCACGTGTGTTTTGCATGAAGCTGCAGGCGTGTTCGCAGAGAAATGGCGATCATCCAACGATCGCTCTTGTGAGCAAATCTCTCTGTGCGAAGGCTTCGCCGAGCGACAAGGGGGGCCCGTCGTGCCGTCTCATCTCCTTCGAGAAAGAAAATCGACACCACCCTACCGATAGCTGGTGAGGTAGCGTCGTGTTAATTAGCAGGGGACAAAACAGGCCGCCATTTGGTCCGAAAATGTCGTCAAATTCTTTTCGTATGTATGGCGTCCGGTTCTCAATGCGGTTAGAAGGCACGGCAGGAATTTGATCCCAAGATGCCGTGGTGTTTGGTAGTCGACGACACCCCTCACACCCTCCTCCGTGGTTCCGAGCATTACTGTGTTCAGTATCGCCGTGGCACGGAGCATTATAGGATCCAGGATGAGTTGGTTATTAGCACCCGAGATTTCCATCCATTCCGCCAGCCCGTCAGTTCGTGACAGTGGACGACGCACTGTGCGCGTTGTGACTGACCTGCCACCGTGCCATCCGGTGCCAGAGGCTAGAGGCTAGAGGCTGAAGTCCCCGCCGACCCGTCCTCGAGACCTGGACGTCTGGATCGAAGAGGGGCAATCTCTGAGCAATCAGCCAGGAAGTTCATAGCCGGAGGGGAGGGGGGAGGGGAGGGAGGGGGAGGGGCAGTACACTAGGTGGCAGGGACAGGAGCAGGGGAACCGTTTTCGAGAGATCCGTGGTGTGTAGTGTACGTCGTGATAAGTACAGCATCTGACGGGAGCAGAGAAAAGGCATGATTGAATGCAGCAGGTTTGCACATGCACATGCAGGCAAAAGCTGAAGTCGTCGATGATGGGTTCCCCCGAAAACACCGAGGGGACAGCGTCAGACTGTCAGTGGTGGGCTGGTGGGCTGGTGGGGTGGCTTATCGAGGAGGAGGTTTCCTCAAGGAGGGGTTGCATTCCCAGCTCTGGGAAACGCCAATGTGGCTAGGGAACCGGCTTCGACTTCCGCCCCGGATTAGCGCACATGTGTTGGCTGGTTCTCACCGTGCGCGCAATTTCAGGGGGGGTCACCTCACAGGAGAGGAAGACGGGAGTGAAAATTCTGATGGGGACAGGAATCCCAAAAGGCAAAGGAAAAGAAAAGAAGAAGAAAAAAGCAAACACCTGGCTGCCATCCCGAGCGGCGGACCTGAGTTGCCCAGCAGGTGGGTGAGAGAGATATGGAGATACCTAGTGGATGGCCGATCTGATTATTTTCTCGCGACAAGTGAACTGATGAGTCTGATCGAAAAAGCTCACCCACAATTCCCACATTTTACCCCTCCAACAATTGGGATCATGCCTGTGCGAAGCTCGAGTGTTCTGCGAATTGTTCGGCCAAGACGCCAAGAGCCGCAAGACAGACCGATCCCCGCTGTGAAGCGGATCGCGGAGGCACGTCTGCCACGGTCTGCCACGCTGATGGGACCGAGGGAATGATTGCTTTGGGCTGGCTGTTGTGGAAGTGTGGCAGCATGGCCGTTCGGAGATGGCCTTGGACGGGTCATGGTCTGACATTATTACCGGGGGAGGGGGGAGGGGCTCGAGAGCTACATGCTACCTCAGGCGGCTTCTAGCCGGTAGAAGCATTCATGGATGTTCCAGCCGACGAAACGGCGTGCCATAGCAAACGCTATTCTCTTTTCTCTTTGACTTGAACAACTCCGTCACGAGCCATGGAGGGGTTGCTGTGGTGTAGGTAGTGTAAGTGGTCACGGGACACTATATATGTGTCGATGTGGCATCGCCGTCAAGAGACAGGTACTCGTTATTGGCTCAAAACACCTACCAGCACACAGCCTTGCTTTCTGGTTTGCAATGCTGCGGCATTGTCATGCATATCCTCTCCACACACTCGCCCATCAATATCAAATGAGCGAGGGCACTGCCAGGGAAAAAGGCCTATTTTGGGTACAGCACCACTGCAGCAGAACGTCTCCCTCCGTTTGAAATGGCAATTCATCTGCTACCTTACCTTGTATGCCATAAGGTACACTACTCCCCCGCCATGCCAACGCAACGCTGCGACGCCCCACCTACCGCATCGCATCGACAAAACTCCACTGTGTCGCGAGATGCTAGGTGCTAAATAGGTACATATACATACACTACAGTTAGGTATCAGTTTATCATCACAATGTGGCGGTCAAGTCAAGAGCTGATCGTACGGGACCTCTAAATCCACGGTCTGCAGATTATATTTCCACGGTCGGTAACCATATATGGCAATGCTCCACTATGTCAGCCACACCCATCTTTTGCAGCGTTCAACATACACTAACATTTCCCACACGTTTTCCTTAGAAGTACCGCAACTTGCAACCATCGCCAATTACACCACGTAACTATCGTCATAAATCAGTAGTAATACAATTAAGAAAACACCATTTCTAAGCGTTTAAGGCCCTATCTACAACTTCTATTTGCAACGGTCAAAATTCATTAAAAGTCCACCAGGTCTGTGTGACGTGGTTCTCTGGGTTAGTTCTAGGATTTCTGTGAGTCTTGCGAAAATGCTTGTTACTGCAAAATTTACCTGTGGCTGACATTGTGGCAGGACGATGTGGGGCCCTTCCATATATAGTTAGAGACAGTGGAAATATAATCTGTAGACCGTGGATTTAGAGCTCCCGCTGATCGTAGCAACAAATTAGCTTGGGAGGCCCGTGGCCGAACAGGTGAGCTGTCTACACTACGCGGTACCTAGGATGGGAGCTTCATGTGAGGTGAGCTGTGAACCTAGAAGGAAGCTTGGGTCAACTCACCCCTCTGGACCTGACAAAGAGCAAAAAGAGGGGAAGGTGATGTGATGGCCCCTCCCCCTCCTTGAATTTGAAAAAAGTTCAAAAAGAAGCAGAAGCAATTCTAGGTGGGAGGGAGAGGGGGGGGCACTATCGAAAACTGCCAAATTTCCGCCAGCCGGCACTGTGCATTCCCAGGTCATTTAATGGGACGTGGCTTCAACGCGTTAACACCCCAGGTTCCGAATGATAGGGCGTGCCGTCTGAGAGCAGTGCCAGTCGTTAAGAGCCTGAACTTGGCGTGTTATTAGGTATTGGTTGGACGTGACCTGTTGATTGACAGCTCCCTTCTGCCCCGCGCGGCCCCTTTTGTGTCGAGCAGTCAAGCCGTCAAGCAGTCAACAAGCTGCTCCAGGTCGTGGAAAGCTGGAAAGCTGGAAAGCTGGAAACCCCACCTGTCCTGGGCCGATGACCGACGGGAGTATGTACCTCGTCGAGACCTTCGGCGACAGGTGTTCCTCGGCGGCCAGGTGGCGCTGTGGTGTGCGCCGGCATCGTGACAAGATACACGGGCACCGGATGAGGATCCGGACCGCTCACCGCTTTCTCGGAGGGCGGTATCGACGGTGGACGGTCTGCATTTTGCGTGATGCTTCAAAGGGAAAGGTATCGCTGCGGTTGTGGATTCCCAACCCCTCGAAAGACTGTGTGGGGCGCCAGGAGTTGCTCGTTCCCGGGCTCGACTGGTAACGCGAACCGCTAAGCCTATCCGGGACAAAGCAAAATTATCCACCCTGTGGCTCACAGGCGAACGAGTTCACTGGGACCGTCTGGGACGGCACCCCCACCTGCACTGGCAGTTTCCCTCCCCCCCCTCCACCACCTCCGCAGTCCATTTTTCCCCTCTCGCATCCCTCTTTTTCCTCCTCCCGTCGTCAACCTTTCTCGACAACCCCTCACACTTTTCATCCTCGACCACCACCACCACCACCGCCCCCCTCCCCCCACCCACTGCACATAATAAACAACACTGTCCTCGCACACACTGCAGCGGGTTGACGACGATCAACTTCGACTTTCCCAATCGGCGGATTGCCCTTTTTAATCACAACCCCCAATACCGACCACACTTCCATGAGCATACCATCACAAATGAGCAGCTACACGATTCAAAGTCCAGAAGACACCCTTTAAATCCCACGGGACCGAGAGCGCGCGCAAGCGAAGCGAGGAAAGCCAGACGAGAGCGATCTCAACTATCGTTCTGCGAAGGTTGTCATTGTCGCCGCCGTCGCCGTCAAAGCACCACTGCATCCCCCCGACCGCCGAGTCGTCTTTACCAGATACAAAGATACTCGACCTCGAGAAGTTGCATTCGTCGCGACAATTCCAC
Source organism: Cercophora samala (assembly GCA_030512305.1). Lineage (NCBI taxonomy): Eukaryota > Fungi > Ascomycota > Sordariomycetes > Sordariales > Lasiosphaeriaceae > Cercophora > Cercophora samala. Next base: position 249,585 of record JAULSY010000004.1, on the reverse strand, counting down.
CCCACAAGATGCCAGGCGCAAGCGTGGCAGTCATGCCACCAACGGCGACATCTACCCCGGCCTCCCGGAAGACCTCAATCGCGCCAGAAAGGAAGTACAAGTGCCAGTTCTGCAACCGAGCTTTTAGCAGAAGCGAGCACAGAAGTAGACATGAGCGATCACGTATGTTGCCCCCCCCTCTCTCTCTCCCCCCTTACATCCCATCTTCCTTCATCCCTTCATCCATGCTAACCGCCTCCCAGATACTAAGGAGCGGCCATTCAAATGCCAGAAGTGCCGCAGCACCTTTGTCAGACGTGATCTTCTGCTCAGACATGACCGTACCGTGCATGCTAAAGATGGCGGTGTTCCTCTTCACAGTGACGGGAAGCGTCGTGGTGGTCCCAAGGCCGCCAGAACTGTCAGCGGCTCTTCCAAGTCGGCGCTTGCGATTGATACCTCAGCTCTGAGCGAGCAGATTGAGGCCAGTAGCGATGGTATTTTTGATGTGGAAACTGCTGCCATGCTTGTTGCTGATCTTCACCATAAAGCTCACGCGGCTGCCCGGGCCAACAGCGACTTCGGTGCCAGCCCAAGCAGCATGACCTTCCCTTCGAACGGGTCTTCGATGCTGGAACCCTCAGTGCAGTACAACAACGGTTCTCTCGGTCTTCACCAGTGGGAGGGCTTCGTCTCTCAGGACCCCAAGGCCCACTCCATCACTTCGAACGGGTCCATGTCGTTTGATGCCCAGAATTCCAACCAGCTCCTCGGCGGCCAGCACGGCAACGGATTGGCGCCTGGCATGCAGGCCCTGATCAATTCTCTTCCACCTTCTGCCACGGGCACCCCGGCCCCTCAGTCGCCCTTTGTGCAGCAGCGCGCCGACAGCCCTGCCGATGGCACCCAGTCGTCGACCTTCAAGGCCCCCATGATCAACAGTGATGAGGAGAGGAACGTGATTCTGGACAACATTCGTGGCAATGACAACGAGCACGCCATCCCAGAAGGCTTCCGGGTTCCCAACCTGCCGTCCTTGAACCGTTACCTGGCTACCTACTTTGGCCTGTTCCACCACCACCTGCCCTTCTTGCACCCTGCTTCCTTCGAGCCCACCCAGGTTTCGCCTGCGCTCCTCTTGGCTGTTCTTTCCATCGGTGCCCTTTATGCCTTTGATCAAGAACAGGCTTATGTGCTCCACATTGGCTCCAAGGTGTTGGTCAACCAGTTTCTGCAAAACAAGGAGAACTTCAGCTCCCGAAAGTGCCCGCTGTGGACCATGCAGAGTTCGTTGCTCAACATGATCTTTGCTAGCTGGAGTGGTGATGCCAAGGGTCTCGAGTGGGCTTGCTCGATCAAGGGCCTTCTTGCCAATATGGTGGCCGGGAATCGCTACGAGTTGAAGCTTCGTCAGGAAGCTCGTGGGGGTCGGTCGCCGACCCGTGCCGAGTGGGTTGAGGACGAAGGGTGCCGCCGCACGTACTATGCCGTCTACATCTTCTTTGGCCTCCTCACTCTGACGTACAACCACACTCCCGCCATCAGCTTCAACGAGTTTGAGGATCTTCAGCTGCCATCCACCGAAGCCCTGTGGAACCTCAAGGTATCGGAGGATGCCTGGCAGGAGCACCTCGAAGCTTCTCCCAGCGTCACCATCTTGAAGGCCCACGCCGACCTGTTCCAGGAAAGGCCGCTCAAGTACAGCGCGTTTGCCACCCGTGTCATGATCAATGCGCTCTTCCTTGAAGTCTGGTATCACAAGCGCAGCCCCGAGGCTCTGCAGGATGTTCTCACGGAGTACAAGCTTAGGATGGCTTTGGAGACTTGGGAGAAATCTTTGGACCTCTGCGAGCCCGAGACCGTCGCCGTGCCCCTCAGTGCGCCTCACAAGGGCCACCCGCTCATCTTCAACGCCAAGGCCATGTTTCGCAATGCTCGTGCTCGTCTCGAGGTGGACCTTAAGGGAGTCCAGGAAGCTCTGCGTTACCACGAGTCGTATGAGGTTGCTGCCGCCATGGCCAATGCTCGGGATCGCGTCAAGCGCTCCAGCGAAATGATCAAGGTCATCCAAGAGTGCTACAACTGCATCGAGACTGCGGTGCGTCAGGGTGTTCGTTGGGTTGCCAGAACCTCTCCGACGAACTGGAGCATAGAGCACCCTCTTTGCGGCATGGATCTGATCATCATTCTCAGCTTGTGGCTGTATCGTCTGGAACACGACGAGGAGCCAGCTACTGAGGAAGAACTGATCATGTATAACAAGATCCGTGAGCTTCTCGGAAAGGATCTCGATGACCGCTATGTGCCGCAGCTGAGCTCGCTGGTGGCCCGTCTCTGGGGCTCCATGCTCGATGAGGTGGTTGTTTGGGGGTATGTAACCTTTTCTTTCTCTGCGACGACACCACTTGTTGACAAGTGTGCTAACATGCGTCTACAGAATTACTCGCCTCATGGGTGAATCCTTCCGTCTCCACTCTCAGGCTCTCGTCGGCTACGTCGACGATATTGCTGCCTCCTCCAGTGTCTCGACACCGTCCATGACCTCTCAGGGCGCGGACGAGGACAGCGTGTACTAAGATGACGACGTTCGGCACGACATTTCTCAGCTTTGTCTTTTCTTTTTTCCTTGTCTCACTATACTGAGTAATAGGCGGTGGGGTTTCCGGGCATATACCTCTTGTCGGTTTTTCGCGTTGGTTTCTTTTTCCTTGCATCTCCTTTACACAACAAATATCGCTGGGTATGGGACTCGGCGCGCGGGGTTGGGTGTTTTTTTTACTTGTCATCCTTCGGGTTGCTGCTGCATTTCGCGTCTGCATCGTCATGGTCTAAGCAATATGGGTGGGCAGGGTACGGTTTCGCACATTGGTCCAGTGGGAGGGCCATCGGTCCCGCAAACCTAATATCTGTCACTGTTGGCTGGTCCATGTGGAGGGAATTTGTCTTCTCCGTGTTTCATTACACTTCTACCACTTTTAATCTGCCTTCACAGCGGTCGATTTTCTTTGTTGGTTTTATTTTTATTTTTCAGTTAGTTTAGTTGTTTCTCGTTTGTTTCTCTTTTTTTCTCTTCTTTCCGTTCTGCGTTTCGGATACCTTGTTCGCTATATTGTTTGCGGGTTTTTTTTCTCTCTCTGTTTTTCTGTTATCGTAATGTCTGTTTCCTAGCTAGTTTTTCCTTGACATTGGTCCAGTCTGTTTTAACTCCCTGTACTAGATATGTACGGATGAAAGGGGGGTGGGGGGTGGGGGGGGTATAAGGACAGGCGGGGAAGGTGGGAGAGGAACATGCAAGAAGGGATCAGAGGCATAGGAGGCAAATGGAAGGGAGGGAGGACAGGCGGATGGGCTTTGAACTTAATTTCGGTTTTTGCGTTGCGGATGTTCTCTTTCCTTGAGCGTTGATTTTCAGTTGCGTTTGTTTTTTTTTTGTCGGGAGGGGGGCTCTATCAGTGGCACAGAATGCCTACTGAACAAGGGCTGGGTGACTTCTCGGCACAAGATTGAAAAAATTCATCAATTTGAAAGGTTTTTCACTCTACTCTACTCTTTTTTCCCTCTGCGTTTTCCTGTCAGGTATCCTTGTGTTTCTACTATGCTGGTTTTTCTTTTTCAAGTGTCCATATGATGTCAATAGGAACAAGTAGATATATCATCACTCTGTCAACTACTACTATTCTATTACTACTACTGCCCGCCCCCTTTTGCCAAGTTCAATGTGAGACATGGGCCCCATTTCATGCTTGGATGTCAATGATGCTGCTTGCTGAGGAGGGACTTGGGGGCTGGGTGCTATGACATTGGATAGGTGATAAAGGGGTAGATGAAACGCTCAGCCTTGGGGTTTTTGGTGGAACTGTCTACCCTCCCTCGCCTGACAAAGTGGTGAGAGAGGATGAAAATGTGATCTGGGGTTGGATGGTAGGGGATAATTATCAACAGGCAGCTAGCTGCAGGTAGCCGTGTTTTTTTGGTCCGCGAGTTGCTGGGAGTGATTGACACATTGAAGGAGGAGCTGAGATGCCTGGACTTGCCCGGCGGGTACCTACCTGCCTTTGGCTTTTCGGGGGTGGTGGGAGTACGGGAAGGTGTCATGACGGGTCAGAATTTTCCATGGTGGCTTCTTGGTAGGTATGGTAAGGTAGGTAGGGACTGAGGTCGGTGGGTGGGTGTTCCTGCTTTTTTGTACTAGGTAGGGAGCTGTTCTTGCCCGGGCTGGGTAGGTAGGTAGGTCATCCATTGTCTGGTGGGTTCTTGCAGCTCCGTCTGCTGTTTCTTGGGGGTGGTGCCACCTCAGTTTGTTGCTCAGGTCGGGTTGCTCAAGCACAACGAGATCTATCTCTCCCTCGGCGAGGTCGGGGTCTGTCTTATCTACTGCGTGCGTTGGTTGGTGTCTTGTTTCACTCTGTTTCGTTTTCCATCTTTCCCTTGCTTGTTGGAGGGGAGTGGGTTTTCCTTGTCGGTCCAAGATACGCAACAAATTTGCATGATCCTTCGGGTTTTTTGGGATCCATCAGATTTTCTCGACTTTTTCTCATCTGATTTCGGCTGTGCCTTAGGTGAGGCGGGCAGTTAGTTCACACGCCCCCCCCCCCTTCCCCCCCCCCTCCTTGGGTTCAGCTTTCTGTCACACGAGTACGGACGAGACGAGACGACGTCAACGATAGCGGGAAACGAGTTGAGGAGCGAGGTTGCTACGCCAGCATCATCGAGATTCATACACGGACAGGGGTTACGTACCTACTGGCAGAGCATTGCGTGCTTGGGGTTGGGTTGGATAAACGACGACAGTCACAGCAAGCATCCCAGATACCGGCCAGAGGCCTTTGCCACAAAAGGGGGCAAATAAGGGGAGGGAACAGCCACGACGGCAAAAACGAAGAATTATGGCCTCGCTCACAGGGGCTCTCGCCCTCCTGCTAGTCACCACAGCCATGTCCGCCGCCCGACACCGCTATAGCTACCTCGCCGTGTCAACATTATCGCTGTTGACGCTCACACCCTTACTAGCTCTGGCAGACTGCGAATGCGGTTACCTCTCCACCACGGGCGAGCTCTTGCCCAACCCACACAACCCTGACGCACCTACTCACCAACAGCACCACGCCCTGTTTACGGACTTGATCGAGTCCGACTTTACAAAGTTGGTTCCGGAGGGCGAGGGGGATGCTACTATATCGGCAAACACGGACTGGGTCAGGCAAGCTTTCAATCTTAGTGATCAACGGGCGAGGGGGAAATACGGGGAGATGTTTGCTGTGGAGAATGTAGTCGCTGCAGGCAGAGAAGAGCAGGATCAGGGGTTGAAGCTAGTGGTGAGGGGCGATGTGGTGGAGGATATGGTGCCGGTGGCGGAAATTGACACGAGGAGGTTGGATATGTATTGGGGAACGTTTCGGGCTTCGATGAAGATGACGAAGGAGAGGGGGACTTGTGCGGCGTTTTTCTGGGTATGTTTTACCTGAAATGTGAAAGAAGGTCTGCTGACAAAGATGTAGTATTTCAACGATACGCAAGAGATTGACATGGAGTTTTTGTCAAAGGACTTTGACAAGAGCAATAACAGCTATCCTGTCAATCTGGTGCTGCAGTCGAGGGAGGCGGTGTTGAATGGGTATGATGCGGCGGCGACATCGAACTTTGTAAAGGCGTATTTGCCGTTTGATCCGACGGAGGGGTTCCATGAGTATAGGATTGATTACTTGCCGGGGAGGGTGTATTTCTATGTGGATGGGGAGTTGCTGGGGAAGATTGAAGGGGGGGCGGTGCCCAGTTCAGCGGGGCATTTGATTTTGCAGCATTGGAGCAATGGGAATAGGTTGTGGTCTGGGGGCCCGCCGGGGAGGGATGCGAGTTTGGTGGTGAGGTATGTGAAGGCTTACTTTAATAGTTCGAGGGAGGAGAGGCATAGGGATTGGGAGGGACGGTGTAAGGATCCGAGGGCGGAGGGGGCGGTTTGCCGGGTGCCGGATGTGTTCCCTGGGAATGGGACGGCGGGGGGGTGGTTCTTTATGGAGCAGGGGAATATGACGAATAATCAGACTGTGTGGGGGAGTGAAGGGGGACGGGTTTATTGGAGGAGGGGGGAGATGGGGTGGATGGTGTTGGGGATGGTGGTTTGGTTGGTTTTGCTTTAGGGAAGGAGGTACCTAGGCTATGGATGTTGCTGTTTGTGGGAGTGATGTAAGAGATATGAGAATGGGGGGCTAATATGATGGGATGAGAAGGATAGAGATCATAAGGGGGGATGAGATAATGTATAAGCTTTATGGATGGAGGATAACTTGCAGTATCTTGGCTACTAGGAGGAGTATTAGCTGAAGTTTCGTTGCTGAATAGGATGTATGTTTGAAGACATGGGTTGATCCTAGTAGTGTCTATGAGAAGTGTGATATGATCTGGTCTTGTAAGTGCCATGGTCGGTGGACAACCGAGTGGTGTTTATACTGTGGCTTTGTCCCTGTTTCAGCATAACGAGTGTGTTGCTTCCACATATAGATGTCAATGTATGACCAAGAGCTAGGTACCCAGACTTTTCCCCGTTTCTTTTGTTCCATTGCCACCACATGCTTTGGGATTTCCCTTGACCAGCCTTTAGTGGGTAGGTATTTTAGCAGTGGTTAATAGACTTCAGCTAGAAGTGCCGTCAAGGCCTAGCTATGTTACCTACACCACCAGCCTTTAGTCATCATGCATTGATATATACACACTTTCTATTGGGTGGGACATCCCCTTCGTTGACGCTAAAATATATTTCCCAAAGAAATAAGTGCGATGCAGGTGTGGCGTCGCGGTCTCTGTGTCACCATGTCTCATTCATTACATGTTGTCATTGGCTGGCCATCTCCTTCGTTGACGCTAAAATATTTCCCAAAACGAGGTGCCCACAATGTTGGTTGTTGATTGGGTCATGGATTATACTCTATTCAACGCTGAATTTTATCTCCGAAACCCTACATCATAAGCTATAAAAGACTGCGCTCTCATGCCTCTAGTCAGCTGGCCAGATAGTAAAGCTTTCTCCTTCGGTGATCATAATATACAGTTATGCCCAGCTTATAATAGACCCCCTTTTCTTTCTTTTTCTACGTCGAGGTACCACCACCTTGCTCACCCTCCTCCGTAACCTCCTCCACCCTCCCCTGTCCCCCCTGCCCCCCCTGCTGTCCCTGAGCCCCCTCCCTCCTCCCCGTCTCAAATTCCCTAAACCTCTCCGCCAACTCCCTCATCCCCCCTCCCTCCCCAGCCTGGCTAGCATCCACCACATCCTTCGGCAGCTTGTGGGCCGAAAAGGCCGGACTCGAGAAGTTGTACGCCGCCGGGTCGTCCTTTTCCACCAACCTCAACTCCGGCTGGTCCTCCTCCTCTGCTTCCTCATCGTCACTTTCACTCTCCTCCTCACTGCCATCTTCTTCTTGTGCTGACAATGGTCCGCCAATAACGGGTCTCTTGACGTTAATTTCCAAAAGCTCGTCCCATCCGAACAGGATGGGGTCTGTTCTTGGAGCCCAGGGGTTAATGTCGATTAACCTGGCGCGGCCGAGACGGTTGACTTCATCGTCGTAGGAGGCTTCGGGGATATAAACGTCAAACGAAAAGTCCGCTTCGGGAAACGTGAATTTTAGACGTTTCGTAAAGAGCTCCCTGATGCGGGTTGTGATATGGGGGCGGAGGGAGCGGAGGAAGGGGTAATAGTTGGGATCGCGCTGGGTGATGGCCACCAGGTTTCTGTCCTTCACAAAACACCTGAATTCCAACGAGGGCAAGATGTTGAAGTAGCTCCGGAGAACCAAGACAGGTTGAAAGGGCGGTGGTGACTGAGAGGTTGGGGCGCAGTCGTCAAAGGCGTGATCGAGGTCGTGGGAGATGAAGCTGGAAGATTTCAGGAGAATGTAGATGTCATTGGCGGATGTGCATTTTATTGTGTTGGGGTGGCGGGAGATCCAGGTTGCGTCTCGTGGGGAGGACCAGTTTAACTTGGGGGCTACGGAGCCGCCTAACTGGGCAATGGTGCTCTCGATTTTCTGGTGAAGCTCGGGGAATCGCTTGTTTGGGGGGAGACGGGCGGCGGAGGGTTCATCGTCGTCGTCGGAGTCAGATTCATCGCGGGGATCGCGAGGGGGCGGTGGGAAGTCGGAGGAGGGGTTGGTTGGCTCCCAATCGTCATCGTCCTCTTCTTCTTGGTTGGGGTTCGAGGAGGGGTCGTCGGCGAGGACTATACCGTCTTCGTGGATGTAGGAAACGAAGTCGGGAGTGAGGGGGATGATTTCGGAACGGATACAGGATGTGCGATATCTAGGCGCAAATGGTTAGTTCCCGGTGTTTTGTAAGACTCCAATGGGTTGGTAAACAAACTTGGGAAACCAGTAATCGTAGGAACAGTGAAGAATGTGTTCCCTGGTGACAGGAGGGAAGGCAACTTCACCATCCTGGTTCGCGACCGGTTGCGCCGGCTTTCCCTCGATCGCAGGCATGGTGGTGCTTTTAGTACCTAGATGAAAGGACTGGGGTAAGATATCCAGGAGGTTTCTGGGTTGGCTCTATAGAACGAAATAAGTTTTCCTTGGAGCTGAACTATGGTTGAAACGAGTAGCAAGTCGAGTCACCTCCTCAGAGTCATAGATGCATGAGATTCTCCAAATCTCCAAATGCGTCCTCGAAGATGGGTTGCCCCTCAGTCGCATTTATTTTTTGAATGGGACATGGTGGGGTTGAGTCACTGACATCGGCAATTGACAGGGGTGTGCTCGACGCGCCCCGCATTCCCGCCGCCCAGGCACCCAGGGCCCTAGCGCTGCCGTTTTTCTGCCGGTCGCCAAGATCCCAAGCTCACGTTGCGCTCAACGTCAACTTGCGACTGAAAAGTTCCCTTTTCGTCATCCAAACCACTTTCACTATTACAATTGGGCTGCCATAGCAAGGGTTTCATCTTAACTCTACCAGCACCTATATCTCAAAGCATAGCGTTCAAAACCTTGAAGTTTCTAAAGATAGTTTGCATTCAACCACCCTCACCGCCTTCACCACCATCACAAGTCGCGTCTCGCACCCGAGTCGCACCTCTCTCAACCTCACACAACCAACCAACCAACCCAACCCAACCCAACACATCGCCATGTCCGACAACGTAGGCCTCTCCACCCCCCGCGGCTCCGGCACCTCGGGCTACGTCCAACGCAACCTCGCCCACCCCCACCACCACCACCAATCCTCCCGCCTCAACCCCTACTCCCGCCCCCCTCCCCCCTCCCAATCCCTCCACACCCAGCGCAAACCCGACCAGGGCCTCCTCGACCACGACCGCAAACGCCAGATCGAAGTCAAGGTCTTTGCCTTGCGCGACGAGCTAGAAGAGGCAGGCGAGCTGACAGAGGAGCAAATCGACGAGAAGTGCGATGAGCTAAGGGAGAAGCTCAAGAAGGAAGGGGAAAAGGGAGGGGTGGGGCCGAGGAGGAATATCAAGAGCTTTCAGGTTCATGAGCTGGCTGATGCCAAGATGAAGGAGAGCGAGAGGCTGAGGCAGGCGTTGAGGATTAGTAAGGATTATGAGGAGGGGGGCCATTGGAGGAGGCAGGAGGAGAGGAAGAGGGGTGGGATGGGGGAGGGTGCGGAGGTTAGTGATGGGAGACAGAAGGAGGAGAGGGCTCCGCCGAGAGAGAGGGAGAGGAGGAAGGAGAGGGGCGGTGGGAGGGAACGGGAGGGTAGCCGGGAGAGGTATCGGGAGAGGAGCCCGAGTGGGGAGAGGTATAAAGAGCGGAGTGTTAGCCGGGAGAGGTACAGGGAGCGAAGTGTTAGTCAGGAGAGACCGAGGGGGCGGGGTGAGAGTCGGGATAGATACAGGGAGCGGAGCGTTAGTCGGGATAGGTATCCGGACAGGAGAGTTGGGAGTGATCGGGATGACTATGATGATGAGGACCGTGGGGATAGGTCCAAGGAGCGGGATGATAGGCGGTGAGCGGTTGGAAAAATGAAAGTTGCTGGCAGAGAATAGTCAGAAGCGATGCGTTACTTTGATAATAAGACTGGGCCCTGAAAGCATGGCGTTGGGAGTTGAATATGGAAAAAGGCTGAAAGAGAGAAGGCGAGGCATTAGATGTGGCATGTAGCAAGAATTTATATTTTAATGTCAAATCGCTCAGGTTCCGCGGTACGGTTTCCCAACCATGGTATTCTCGAAGGGTAGACCCAAATGGTCAATGTCACCTCCCCGGTCTCTTCGTCCTGCTTGACCAGACTCATTTTGGCTCGATTGCTCCAGATAGCTTTGTGAACCCCCTCCAATTCGGTCATGTTAGCAAACGGGAATTTTGACTGGCTCATGTTCACCGAAAGAAGACACCAGTCCCAGACAATTCGTATATCAACAGGATCCTCCTTGAACTCTTTGGGGCTGTATATCTCCGGATGCTCGTACTTCATCAGCAAGTCCACCACCATCTGCCGGCTCGCCTCCACGCTGAGAGCGACGGCGCCCGATACAAGTACCACCTCCCTGTACTTGTTTTCCTCGGCCGTCCTCCCCAGCGGCACCAGTCTCGCATGCTCGACCAACGCAGGGGTGTGCCGAAGCTCTGTGGCGGCGACGGCGAACGCCTCCCTCGCCCTGTCAAGCTCGCCTTTTTTCCTGAGCAGCTGGCCAAGTTTGTAGTAGCAGGACTTTTCGTAGGCGAACCGCAGGGGGCGGCCGGGGAGGAAGAAAGGGTCCCCGTGGGAGCTGGAGTCGCCCGGCAGGAGGGGGGGCATGACGCCCGTGTCCTTCTTGGCGGCTATGACGGCCTGCTCGAAGAAACGAAGCGCGGCGTTGTCGTCCTTTTCTCGTAGGGCGATGAGACCCTGGACGGTGAGGATGTCGGGGTCTCTGGTGGTTCTGGCGAGGAGTCTGAAGCGCGTGTGGATGTCACGGAAGGGTTGCTTGAGACGGGCTTCGGAAAAGTCGTTTATCTGAGACAGGATTCTCATCAGGGAGACGGTGGAGGGGATGTAGCCTAGAGCGGAGGCGGTGGCCATCATGAAACTGCTTAGTTTGTGACCGGCTACAGGCCAGAGGGTGGCGGCCGTGTAGTGAAGTACGATGGGTTCGATTCCGAATTCTGGGGTGACGGCTTAGCATTTGCTTGTGGTTTTCTTCTTCTTTTGGGGTGCATACCACTTTGTAACCTTTCCTGCCAGGCCGGGTCGTTGTGAGTTGCGATGGCACAGAATATCTCTACCACTTGACACATTCTTTCAGTGGTAAGTCCTGGGAGAGTCCGTAGCCCTGGGTCTTTCTCTAAACTCTCCCATACTTCCCACGGAGGAATATCCTCGTCTGTGAATACAGGTTTTGGTGCGGCATCCTCCCGCTTAGCTATGCGGTATCGAATATGACGAATCTGTTGTGCGCGGTTTCTGAGAAGTGGCGGCACCCGGACCCGGCCTGAGCCCCCAACGAGTATTCGCTGTAATGGTCTTGCCGCTACTAGAAAGGTTCGTGGCATGATCATGGCTGCAACAGGCAGAGCCGCCATGGTGAGTGAGCTTGAGTGAAGCTGAATAGGTGGGTATTCGGAGATGGAGATGAGGGAATTTCACTCCATTATAAGTGGAAGGAAAGGAAGAGACGATTCGAGCCTAATATAGCGAAGGACAAGCACAGCGAAGGCTGGGAATAGTGACAGTCGTGGTATCTTAGTGTTGGGAGGATGACCTCGTTGATGAGCAGGGGCTAGGAAATGTGGGTCCACAGGACAGGAGAAAGCTGGCCAATCAGCTGTCGGCGCGCAGACGAAAAAAAGTTTAGAGTGAGTGGCTGCTGGCTTGCTTCCTTCTTTTTTCTAAGAACTGATTTCCTCGATAAACAGCAACTGCTTAACTTCTCACTTTTTGATACGCCCATCTTTTGATACGACTCACCTCTCAATCTACTTGAATCTGTCCATCAAGAAATCGCATTCTCCGAGATAAACCCAGCAAAACATCAAACTCTCCATTTTCGCGAGGACTCGAAAATCGCAGTCTTGGCATTGAAAATGGCACGGAAAACGACCAACACCAAGCAGGCCGCCAAACCTGTGGCTGATGTCATTGAGTTGTCATCAGACTCTGAGCCAGAGACGGTTGAGACTAAGCCCCAGCAAGTTCCATCTCTCGAAAAGGCGCCAGAGGAACAGCCGAATCTGGAAGATGATTATGAGCAACCGCTCCTCAAGGTTGTCGGCATCAAGTATAAGACAGACAAGACTGAGGACCAGCCACAACAAGACATGAACTCCACACCATCAGGCTCAAAAATGACTTTCCGCCCAAGGGGAAGTGGCTCGGTGAAGCACAAACATGTCAGCATTGAGATCCCATTGCCATCATCATCCTTGTTGCGGAAGAGGGTCGGCGGTGAGGACGAGAGCGGGGATGAGAGCGGCCACGAGGTTTTCAAGACACCAATGGAGCGCAGACATATCACATTCAATGAGAGCGATCAGGAGGACTTTGTCACCCCCAGCGAGGCGCCAAGGAGGAACCCCTTGGATCTCCAGATCAAGGCCGACACCGCGAAGGAGGAGGCTACCAAGGAAGAGGAGGAAGAGGAATCGGATGAGGAGTCAGATGATGAAGCCCCAGAGGCTGTATCGACGCGTGCTGCCGAGGCTCAGACTACCAAGGCTGCTGAAGCTGCTGCGAAGGCGATTGAGGAGTATGTCACACGTCAACTTTGTGGATTTTCGACTTGCTAACCCAATGAACAGACAAGAGGCTGCCACAAAGCGGAAAAGACAAGAGCGTGATGCTTTCCTCAAGCAACAGGCCAAGGAGAGAAAGCAAGCCAAGAAACCGGTTGTGGAAGCTGACTCAGATGCTGAGCTGGAAGAGCCAACGCCAGCGCCGGCCGAAAAGAGGAAGCGGGAGGTGCCCAAGCTCCTGCCTCTTGACCTTTTGGAGTCTGACGACGAGGAAGACGATTCTCCTGAATATGATTCCGCAGCAAACAACAAGAGAAGGAAAGTAAACGGGGTGGCTACATTGCTCCGCGAGCCCAAGCTCCCTCGCGATCAACGCGTGGGATCGACCGTGTACCGTGTCGAGGTAAAACGGGGCAGCGAGAAACTTGCACCAAAGGCCAAGAAGGCGTCTATCAACGCGAAAGAGGCTCTTCTCAGGAGAGGCCGGACACCACAACGGAAACCAGGCTTCTCCAGGCGCTAAAGCAATACACGGCGATGGCAAAAGTTGAGACAGGCTGACAGGCTTGACATATGGATGGACGACCCGGCAGGGCAACGAACCGGTAGTCCGGTCTTGTCCGGCGGTTGTGGAGACACAATAGCCGGTGTCCAGTAACGGAGACTAGAATGGATTCTTGGCACCGGTGATGACGGAATAGCTTGACGGCCCTGGTTTTGTCAACCTCCTGGTCTCAATGGAATCCCACCAAGTAGTAGGAAGTCGAATTGCTGATGGTGAGAGGTTGAGAGGCAAGAGCGCAGCCACAACGTATGCGGTAGATAGTAGAGAGTGCCGTACGTACATAATATCCAACACTATGGACTTCAAACGCTCATTCTTGTGTGACATCAACTTCTTCTTGTGAGACCCTGCCGGCAATGGAGGGACGCAAATGTAACGAAAGTGGGCGACTGGGGACAGAATAACAGGTACCTCAAGCCACCAAGCCATCCAGTCAGTATCCCAAAACCATGAGAGATGTGCCAATGATTATGTGTGGAATAGGCCTGAGAGAGCAGATAGGTTTGTCTCTTCTCTGGATGCCAGATAGGCCTCATATTGACACCTGCCGGGCGGCGGAAAGGCCGTGATCTCACACCAATTGATTCTCCATATGACATGATGTACAAGGCTCCTGATTTTCTTGTCCACGGCGTGGTGGGCTGTTTGGAGCCGGTTCTTGCACCAAGAGCCCCCGCAGCTTCCAAGCATCCCGCCCGGGTTCCATCCATCCCACCTTCAGACGATCCTGCCCCCCCTGTCAACCTTAGCTTCAAATACCCTCACCTCAGCTCTCAACAACGCTCCCCTCAACAACCACCAAGACTCTCGAGATACCCTAAAAACGCATTTTTCTCTTCAACCTCGCTAGACTTTACACCCAAACACAAACAGTCAATAACATAAATCGCCCATCATGGCTCGCAAGTTCTTCGTCGGCGGCAACTTCAAGATGTAGGTCATTTACTACTACCCCGCCATGGAATTTCCCCCAAAACCCCGCGGTCGAGGGAGAAGCTCGGAGACTGATCGGGACCACGCACGCAGGAATGGGACCAAGGAGTCCATCAAGGCCATCATCAAGAACCTCAACGAGGCTCAATTGGACCCCAACGTTGGTATGTTGCTGTCTTTTCTGCTTCTTCCCCCAATCAATAAAGCTAATCCCTGCCACAGAGGTCGTCATCGCCCCATCCCACCTCTACCTCCCCATCGCCGTCGACGCCGTCACCGCCAGCACCGTCTCCGTCTCTGCCCAGAACGTCTACGCCAAGCCCAACGGCGCCCACACCGGCGAGGTCTCCGTCTCCCAGCTCAAGGATCTCGGCCTGAACTGGACCATCACCGGCCACTCGGAGCGCAGAGCCGGCGGCGAGTCGGACGAGGATGTCGCCAGCAAGACCAAGGCCGCCATTGACGGCGGCCTCAGCGTGATCTGGTGCTGCGGCGAGTCCCTCGAGGAGCGCGAGGCTGGCAACACGGTCGCCGTCGTCGAGAAGCAGCTGGCTGCTCTTGCCGCCAAGGTCTCTGGCGACGACTGGAAGAAGATTGTCATTGCCTATGAGCCCATCTGGGCCATCGGCACCGGCAAGGTTGCCACCACCGAGCAGGCCCAGGAGGTGCACGCCGCCATCCGCAAGTGGCTCAAGGCCAACGTCTCGGATGCTGTTGCCGACGAGACCCGCATTCTGTACGGCGGCTCGGTCACTGCTAAGAACAGCAAGGACCTTGCCAAGCAGGCGGATATCGACGGTTTCCTTGTTGGCGGTGCCAGCTTGAAGCCCGAGTGTAAGTCACATCTTCTTTTTTGGTTCTGATGTTTGAATACGAATTGCTGACCGCAACGTGACAGTCGTCGACATCATCAACTCCAACCAGTGAGCGCGCGGCAACTGTCCGTTTTATTGGGAATTAGCGTGGGCTTATACGGGAATTTTTAGGACTAAAAAGGAGCTTGCGAGGATATAGATGAGGGTGAGGGAGGGCCGTCTTCTCTACCTGTAGTGCGACAAATACCATTTTTAACTGCCTAAACGTGCGAGTTGGGATATATGAGTGTGTTAGTCAGAGGCTGCGAGGGCTACATCTCTCAACATCGCGCCGGTATGATGAAACTGTATGGCATGCCTGTCCAAGTTAATATACAGGCCTCTTCAATACACTGTGACGCCTTCTCATCATGTCAATTAAGTTTTCCAGACATGATAGTGTTTTCCAGGAGCAAAGTTACGGGTGTCTGGGCTGTTTTGGCCCTATGCTTATGCTGTGTGGATATCTCAGACTGAAAGACAAAGGAGGCATCATGTGGGCATTTCAAGATTTTTGATGGATTTGAAGGTGGCTTTAGACAAGAAGAATTTCTAGGGGGTGGGTTTTCTTGGGCAGAGGTAGTTGATGACTGGGTATTAGGTCTCAGGCCTGTAGATGTATTGAAAGATGTGCTTGATGCCTTCTCCCTGGGATCTTGTCTTTGGAGGTCCTTCCCTTTTGGCCAACATATCTCGAGGAGTAGAGATGTTCATTAGGAGATGACAGGTTCCGTGTGCAGCTTGTGAGACGGCGATTTGTTCAACTCTAGTTGGATCATAGGCTTGGTCTGTCTTGTAGGCTTGGTCTTCAAGGCCATAGTAATACAGATTTTTGGAATGCATAAAAATCATGAATTTGTACCCAGCCATGAATCTCCAAGTGTTGGGTATTGATATCGTTATTGTACATGAATTGGACTTTTTTTCACCAGGAGAATGCGAATAATAGTCCAAATTCAACCAGCCCATATACGCCGTTGCCGTGTTATGTATCATACAGGCTCCCCCCTCCGTAATCCCCCCCCATTTCCCTCTTTCCAAACTTTCCAAACCACTGCCCACAGCAACCAGACGCAAAGTAAAAGCGATTTTTCTTTTTTTACAAAGACATGCCGTTGCCGTGGTACGGGGACCAGATGCCTCTGACGGACTGGTTGATGGACCGGACGGGCTTGGTGACCTTTTTGAGCTTCTCGCCGCTGGCGTCGCGGAGGAGCTCGAGCTTCTTGAGGATCTCGTAGGGCTCCATGTTGCGGACGCAGATGGGCTTGGAGCGGCCGTTGATGTAGTGGCCGATGGCGACGGGGTGCTTGGTGGGGCGGGGGGAGACGGTGAATTCGATTTGGGGGTGGGCGGCGGCGAATTTGGGGAGGAGGGACTTGATGAAGCCGCTGGAGGAGTTAGTTAGTATGGGTGTGAAGAAAGGAAGGGGGGGGGGAGGGGGGGGGAGGGAGAGGGAAGAGACATACTTCATGCCTCTTGAGCTACCGGCCCAGTCGCAGTAGTGGAGGTCTATCTTTTTGCATTGGAGGATGAAGGCGCCTACGCCGTTCTGGGATATGGAAGGTTAGTAGGGGGTTTAACTGGAAAAGGGGGATGAAGGGGGGGGGTGACATACCCGGCCTTGGGAGACCGCATGAAGTGCTTTTACCGCCATGGTCGCCGACGTCGTCTTCGCAGCAAGAACAGCATCACCTGGTGGGAATCAGTTGCGACTCGGGGCAGGTCGGCAGAAAAGTGACCCTGGGAAAAATAAGTGGAGTTCATGGGTTGGTAGCGGGTTGTGATTGGGTAGGTGTGACCGGTGCACGGTTCACCCTTCTGGAGGACGTCGACTAGAAGGCAGCTTGCGTTTCTCAAATACATTCGACTCGCGCGACTTGTGATAATACTCATCATCTCTTCCAGCGCGACGAGAACCCTGCGCTTCACGATTGCATTGATCAAGCAGGATTTTCTGGTTGATACTCTTACCGACACTCTGAAGATTATTTTACCAAGCAGAAATCAAGCCAGCAAACAACAACCACAGCGATGACCGACCGACTCCCGCCTAATTTGCTGGCGCTCTTCACGCCGCGCCCACCTCTGCGATGGGTGCCGCCCTGTGACAAAGCTCCCGAGCAGCGCAAGACGGCTACAATCTCTGGTGTTGCCGACTTTCTCCCAGCCATGGAGGAATACAAGGAGATCCCATACACGCCGACCGAAAGCTGGCTCGAGGCGCGCGACCGCAAGCAACGCGAGAAGAAGGAAGCTGCCGAGAAGCTCCTGACCGAGGGACCACTCAACTGTCAGTCATCTCGCCTATTGTTCTTATTCCTGCAGCAATGCTAACTAGAACCTAGACAAGCCAAATGAGGACCCCAACATCCGCGGCGATGCCTTCAAGACGCTGATTGTAGCGCGTCTCGACTACAGTGCTGATGAGAAGGACCTCGAACGCGAGTTTGGTCGATTTGGCCCGATTGAGCGTGTATGTTGTCATCTACTACAGTCCCTCGAGGAACACCAAACATAGGCTGACCCAAGCAAACAGATCCGCATCGTCCGCGACACCCATGCCCATGAGAAGCCAAACAAGAAGCCCAAGCCGCACCGCGGTTACGCATTTGTTGTGTACGAGCGAGAGAAAGACATGAGAGGTAATACTGCCCACATTCAAACCATCATCCATCATCATGTTCGACGGGTGCTTGTGTTCAGGAGTCATGGCGCTCAAGAATGCCTGCCTCGCAACAATATCCCCCTTCCCTCCTTCCTCTCCCCATCGTTTTTACTGCCTTCAAGGTAATCTTCCTTTTCCATGGTAAGGCGTGACTAACAAATGCGCCTCTGGCGCATGCTTGATATAGCTGCTTTAGATCAGTGTGATGGTCTCCGCATTAGAGACCGCCGTGTCAAGGTTGATGTAGAGAGAGGTCGCACTGTGAAGGGCTGGAAGCCCCGCCGTCTCGGTGGTGGGCTGGGTGGCAGAGGCTACACCAAGGCTGCGATGCCTAGACCCATGGGTCCAAGCGGGTTCGGTGGGGGCGGGTTCCGCGGCGGCTTTGGCGGTGGTTTCCGGGGAGGACGTGATCGTGGATTCAGAGGTGGTCCTGGTGGGTTCGGCGGTGGCGATCGCGGTTTCCGTGGAGGTGGTTTTGGCGGCGGCGGTGGTCGCCCTGGAGGTGGTGACCGTGGCTTTGGCGGTGGTGATCGTAACTTTGGTGGTCCTCCCAACGCGCCTAGCGGACCCGGTGGAGGATTTGGAGGTCGTGAAAACCGCGATGGCCGTCGTGATGGGCCTGGTGGTGGTGGTGGTGGTGGTGGTGGGTATGGAGGTCGTGATGGCGGCTCACGCTCATATGAAGACAGATCTGGCGGCGGCGGCAGCGGCGGCGGCTTCCGCGATCGCAACCCTCGTCAATCCGGAAGCAACATGGAGCCTGTTCGACCTCGCGGAGACCATGGTGGGTACAATGGCAACAGCGGTGGCCGCGACTACGACAGACCAAGAGATCACGACGAATCTCGGAAGCGTGGGTACGACGGCGGCGGCTACGAGGACCCCAGAAAGCTTCGCCGGTACTAGAAGCAAGGCGACGATGAGCTCCCAAAGCCGCCACGCGATTACAATCCACGGACTCAGCGGGATCACGCCAATCCTGCATATCGCCAGCAAGCTCGCCCTCAAGAACCCTACACTAGGCGTGAGCTCGAGGCTCCCAGAAAGCTGCGTCGCTACTATTAGCTCTTGACAAGACTGCATGTCTTGTGGTGGGTATCACGATACTTTCTCTCACATCTTCTCTCTCTCGCCTCTCTTGTTCCCTCGACAATGGGGTAAGCCGCCAGTATATCTCACAGGAAACAAGCTCAGCCCTCATGGACCAGCCGACAAGGCCACCAAGTCGGGTAGGGGTTTGTCTGCCGACCATTGTAATATCCTCACCTACCTCCCCGGTCAACTCAGGGTTCACTTTCTAGTGGAACTCATCGTCTATGTTTTGACTGATTTTCCCGGGAACTGTCACATCAACAGCAAGTTCCGTCTACAGTCTTGCCTTTACAGCCCCAGTGGACAATTACCAAGCCACCACCATGTTTCTTTGGAGAAAGCGTCCAATTCAACCCACCAACCACACCAAGGTACAGCGAATTCTGACCTTTTCTTTTTGTTGTATTTACTAGTGTTTTCACTTTCTTCTTGTCCCTTGGAGCGTATCACACGCTCTCGTGATGGGAAAGAAGAGACCAGGCGAGGAATGGAAATGGACCGGGGAAAATAATAACTGGAGGAAGAGATATGGCTCCTAGTAATCACCAGCCTCTACCTGATGCCGGCACAGCATTTGGAATAGATGAATGGGAATAGATAGGTAAGGTCGGGAGGTAAGGAAATCACTGTTTTTTCCTCTGCTTTGACGGCCTGATTATGCATAACAGGAGGTCATTATGATAAGATATGTGTAGGTAGCCAAACTAGAACCTTGGTAGGTAGCTATTCGTTTGAAAGACCAGAAGCAGCATTGCAAGTGATGTCGGGTATGATCCAATGTTTCCATGCCTCGATGAATAAAGTTCGGAAGGAAAAACCTCCCCTCCTATCAGAGCGGGGTGTCCGGCCTGCAGCTTCGTTCAATCGCAATCGCGGTGGGGCACTGCGCTTCACCGCCCAAAAATTCCCATGGCAGAAAAAACCAAAAAGTTTGGGGGACCCAAGCAGTTGGTCGATAACGCCCGCCATAGCAGCGAACAGCCAGAGGAAGACCAATCCACCACCTCTCGACTTTTGCGCATCCCCTCCCATTCCCACCCCGATTCACTTTTTCCGACCTGGTCGCATTGCCTTTTTGTCAACAGGCAAACCCTCGATTTTTTCCCTCTCAGTAACGGAAAAGAAGACAGAACAACAACACCAACAACACCACCACTACCACCACCGCCAAGATGCCCAAATCCAAGAGAGCGAAGGTCTACCACCTGACCCAGGTGTCCAAGAAGACGCGCGAGAACAAGGACAAGCTCTTTGCCAACATCCGGGATGCGATCCCCGAGTATCAGTACTGTTGGGTGTTTAGCATTGACAACATGCGGAACAACTATCTGAAGGATGTGAGGAGGGAACTTAGCGATTCGAGGTATGTTCTTTTTTGTCGCATGACTTTTTTTTTACTTTCTTTCTCTCTCTCTCTCGTTCTCTCTCTCTCTTTCCAAAGAATTAATGGCTAATATGCTTTTACTTGGGGGGGATGAATAGACTCTTCTTTGGCAAGACCAAACTCACCCTCCGCGCGCTGGGCTCCACGCCCGAGGAAGCCCAGGCCGAGGGCATCCACCTCCTCTCCCCTTACCTGACCGGCTCGGTCGGTTTGATCTTCACGAACCGCACCCCGGAGGAGATCAAGACTTATTTTGAGAATCTGACCCAGGTTGACTTTGCGAGGGCGGGGAGCGTGGCCACGCGGACGTTTACTATCCCCAAGGGGTTGGTGTACAGCACCGGGGGGGAGGTGCCCAAGGAGTATGACGTCCCTGTGGAGCACACCCTCGAGCCGGAGCTCAGACGGTTGGGGGTGCCGTGCAGGATGGTCAAGGGGAAGGTGTGCTTGGGGCAGGATGAGGAGGGGAACGGGTTCCAGGAGGAAGGGTATACCGTCTGCAAGGAGGGGGAGGTGTTGGACTCGAGGCAGACGAGGTTGCTGAAGCTCTTCAGTGTTTGCATGTCGGAGTTCAAGGTGCAACTGTTGGCGTGCTGGAAGGCGGCGGATGGGAGTGTGGAGGTTTTGGAGGGCGCGAAGGAGTATATTGAGAGGAAGAGGGAGGAGGCGAAGAATGGGGGGAAGAAGAAGAAGAGTGCCGGGACGGGGGATGTGGAGATGGGTGAGGAGGATGAGGAGGACAGCGAGTAAGGGGGTTGGTCAACTCACTGATGGGGAATGTTTTGTTTTTGTTTTTCTCATATAAGGGAAAGGTTTCGTGATGATACCAGAGCTTTTTACGTTTTTTACAACGAGGGCGATCGGTTTTTAGGACCTCTTTTTTTTTTTAGTTCTCTGTTTATGGGCGTTTGGGAAGAAAAATGGGAAATAATTTTCATCATTATGGCTGTACAACCCTCAACCAAAAGATATCGCGTCGATTCTTTGGCCACGTTTAGGTGATCCAAAACCTTGGGAAGGCCTTGGTCCAAGTCAGCCAGCATGTCGCAGCTAAGCATTGCGCCAAACACACAGCAGCAAGGGAGCCTATATGTCACTGGCGTGGGGGATGATGGGATGTTCCTGCCTCAACGGGTCGCAAAGGCTACCGGTGATCTGGGACCTCTCCACCATGTCACCAGCTTTGGCCTTGTCATCATCAACTCAAAACACCTTGAAGCTTATCACCTCTTCTGTGCTTACCTCAACATCCTTATCTACCTTAACTTGATGGTTCTGCTCACCTCCCGACTTTTAGCAGGCCATGTCAATACCCTCACAGCCAATCCAAATCACCAGAAAACGGCTGGTCATCTGTTGTGATGGCACCTGGATGAACAGCGACACCGGCTACAACAAACCATCCTACCGGAACCCCACCGGCAAAGCCGTCGTCCCCTCCAACGTCACCCTTCTCTCCCGGTCCCTGCGCCGGTCTTGCACAGACGGAACCCTCCAGGTCATCGAGTACCACTCGGGCACCGGCTCAAGCGGCAGCTTCGCCGATGTCTTGTCCGGTGGTGCTTTCAGCTTGGGTATCTCCGAGGTGTGTGTGTGTGTGTGTATATAGTCATGAAACGCCTGAAATAAGGTACGTACAGTACATACTGACACAGTGTTCCAAGAACATCCGCTCCTCCTACTCCTTCATATGCGCCAACTACACCGACGGCGACGAGATCATCCTCGTGGGCTTCTCCAGGGGGGCTTTCACCGCGAGGTCGGTCGCGGGGATGATCTCGGACGTGGGCTTGCTTACCCGCGAGGGGATGGAGCATTTTTATCCTGTTTGCAAGGATAGGCAGCACTGGAGGGATGAAGAGTATAAAGATCCTTTTCCGAATGCGCCGTTTGGTGGTAAGCCGAGGGGGGAGGGTGCTCCGCGGAGATATCGGGAGATGCTGGTCGAGGTACGGCTAGCAGTATACCTGCTGTTTGGTGCTGCACGTCCGGTGCTGATAAGTTACGATTTTCAGAGAGGTCTTACACGCGTTCGCCAGGATCAGGAAAAGGGGCCGTTGATCAAGGTTAGGGCTGTTGGTACGTATGTCTTCAGAGACCGAAGAACAAACAGTGTTTGGTGTAAACTGGCTGTATACCCTACTGACCTTGGCCCAGCTGTGTAGGACACTGTTGGGTGTCTGGGCATCCCCAGCACCACCCTTTTTGCCAAACTCGGACTGCCACATTCGACTAGCGAGTTTCGTTTCTTTGATACTGGCTTATCAGACCGTATCGAGTACGCCTTTCACGCTCTTGCTCTCGACGAACACAGGCCGTCGTTCTCTCCGGCGGTGTGGGAACGCACGGCTGATAACCTGGATGCCACTGATTTACGCCAGGTCTGGTTTCCCGGAAATCACGGAAACATCGGGGGTGGGTGGAAGGACGCCGGCATTTCTGACATGTCTCTGGCTTGTGAGTAGCAGGTTCCCTGGGGAGTATCAAAGCAGTCTGGCTAATTTACACCAGGGATGATGGATCAGTTGGCATCGATTGGCGTCGAGTTTGACGAGGCGGTCATCATGCGCCTTTTCGAAAAGCTCGAACACTCTTACCGCGACATGGCCGAGAAAGACCCCAAGTGTTCACACGCACGCAAGGGCCGCTCCTCTAATCCAAGCGAGCCCTTGATCGACGTCGAGCCACCGCCGGTAGAGTCCAGCATCCTCCCAGAGTGGCTGCGGTTCCGCCTCCCGAGCCTTCCAACAGCAGCTGATATTGGGAAGAAGATCATTGGGGAGAAGCACTGGGCGATTGAGCCCATCTGCGAGAGGAATATTCCCCTCCGACCCTGGGCGCTGGGTGCGATTCGCGGCTCGAGGGCGGCCGGATCCAACATTATTCGCTCACCGTGCGCCTACAAGAAGAGGGATCCGAGAACGGGGAAGGAAACGAGCGAGTTTCTGGAGGATACCAATGAGCGTGTGCACAGCTCTGTGCGGGTCCGGCTTGCGCTGCAGGGGCTCGGGCTGAATGACAGAGATGTCTGGGTGGCTCCGGCGTTAAAGGGGAGGTGGGCTGTGCGAAAGACCACGAGGGAGTTTGTCGATCCGATTCCTAAGGCTGTGGCTTCGTGGGAGAGGCCGCCGTCGGCTGCTGCTGCTGCTGCTGCTCCTGCATCAGCTACTGCGACGACGACGACATCCTGGAAGAGGAAGCTGGGGATGTTTAACATCAAGAATGCTGTCAAAAACCGGAATAATGATGATGATGAGTCGTTGGCTGCGACGTTGGTGGACGCGGCGGTTGAGCAGCAGCGCCCGTTGCAGGCGATGGATAACAAGGGGTACAGATGGGTGTGGGAGTATTGCGGAAAAGACAAGGATGCGCCGCCGCAGAGGGTGATGGTGGAGGAGCCGCTGGGACCGTTTGAGAGGCAGCTGTTGAGGTTGTCAGGGGGTGTGCCGAATGTGTATGAATTTGCTGAGACGGTGGAGGGGATGGATGGGAGGAAGGTGTAATTTGTGGGGCGGCGGCGAGTGCCAAGCAAGGTGAAAGGGGTGTGTGTGTGTGGTTGCTAGGGTGAAGAAAAGGGGGAATGTCAACAAACACCCAAAGGAAACAAAAAACAAAGTAGAATGTCAATGAGTGTGAAGCATGTTATGAATCTAAGTGAAGTATGTCTATTTGCTATCCATGTTCGCTGTGCTCTCTGCTTGTAAAACGGATCGCTCAACCGCCGGTTTGGTTCATCCCATGCGTGCCTCAGGAGAGACAAGAAGTTTAGATAGTCCCCTCAGAGGTGTGAATAACCCCCCCTATACTGTCTTTGACCCCCATACAACGGCCCTGCTCTATTCACGAGGGAGCATCTTGGCTTTGTGCCCTTATCGGTACCAGTGTGCAGTTTCTGGCCGCTTTGATCGAGCAAAACGGACTGCTTCGGCTGCCTCTGCTTCGGCTACCTCGAGCTCTTCTTCGGCTGCCTCGAGCCTTGCTTTGGCCGCCTCGAGCCCTACTTCGGCCGCTCCGAACTTTACTTGGGCTATGTTAAGTCCTGATTCGGCCACCTAGAGCTCTGTTTTAGCTGCCTCGGACCTTTCTTCGGCCATCTCGAGCTTAAATGCGGCTACCTCGAGCCCTACTTCGGCTGCCTCGAGCTTTATCACGGCCGCCTCGAGCTCTGCCTCGGTTACCTCGATCCTTGCTCCGGCTACCTCGAGCTCTACCTTGGCCACCTCGATCCTTGCTCCGGCTATCTGGAGCCCTACCTCGGCCACCTCGATCCATGCTCCGGCTGCCTCGAGCTTGAATTCGGCTGTCTTAAACTTTGCTTCGGCTGCCTCGAGGTCTGCTTCGGCTGCCTCGAGCCTTGCTTCGGCTGCCTCAAGCCCTGCTTCGGCTGCCTCGAGCTCTGCTTCGGTGACTGGTGGGAGTGGCTGGAGGAAATCGTTCTCTCTATGGAGAGGAGCGGAGGGTGGAAGGGGGTGCTTGAATCCTACGAGGTCGGGATGGTCTTGACTGGTCGTCGTGAGAGGGCCGGGCTTCTGTGCTTCGGTCTTGCGAGGCTGGGGTGGTGTTGACTGTTGGTCAGAGGGTTCTTCTGCAAGATGGGTTTCGCCTTGTGTTGGGCTCGATGGGGGGGTCGGTGATGGGGTCGGTGATGGGGTCGGTGATGGGTTTGATGGTAGGCTCGATCGAGTAGCGGGGCGAGATTCCGGGTTTTCGGCTCTGTCCCTTCTCATTCGAGACCATCTGGAAGGAAGATCTTTGCGGTAGCGAAGTACACGGTTCACAAAATCACTGACAGATTCCCGATCGTCATATTTGGAGGGCTTGGGCCTGGGGTTGACCATGATGGTGGTAGGTGTGCTGTTGGGATGACTGTCGATGATGCTTCTGATGGATTATACGTGAGACTGGTTGTATTGGGAGGGGTGGTGATTAAAGTGATGGGACTGGCAGAAGATGCTGTGAGTACTTGTTCAAGTTTCGGGGTGGTGGCATCGAGGTTTGCAATGGCCACATGTGAACTTTACGGCACCGACCTTCTTTCCGAAAGCTTTCATGACGGGCAAGAGGGAATGGGAAAGTAGGAATCAAGCACCCTCCTGTCTTTCCTTCTGGTATCAATAGTGGCACGCTCTTGCCAGGAGTTCGGGTACTGAAGCTGAGTCGGTAGGTAGCAAATCAAGACATCATGATCGAGACCTTACATGTTGATATCAACATACCTAACTCACCTCGCCTCTTCAACGGAACCAGCTGAGTTCCTCAAATTGCCAACAGCAACGGCCCTCGTCCTCGGTCACATGATGCCATCCCCATAATCACCGGCGACGTGATTTAAGCTTCACGAGACTCCAGTCTAAGTAACGCCACCAGCAACGCCACCTCGTCATCGCACTCAACAGAGACCACCCCAGCACCAGACCACACTATTTAGTTTGAATTCCAAAGCAGCACATTCGTGGCGTGCGTAGTATAGCGGTATTACATTCTCTTATCAAAGCGAAGGACTTGGGTTCGAATCCCAACCACTCACCACACAGCGTTTGTGATTTTCAGCGTTTGCGTTTTTTTTCTTCTTTTTTGCACATTTTAGAATGTTCGATGGACAAAGTCAGTTGGCACTTCTTTTTCTTTTTTAAGGTATCTTCTTTTTAATTACTTTCCATGTCAAATTATTAGTCCATGGCTTGCCTTTTCTTTTGCTCGCGGGATCACCAACGATGGTAGCGGTGGTTGGCACGCATGAGGTCCCAACAGAGATCACCTTTTCTGAAATTCCCCATCCACATGACACTATTATCATTATTATTATTATTATTTTCATACTTGTTATCGTCATTCTTTCACCATTAATTTTGTTTTATGATTAGTATTTGTTAGATAATCACCATCATAAGCACCATCATGATCACCGTCATAATCATCATCATTATTATCAGCATCCCAGTAATCATCATTATAGATCACAATTTTTATCATTATTCCACGCTGTTAATATATGTCAGTCCTTTTGTTGCAGCGTGGGGGTTAGGTCACATTACACATAGGTATGTTGGGAGAGATTAGCCGGTTTTTTCCCTATTTGGTTTTTCCCACATTATCATCATGATAGGTAATTATTATCATTATGATTAATATTTATAGCCATCTTAAACGGAGCGGAGGCAAGCTGCAAGATAGAGTAGACAATGATACCAACCCAGGTTTTAGTTGGTAGATGATCTCAGCAGGCCCGCCGTGATTCTCTCGCCGCGAAGGGACCCGGACAATGCCCCCTTGTGCAAGTTAAATGAAAGAAAGAGGGACGGAGAGGGGCCTGGGACTGTTGGTCGAAACTGGTCGGGAGAAATCAATTCTTGGACTTGCTGGTGAAACTATCTCTTGGTCCCTGAGCAAGGTAACCAGCACCACCCCTAGTGCAGCCAGAAAGATGTGTGTATGCATGCAAATCTAATAGAAATGTGAACGGGCGGGTGGATATTGCGAGTAAGTGGGTGTTGGATAAGGTTGACTTTATGTATATCCATTCAAAGATACCGTACTTCTACACAACTATATCCACTTACATGTATAGAGCATGATTACTTTCAGAAGATAGAATGGAAACTTTGAAAGCGTCCCTCTTGGGCTTACACCTGAAGATTGAGGGCATATGTACATAAGGTAGCTTCTTGCCATACGCCTGTGCTCGCCATGACAACAATGAGGAGTCAGAAACTGAGAGAAGCCAGCACGGAGAGAATAATTGACTGGATTGGATTGGGTAACATCGGACCTCCCAGCCTACCCGCGACCCAAGTACCCATCCTCAAACGCTGCGCCATTGTTAGCATTTCTTCATCATTGACCCAGAGAGCAAAAGACTCACCACCCGGAATTCCAGCCGCAGCGTACATGACCAGCGAGATCGGCTTTAAATCTTCGTCCGTAGAATCCTCCAAGTATTGCTGCCAAAACTCCAACACCCCCTTTACGCTCTCCTTTAGCTCCCCATCCGCACCGCACCC
This sequence comes from Cercophora samala, assembly GCA_030512305.1. Lineage (NCBI taxonomy): Eukaryota > Fungi > Ascomycota > Sordariomycetes > Sordariales > Lasiosphaeriaceae > Cercophora > Cercophora samala. The sequence goes on along the minus strand of JAULSY010000004.1, from coordinate 222,453 downwards.
GTAACACCTCAACCCCAAACAGGCTCCAAACTCCCTAAAGGCCAATCTCCTATTCGCCTCCCTGCTCGCAATCCCCCTCTTCCCATCCAGTAGTATCTTCCCCACCTCCAAACTCTGACTCCCCAACGTCCTAGCCCAATCCTCATCACGGAAGAAATGGCATATCCACAACCCCATCCCCAGGTCCAAGCAGTCATTACTCACCCTCATTTTCCCCTCCCTCCCCATCAGCAGCCTGTAATCCGCAATTTCCGGGACCAAGTCCCCCGGTGGTCCATGCATGTACTCTGCAGTCCTCTGCAGAAGCCTATAAACGACAAACCCCGTCGCGGCGTCCAGATGTCCCTCTGTGGGAACCAACACTCGGGATAAATCAGTAGACATCTTCCACACCATTCTCTCGGCATGGTGGTTGCTTTTGTTTCTAACAATAAACCTGTTATGCACCGCCTTGGCCAGCTGGACAGCCAGTAAGCTCCACTGTTTCTCTCCCGTCGCCAAGGCCAGCCTGTTGAGGGCAAACATCCATAATGTGAGGTAATGGTGATACTGCCCGTCGCCGTCTCTGGGGTCTTCTGCCTCGGAGTGGAGCTTCCCTATGCGGAGACCACCTTTCAGAGGTTCGGCATCTGTAGCACCGGGGAGACGGGAGGTTTGATCACGGGTCTTGCCTAATGTGTCGTGGACGGTGGTGACGAGTCTTTTGGCGAGGGTTAGATAAGGGGGGCAGGAGAGCTCTTTGGATAAGGTGATGAAGTTGATGACACCAAAGGCGTCTGTCCAGAGGTACCGGCCTAGGTGACCGCCTGCGCCGGGGGAGGAAGGGGGTGTCCAGGAGGAGGCGAAGGCTTCTGGATCCGGGGAGGAGAGGAAGTTGTCAAAGGGGCCGTAGACTATGGAAAGGGCTTCTTTGAAGCGGCGGATGCGCTCGTTGGGGGTTGGGATGGGCATTGTCATGGTGGGCCTGGATTTACTGAAACGATACTGGGAGATATGATGCCTGAGAATGAGGGGATGGCGTTTGACACTGATTTTGGTGGTGATAGATTGAGAGATGTAAGGAAACCGATTCATTTACTGGGAGTTCTAGGTAGAGGGAACACAACGTCACAGTTTCTCTTGCCCAGAAAAAGTGTCTCGGAGAGGTCGGTTCAGACTGGAGTGATCATCCTGATGAAGATGAACTGGTGCTTTGGGAGGGCTGGTTGCTGCGAGGATAGGGCCATTTTGCAGCCATCTCGGCGGAAGCCACAGCATCGTGAACGTCAATGGAGTCTGAGAGGTCTGCTTGAGCGCTTGGGTCGGACCCCCACGGGCCACATGTCGTCACTCAACTGTCGTTGTTGTTGAAGGAAGCGTTGACCCAAGCTCAAAGAGTGCCAAGAGAAAGCCAAGATGGAGCCAAGTTTAGGGATGACGCCAGTCTTTATTTGTGTTAGTGCTAATAGTGGAGGTCTCATTGGTCAGCCGTTGCCCCACTTACCGGGTGCTACCCCGCGCCCCGCACAGGATTGCCTGAACATTCGAGGGGCTTCTGGAGCCAGGATTCTTGAAGGCAGGCTCAGGCAGGCTCTCGCAGGCTCTCGCAGGCTCTCACGCACTTTGGCAGGCTCTGGTAGCTTCCTGTGCCATCATCCCACATCTCGCTGCTTCGCCCTCGGGCACCAAGCTTATTGCAGTCTCTCCACTCGCTGCCCAAGATAAATTCTTCGCCTGTGTTTCACTCTCTCTTCTTTGTTTCCCTCATTTTACGGAACCAAACAAACAACAACCATTGACAACGATACCCATTCTTCTGCTGTCTACTATTTGACAAGCAACAAACTATTTGGAGCCTGACGTCACACCCTCAAGCTTCACTACATCGTACCATCACAACGAAATTATTCTACCTTCATATAAGACCACCAAACGAACAACTACCACCCACTCAGTTCCCGAGACACTCAGTCTCGCAAGCTAATTCATCATGAACTCAAAAATGGAGTTTACCGACCGAGCCAAGAAGGCGTTGGAGGACGCCATGGTCCTCGCCGAACAGTATGCACACTCACAGCTGCTGCCAGTACACTTGGCAGTCGCCCTCCTCGATCCCCTCCCCGACCAGAGCAAAGATCTCCAGAACGCACCACCAGGAACGACACAAACCCTCCTACGACAAGTCGTTGAGCGCGCTCATGGCGATCCCCAGCTCTTCGACCGCGCTCTAAAGAAGATGCTCGTCCGCCTGCCAAGCCAGGACCCTCCACCAGAGTCGGTCTCGATGGCACCCTCCTTCAACAATTGCCTTCGCAAGGCCATGGAGCTGCAGAAGGTGCAGAAGGATACCTACATTGCAGTCGACCATCTTATCCAGGCCCTCTCGGAAGACACGTCCATTCAGGGCGCCCTCAAGGAGGCCAACATCCCCAAGCCAAAACTGATCCAGGAGGCCGTTCAGCAAATCCGCGGCACCAAGCGTGTCGACTCTCGCAATGCCGACACTGAGCAGGAAAACGAGAACCTCGCCAAGTTCACCATCGACATGACCGCCATGGCCAGAGAGGGCAAGATCGACCCTGTTATTGGTCGTGAGGAAGAGATCCGCCGCGTCGTCCGCATTCTTTCTCGGCGCACAAAGAACAACCCGGTTCTCATCGGTGAGCCTGGTGTGGGTAAGACGACCGTCGTCGAAGGTCTTGCCCAGCGGATTGTCAACAATGATGTTCCAGACAACCTTGCGGCCTGCAAGCTGCTCTCTCTGGATGTTGGTGCGCTGGTCGCTGGCAGCAAGTACAGAGGCGAGTTCGAGGAGCGTATGAAGGGTGTCCTGAAGGAGATTCAGGAGTCCAAGGAGACGATTGTTCTATTTGTCGATGAAATCCACCTCCTCATGGGTGCTGGTTCATCTGGCGAGGGTGGCATGGATGCCGCCAATTTGCTCAAGCCCATGCTTGCCAGAGGTCAACTACACTGTATCGGTGCCACCACCCTGGCCGAGTATCGCAAGTACATTGAGAAGGACGCCGCTTTCGAGCGTCGTTTCCAGCAAGTCCTCGTCAAGGAGCCGTCCATCCCCGAGACCATTTCCATTCTCCGTGGTCTGAAGGAGAAGTACGAGGTCCACCACGGTGTCAACATTGCCGATGCCGCCATTGTGGCCTCCGCAAACCTGGCTGCTCGGTACCTCACATCTCGAAGACTGCCCGATTCGGCCGTTGATCTGATCGACGAGGCTGCCGCTGCAGTTCGTGTGGCCCGCGAGTCTCAACCGGAAATCATCGATTCCCTTGAGCGCCGGCTGCGCCAGCTCAAGATTGAAATCCACGCCTTGACTCGTGAGAAGGACGAGGCTTCTAAGACTCGTCTCGCCCAGGCCCGCCAGGATGCCGAGAACGTTGAGGAGGAGTTGAGACCACTTCGTGAGAAGTATGAAAGAGAGCGCCAGCGCGGCAAAGATATCCAGGAGGCTAAGCTGAAGTTGGAGGCTCTTCGTGTCAAGGCCGAGGATGCCAGCAGATTGGGAGACCACAGCCGTGCTGCCGATCTTCAGTACTACGCCATTCCCGAGCAAGAGGCTGTCATCCGTCGCCTCGAGAAGGACAAGGCAGCCGCCGATGCTGCTCTCAACGCCAACGGCGGTGATTCGGGTGGTTCCATGATCACTGATGTCGTCGGACCCGACCAAATCAATGAGATTGTCGCCCGTTGGACTGGTATTCCCGTCACCCGCCTCAAGACCACCGAGCGGGAGAAGCTTCTTCACATGGAGAAAGCCCTCGGCAAGATTGTCGTTGGCCAGAAGGAAGCTGTGCAGTCCGTGTCCAACGCTATCCGCCTGCAGCGCTCAGGTCTGGCCAACCCCAACCAGCCTCCTAGCTTCTTGTTCTGCGGTCCCTCGGGTACTGGTAAGACGCTTCTCACCAAGGCGCTTGCCGAGTTCCTGTTCGACGACCCGAAGTCGATGATCCGCTTCGATATGTCCGAGTACCAGGAGCGCCACTCGTTGAGTCGCATGATCGGTGCTCCTCCTGGTTATGTTGGTCACGATTCTGGTGGCCAGCTGACTGAGGCCCTTCGTCGCAAGCCCTTCTCCATCCTCCTCTTCGATGAGGTTGAAAAGGCTGCCAAGGAAGTTCTGACGGTTCTCCTCCAGCTCATGGACGATGGCCGCATTACCGACGGTCAAGGCCGTGTCGTTGATGCCAAGAACTGCATCGTTGTCATGACTTCCAACTTGGGTGCCGAGTACCTTGCTCGTCCCAACGGCAAGGATGGCAAGATTGACCCCACCACTCGGGAGCTCGTCATGAATGCTCTTCGCAACTATTTCCTTCCCGAGTTCCTCAACCGTATCAGCTCAATTGTCATCTTCAACCGTCTCACCCGTAAGGAGATTCGCCGCATTGTTGACCTGCGGATTAGCGAAATCCAGAAGCGTCTCAGCGACAACGACCGCAACGTCATCATCAAGGTGTCTGAAGCAGCCAAGGACAAATTGGGTGCTCAAGGCTACTCACCAGCCTATGGTGCCAGACCTCTGCAGCGCCTGCTTGAGAAGGAGGTGCTCAACCGCATGGCTGTCCTCATCTTGCGCGGCAGCATTCGTGACGGCGAAGTTGCTCGTGTTGACCTGGTGGACAACAAGGTTACTGTCCTTCCCAACCACCACGAGAGCGAGGCTTCAGACGAGGAGATGATGGTTGACTCAGATGATGCCTTGGACGAGATTGCCCCCGATTCGATGGATGAGGATCTCTACAATGACTAGGAGTCTCGTGGAGAGGCCAAGAAGGGAGGCATGGTGCGAGGCATGGAGAAAGAGCCTATTAATGACATGGATATGGACTGAACAACAGTATGGCGATGATAATGACGGCGTTTTCGGAAGGGTTACTCATGGACTAAGGGATACGGCCAGAGAACAGGCCTGAATGGGTTAAGGAGGCATTCTGATGCATAGCATGTATTGCATAGCCTTATGGCATAACAAGAGATGTGTAGTTAGTGTAAATATTGATCAGAGATCAATAGACTGTTGTTGATATTAACTGCTTATGAGCTCATTGTGTGATGTGCAATTTGTGATGTGTTGATGTATATGAAGCTATGATCACTTCTAATGGGCGCAACATTGACAGGAAGACTTTGTTGGAGAGGACTTCAAGACCATGTACATATCGGAATGGACATCCGTCTAAGCCCCCGAGGTTACTGTGCCAAATGATGAACGATGGCGTTGGCTCGGTGTGGACCTTTGTCTTCACCTTGCAATACCGGTCGCTGATTGGCCACACACCGTCCGCCGAATATTTTTGGTAAGAACCTTGGAAGCTTGAACACCACCAAGGAACGAAGCTCTGTAGTCAAGTCCACCAGCACCAATTACAAACACCACCCACTCCCTCCCTCCCTACCACCTCGGTCTTTTACTGTCGAAGTTTCTGTTGGAAGCAAATTAACAACCCGCCACAATGTCCTCCTCCCTCGCCCTCGACCAGGCCGACATTGAGAAGCTCAACGACAAGGACAAGGCCGAGCTCCGCCAGTTTTTTGCCAACGAGGAGCAAAAGAGCAAGATCCAGAGCCGTATGCCACCCCTCGTTTTGCCCCCCACGAAAACTCTTCCCCTAATTTTGCGGCGGGGGCAATGCTGTTTTTATCGTACACCGGGAGGTTGTTGTATCTAGGAATACGAGTTGTGCTAACGGTAAAGTTGATAACGATCGATGGGAAATACAGAATCCCACGCCCTCACCTCCCTCTGCTGGAAAAAGTGCATGACCTCCTCGTCCACCTTCAAGTCGGGCGCGCTCGACTCGAGCGAAAAGGCCTGCCTGGCCAACTGCGTCGAGAGGTTCATGGACGTCAACATGGCTACTGTTAGGCAGTTGGCTGGGATGCGCCATTAAGGTCTCTTTGTGAAGGACCGGATCGCCCCCACGGACGAGACGAGAACTTTACCGATGGCGATGTGTGGGGCATGAATTTGAGAACCAAACGGGGGGGGGGGGGTCTACACAGAGGATGGACGACTACGACGACATGTACATGACACCGATCGAGAGGGACGAATCGAGGAGAAGAGGCGGGTTGTAAGATAGGAGATACCATAGAATTCGGGTTGTTGCATATCAAGGCAGGACTGAGTTGGATTGCAAAATATCCAGCACTTGGGGAAGTGAAATAATTGTACACTTTTAGCAGATTTACACGGCAAGTGACAACAATTAGACATCACGACACAACACAACACAACCAGAGGAAGAAAATGATATGCCCATCATCAACAAGGAATTGTCAATTTTTTTCATTGCCGGGTATCTGACGCCAATTGAAAAATGCAATCCCAATCCCCTTATTCGTTGACAACACCCTTTTTGTTGATTTTTTTTTCATTCCACCCAGTTCCTATCCAGCATCACACGACCGAACGTTTAGACGAGGCCGAGCTTGGTGGCGGCAATGTCGAGGGCATCGACATCAGCGGTGAGGCGGGCGAAAGCCTTCTTGGAGCCGTCGGGGCGGATCAAGGTGTTGATCTTGACGGTGTCGATGTCGTAAAGCTTCTTAAGAGCCAGCTTAATCTGAGCCTTGTTGGCCTTGACATCGACGATGAAGACGAGGGTGTTCTGCTCCTCGATCTTCTTGAGGGCGCCCTCAGTGTTCAAGGGGTGGATGATGACCTTGTGCTCGTCGAGGCGGGGAGCGTGGGGGATCGACTTGCGGGGGTACTTGGGGGCGCGCGACAACTGGAGGGTCTTGGGGCGGTGGAAGGTGGTGCTGTAGCGGACCTTGGTCTTCTTGTGGGCGTGGACCTGGAGGGGGGGTTAGTTTCTGGCCGCGATGCTGAAGTCAAGAACAAGAGAGGTTACATACACCCTTGAGGGCAGCCTGAGCAGCCTTCTTCGCCTGAGCACCCTTGCCGGCCTTGGAGGCACCGCCTGTATCGTGGGAGAGTCCGAGTCAGTATAAAGCATTCGCCTGAACAAGGGGAGGACCGTCTTGTTCAAACTCGCAAAATCTGCTGCTGCTTTGATGCTTCACCTCGCCGCCTTTGCGACATGGTCGGCGGCGAAGCTCCGCACTGAGCGACGGCCGAGATTGTTGTGTTTGTATCAATCCATTTCCTGGAGGTTTCTCAAGTACCTTTCTTAACGTCCTTGGGAGCCATTTCTGCTGTTTGTCGGCACTGGGCGAAGTTGTCGTCTAGTCGGTCGTGGATGGGGAAGGGGAAAAAAGTTGTTCGAATTTTGCTAAAATGATTTAACAGAATGTGTGTGCGGAGACCTGTGGCTGGTTGGTTGTGGCTGTAGCTCCGCTTTTCTGAAGCAGGGCGGACGTGTGATTGGCCAGGTTTATGACCTTGAGCTCTCGATAAGATAAGCAGTTTAATGAGCTTTGGGAGCTTTCGAAAAATTATCCACGAACCCACCTCTTCTTCCCAACTCCAGTTCCCTCGAGGAACAGTGCAACAATCATGCAGCTCGCTCGCACGCCATGGCGCTCAAGAAGAAACGACCACAAAAGAGCCTAGCCGCTGGCCGGCCGCCGATTCTTCAACGCCAACCAAAATCTATCACCAGAAAGTCGACCAAGGCTCTCATCAACAAGCACCATCTCCTCGAGAAGAGAAAGAAGCAGGCGCTTGCCAAGGGTGACGATGCCGGTGTCGCCGCGATCGATGCAGAGATCCAAGCTCTAGGTGGCCTCGAGGCTTATCAGAAGGCCAGTCTGCAAGGTCAGAGGGAGGACCGCGGCGGTGACAGCTCGAGGGTTCTGATGGATTGGCTGCAGCCGTGTCTCACGGCTCACAAGGAGGGATCCGGTCGCATGCTCAAGATGCTCGAGGTTGGCGCACTCAGCACACAGAATGCTTGCTCTCAGAGTGGTTACTTCGACATCACCCGCATCGATCTGAACAGCCAGGGGGAAGGCATTCTTCAGCAGGACTTCATGGAACGGCCTTTGCCCAAGGATGACTCGGAACGATTCGATATCATCAGTCTGTCGCTTGTTCTGAACTTTGTGCCGGACCCGAAAGGGAGAGGGGACATGCTTAGACGGACAACAGAGTTCTTGCGCGCCGCCGGCAGGTATCTTGAGGCTCCTTCCCTGACAACCAACTTTCCAAGTCTCTTCTTGGTACTCCCTGCGCCATGTGTTACGAACTCACGGTATCTGGATGAGGAGAGGCTGGTTGTGATTATGGGGTCGCTTGGGTACGCAAAGGTCGAGTCCAAGACGACTCAGCGGCTGGTCTACTATCTGTGGAGGAGAGAAGGCAAGGGCATCGCTCGACGTTTCCGAAAGGAAGAGATCCGGGCTGGACCGACACGAAACAACTTCGCTGTTGTCCTGGGGTGAATATTCTACATGGTTCGCATGGTGGGTCTGGTCCTCCTCTCTGGAATGGGAGGTTGTGATACCCTCGATCGTTTTCGCCATGGCCGGAGTCAAAGCCAAAGCCGCTCGTCTCCTGAGTGGCTTACGGGCTTGTCAAGGTATGTCACCATTTTTTCTTCACATCACTGGCGATGATGCTTTGCAACCTAAAGTATTTGCTACTTCAGAGCCTCCGGGCCATGAGACAAACTATTTCACCATGCACTGAGCCACTTCCATCTTCCAAAAGCATTTTTCACAAGTCCTGTTGAAGGGTTGCCAGGCTGACATTTGCGATTTTAGGCTGCTCCATGACTGAGAGATGACTTTCTCCTCGACCGCCAGTTGACAGTTGGAACCATTGTCATCGGCCAGCAAGTTCGGTGGTGCTTTTCTATAGCCTTGTGCTAGTGAGAAACATCTCGCCGACAGTTTCTGGGGAGAGATGAGTCGTCTTATGGTATGTGTGCATCTCTCTTTACTCTCTCCTCCTACCGTGATGACCTAGACATTCTAAACAGTTATCCCTATCTGAAATTATGGTGTTGACTTGGTTCTAACTTCTGACTGTTCTCTCTTTTCACTTTCAATGTTTTGCTGTATTTGGCCAGAACCTATGCTAATACAACTCAAAGACAGTCCTGTCCTATCAGTGACAAATCAGTGCCACGATCAGCTATCGATGTCAAACATCAGCTTGGGTACGTTTTTACTTTTCGTTGCGTTATAATTTCTTCATCTCATCGATGCCCCCATGTAATATGATGACCTAGGCATTTATAAACAGTTATCCCTATCTGAATAACAGTGTTGATCCGGTTCTAACTTCTGACTTTTTACCTTTTGTTAACCTTACTTGTTGACTTCCACATACACGAGCTGGCATAGACTAACAAGCATGAAGTTTACTAGATGAATCGTTTCTATTCTGATGCGCAGACACATTGACAGCACAAGCAAGGGTAAGATTTTAGCTCTATTTACTTGCACCCCCCTTTACATGATGACCGAGACATTTCAAACAGTTATCCCTATCTGAAATAACACAATGTTGATCTGGTTCTAACTTCTGATTGCCCCTACCTCACTCAATCCATGTTTGTTTGCTGTCTTTGGGCTCTGCTAACATGATGCAAAGATCCTTGACAACTGGCAATTGCGTCCTGCCACGACATCGCTTAGGCAATTAGCAGCTATCCGCTGTCTACTCTACATATGCCGCCACCCTGAGATGGTTCCGCACAAGACGACTCTGAGCTGGACGACGGATGACGGTGCGATGTTGACCTCGTCTTTCTACTTGAACGTATCCGAAACGGTGTTGAAGTTTCTTCAGTTCAACGTTCTTTGAGCAAGCTAGCAAGCGGTGTGACAGCCAAGACGCAGCCAGCGTCCCATTCAACGATTTTCACTACGCAGCAATGAGCTGATCATGCGGGTTACCGGCGTCTACTTGCAAGGTCCGATTACCCCACAAAGCTGGAGGTGCTAAGCTGCGGGAAGGAAGCTGTGAGGGGGACGGAGGCGACGCCGGGTTGCTGCATCTGCGAGCTGCTGTGTCAAGCAGTGGATGGCGAAGAGAGAGAATTGATGTGGCAGAGCGCGCATGCGACCAACATGCAGTGGATGGTTTGGTCCGGAGAGTATTTCCGACATTCGTTGGGGGGGATGGCCATTGGGCAAGCATTGGGTTGTTTCGTGAGGGGTTAAAAGAGGAGGTCACCTGGTCAGGAGTTTTGGAGACAGGACCGTCGATCGGATGTTTGTGATGGAGATATGTGTGGTTTATCACTGGGGTATGATGGTTCAGATATTGGGGGAGATGAATTGAGACAGCCAATTGATGGAGATGACAGTTCACTTTGCAGGATTCTCTGTGTTTGTGTTGTGATGGGTGTTCACTCCGGTCCGCGATGTGCTGCTGGTGTAGTGGTGTCCAACTGACTAAGATGCAGTGCAGTATGCGCTACACCCTCTTTGTGTCCAGGGTCTTTCGGATTAGTCCGTCGGTTTTGGAGGTTGAGGAGGAAATTGGGTAGCAATGGCCCATGTCTCAGATGAGGCCATTCTCTCTCTCTCTCGAATAGCTTTGGACATGCAAATTCTAGCGATACCGGACCGGACTATCACAACTCCCCTTCTCCCCGTCGCTGTCGTCAGTGTCTATGCCGGTATACCGGTTTAGACAAAGACACGGAGCCTGCCATCGCGAGATCGGGATGGTGTGGTTCGAGTGGGGGGGGGGGGGGGGTCCGATCTACAACAATACTGAAGGGGACAATCACATCAAACACATATAACCGGTTTTATTTCTACGGGGGATGTTATTATCACTTGGGTAGGTGGGTAGGTAGGTATGTTTGCCACTTGGTACGCTTGGCCTAGTTGTAATTGGCAATGGGGGGGGGGAGGGGGGGGGGAGGGCTTTGGTATACTATCATGGAAAAGATTGGTACGGTAGTGTTCCCCCCCTCAATTGTTCTAGATTCTTAGGTATTTTCCTTTGTGTTTCAATGTGGTGGTGGTAGTGTATGGATGGATATCTCCGAGGGGGTGATAAACGGTTTCGCCCCTGGGGGGCGGCGCGGGGGGGGGGGGGGGGGGGGGGGGGGGGGGGCCGGGCGGGGGGGGGGGGGGGCGGGGGGGTTGTGGGGGGGGGGGGGGGGGGGTTGGGGGGGGGGGGGGGTGGTGGA